>JAWNOX010000118.1:815000-882500 GCA_035045555.1 Drosophila fulvimacula | reverse complement strand
TTACATATTTATGCAGCTTGCGGCTGTCACTTTCGTTTTCATGTGATTCACAATTGTTGATGCGTTTGTTATTGTTGTTTCTTTGATCGAAATTCGCAGACTTTAATAAATTCTACACACATGCACACACTTAAGTATAAATATTATGTTATGGGCGGCCGGGCGCACACACAAAAACCAAACACCAACAGCTTTACACAAACAATCGATCGCCGTTTTTTTTTTTTACGCACAGAGCAAACGCAGCGGATCACCGAAAATTATTTTTCGCTCGGCAAAATCTTAAAAGCAACTGAACAAGATGCCGGACGAAAACCGTTGCTGAAGCTAAGGCAGCGCTGAGTCTAGCAGCGGCAGCGCACACTGGTTACAACAATTCTAAATTGGGTTTCACCAAAACAGTTGCTAAATTTCTTTTCTTTAAAAGTAATTTATAGCTGACGATATGCTTCAAATATTACATACTGTAAATGAATGTTGTAAATATATATATTTGATATTGTTATATTTCAAAATGCATATTGCTCTTACTTTATGCTCTTTATAACTTATGCTTATAATATTTTTGTTTATTGAATTTTTACAAATTTCTAGTCGAAGCAGTAGCGTTACCTAGGCCCAGTGTGCAGCGCACAACTCACTCAAGAGAGGGTGGGAAAACTCGCTCAAACTCAATTGGGCATGTGAATGTGTGTGTATTTGTTCGTGTTATTGCTGCTGCTGCTGCTGCCGCTGCAGCTGTTGATCACGTTGTTGTTGTTGTTGCTGATTACAACACTTGCGTTTGGTGTTGAGAAAACGTTGCCATTTGTGCCAGCCTCAGGCAGCCTTTGTGGGCGTTTGTCTCAGAGGCGCCACCTGCCGAGCAGAATCCCGCACACTTTAAGTGTTTTTTTCTTGTATTTTGGGCCCCGATGAGTCACTTGACTTTGACCAAAACTAAAATTAGTATGCAGCAATAAAAGCAAAACAAACAACAGCAAACGACAAACGGCAACAAATTAAAATTGTTTTTGTTGATTATTTTGTATTTATTTGACAGCGAGTTGTTTTCTCTCTATTGCGTCGAGCTGAGATCCACAATTGATTACTCACATTTTTGGCGGACAGTTGAATAAGGTTAACAAGCTGAAATTGAAGTTGTCTCCTGAGCTGAAGTTTCGTTGTCGATTGTGCAAGACAAAAGCTAAGATTATACAATTGACAACTGAACAAGGTTTTCTTTTTGGAACTGGTTCCGATAGATTTGTCAAAGAACTTCCGGTCTGGCGAGAGAACACTTAGTTTTAATCCCAACATCTGGTCGGACTTAGCGTTATCAAGGCTTTGTTGACTTAACATTGAATCAGCTAGCTTAGCAATTAAGACCGCTTACACAGTCACCAATCAGGTGTAAAAAAAAAAAAAAAAAAAAATATATATATATATATATATATATATATATATATATATATATATATATATATATATATATATATATATATATATATATATATATATATATATATATATATATACACACATTATATATATATTATATGTATGATACGAATATAGAACAGCAGCAGAAACTATGCGTCGCCCACACCGAATGTCAATGTGAATGAAATGATCTAATGAATGAACCACGTCGCGAGGGTCGCTGTAGTAAACCCGTTCCACCCCCGCCCTGTTGTTGCTTACCGATTCTCATGCTGGGACTACAGAACTCAATTGCACCTGTGATGACAACCGCACGACGTTCAATTACTAACTGAATTCAGAATATTCAAATCAGTGTCTGACTAGTTGGGACTTCATTTTTGATGCAATCTCCAATAGCGCGCATGTATCGGTTCTCTGCGAACTGAACTGTAATTACGAGCATTGAGAAACAAACAAACGAAAAAATTCTCAAGTTGCAATGTCTCGACTAACAAATACCCTGCATTATTACATATAATCAGATCATATATATATATATATATATATATATATATATATATATATATATATATGTAAACGTATATATGTAGTTTAAAATGGAGGAATTGGAATAGTAATTTTGTTCCTTCCATTTTTCTTTTCTTGTATAACACAAACTTAACATAATTCTAAAGCTGGGACTGTGGCTTATGTTATTAACAATGTTATCCGCTTACAGTGCTGTTACACAGTGCAGCTCCTGTTAATGGACTGGGACTTATGCTATTAACAGTGCTAGACTCTGATACTCCTGTTAATAACATGAGACGATGATGTTGGGGGAGCTGCAGCTACCTCTCTGTTATATATTGTTGACAATGTTGACAATTGTTGACTGATAATGGAGCGTACGAGATTGGCATTCTTTAAGATTGCTCTCAGACTCAGCTCAAAAGGGAATGACATTAATATAAGATTATAAGCTTCAATATTCATACCGCACTTCGACACAATTTAGTTCGAAATTATTTCAACTGCGAATAGCAAGTGAAGCTCCTCAAGTCTGAAATGTATATATACCGAAAGTTATTGGCGATTTTATTGATATCCCTGCTAGGGAAAAAGAGTGAAATGGTGGATAATGATGTAAGCTCAGCTGTGTGTGTGATCTAAACTTGACACTTTCAACAGTTAATGTAGAAAATCATCCCAGATGAGTGAGCTAGGGCGAACTAGGCTGAACTTAGGTATATCCGCAACGGTTATCTATGCGTAGCATCAGACGGAGGCGAGGCAGACCACATTATGTATATATATTCTTGATCAGCTCGACGAGCTGAGTCGATAAAGCCCTATATATAGTATGAACACGCTGATCTCGTAAACCACAAGAGCTAGAGATCTGAAATTTGATATGTATACTCGAGTATACCATACGCATTTCCGAATTATCGATACATTCCGATAAATTGACTTCGATTTATGTGTACCGTTAAAGCTAGAGACTTCAAATTTACTGTGCAGTTAGGTGTAGTCAATGCGGGCATTTTGTAGTTTTTTGGATTTTGGATGCCACGCCCCTTCGCCCAAAACACGTATTCCCATATCATAGGCATATTGCAGAGCGCGCGTGCTCATTATTGCGTCCGTGTGCGTGCGAATGTGTTGCTTGCAATATATATGTAAAATAATCATAGCATGCTTCTAATATCGGCTATTCGAATGGTTCAGGGTATCTCCTAGTCGAGCAGTCTCGACTAGAGCTTTGTTGAAATTCTTATGCAATAACTTAAGGTGCTTGAGAATATAAAAAATAAGGTTTTCCATGGCTTCTAAGTGAAGCATAGGGCATACTCAAGAATTGTAACTGATCCATGATCACGCTTGATTACTATATATTTCAGCACTGCGGTGCCTCGAAGATGTTGGATAAGGAGTGTGGGCGCTACTGCTACAAGGTAGTCAAGCCCCTCCTGCAATATGCTGATTCTCTCAAATATAAGGAGCAACAGTTCAACGACTTAACTAATACAATCCTCGAGCTCAAAGCCACCATCACATCTTTGGAGAGTCAACTAGAACTGAGCAGTGCAAAAAGCAAACTTTGCTTGACCAAAGAGGAATTATTAGCTAACATTCAGGAGGCAATAGTTACAAAGAATACTAATAAAATACTAATAGATCAACTGAACAAAGAGTTAGCGGACATTAAGTCAAAAGAGAGGGCAACAATAAAGGACCTTGAGAGCAAAGTAGACCAAATGATAGCGGAAATAGAAAGCAAAGCTAAGATTGTAGAACAGGCGAATACGGAGGAATCTGTTGCATCAAATTGCTTAGGGAAAGAAACAGGCATATACGATATGCAAGTTCCTGGCTCGAGCCGCTTTAAGGCTGCCTGTGATTCAAGCCTAGTTGATTCCGGCTGGACAGTTATTCAGCGTCGTCAAGACGGATCCGAAAACTTTGATCGACCTATGATGGCCTATCGATCGGGTTTCGGCAGTCTTACCGGAGAGTTCTTTGTGGGGCTCGATAAGCTTCACTTAATGGCAAAGTCTAAGCAACACGAGTTGTATATTTATCTCAAGGATTTTGAAGATTAAGTTCGCTATGCTCGATACAGCAACTTTAGTATTGGGGGAGTGGAGGAAAACTTTAAGCTGACGTCACTGGGTGACTATTCTGGAGACGCAGGCGATGCAATGGTCCATCAACTCAATATGGAATTCTCAACTCCTGATCAGGATTTCAGGCTGGTTTCCGGTTGGTGGTTTAAGGATTCCGATACCAGGTAACTGAATGAAACTTTAGGTAAATATTTGGGAAATAATATATTATATTATATGTTTGTAATTTCCAGTTGGCTCAATGGAATATATAGAAAAGGTGGAAGTACCTATGGGGTGAACTGGAGCGCGTGGAAAATGGAATCGCTAAAATTTGTGCAAATGATGATCAGACCAAAGGAATGAGAATTCTAACCGATATTCAAACATTGTTAAATTGATCACAAATAAAAGCCGAATTTGAATGAAACCAGATGTCGATCGAGTCTATATACTCAATTGGTGATGTGCTGGGAGCAGCACTTGCAGGGTATCAGCAGCGCACCTCAGCTACATTTAGAAAGACTTCCGATCTAGAGGCACCTGAGATTTTGTATGTTACGTCACACACAGCTTTGTTTGGACTTTGATTGTTTACGCAAAGTATTTTCCAAGTGATGCCATGCAATAAAGGAAAACAATAAATGATACGCGGACAGACTGGCAGCGCATTCAAATCATCTCGTATTTAAACTGGCCATCAACAGCAACAGAATTTGGATCGTCATATAAACTTGAAATACTATAGAAGAGCATAGAATTAGTACTTAATAAATTTAGTTTTAGTTTATAGTCTAAGCTGAAACAAATTTAATTAAATAAGCAAATTGTGTTTTTAACTGTACAAAATAACTCCTTAACTCCTTAGCGCAAATAATTTATTTGTAGGCAAAAATCGATTTGCCTAAAAGTATGCAGCAGTTTGCAGGCACTCAAGACGAGACATAGATGGCGCTTAACACAGTAGGAAAACAACTCATATTTCCGCCACAGTCGTTATCAGGCTGAAATTTACGAATTGATTGTGTAAGCTTCCATGTGCAAATAGGGGATGCACACGAATATTGCCCAGCTATTATCGTGCCAACTCGAGTTGGTTATCAATGCTCCTATCTCACTTTGCGCTTATCATCGACTACTCAGTTCAGTCGCAAATCTATTCAGCTGGCATTAAGGCACAAAATGCACAAATATTTTCTGCTGCTGCTGTTGTTGGGAGCCCTGAGCTGCCAGGCCACGCCCATTGATGCAGGTGAGCAGTTACAGTTATAGATACAGTTACAGTTATAGTTAATCCTCTTCATACATCGCAGCGGCTATCACGAGACCCACTTTGATCGGCGAGAAGCTCTACTACATTGAGGAATCGCTGCGCGTGAATTGGTTCCATGCGAGCAATCTGTGCCGCCAGCTCAAGGGGTTTCTGGTGAACCTGGAGAGTGAGGAGGAGCTGCAGGCACTCAGTGGGCACTTGCATCCGGCGAAGAGCTATTGGCTATCGCTCTATGAGCTGGCCACACCGGGCGTATACGCGTCGCAGGCAACAGGCCAGGATGCCCAGTTCCTGCGCTGGTCCGCCGGCCAGCCGGACAACATTGGCGGCGCGGAGCACTGCGTGGAGCTCTGGCGCGCGAGCAGCTCGTTCCAAATGAACGACGCCCCGTGCGAGACGCCGCTGCACTTTGTCTGTGAGTTGGATTAGTTGCCTCAATACTTACAGCCCGGTTGGATGCCCTTGCTGCGCACCGTGCGGTAGGGTTGTCGCGCTCCAGGATCTATTTTCCCGTACATGGTTCGATCCATTCTGCTTTCCTTTTGATATATGCACACAACACCTGGCCCTTCGGCTGCAGTCACAAGTCAATTAAAAATCGAGAGTTCACTCAAGCCAACAGATCGCGTCTACATTATTTCAATGGTCTTCTCTATAGTGTTCCACCCAATGCACTTGGCTGAGTTATTTAAAAGCCTTGGCATCCACTGCCTCCACTGCCTCCACCCGAGCCCATTTTTATTTTTGTTCCGTCCGTCGACGGATTTGTCGCTTTGCTTGTGCCGAGTTCGGCTGTCATTCGGTATCCGTTTGTCTGTCAAGAGTCTTGTCCCTGAACCTCCCCGACCACAGTCATCCACTAAATGCTACAAATGGGGCCTAGGGGAATAGCGCACAAGAGAAACCGAACTAGTTCGCCACCTTACCAGCTCTGGTTCAATTTGATGACAGAGTTCAATCTTTCATCCACTCACGATTCATTCACGCTAAAGCAGTTGATTGTGAATCATTTGAGGCTGATTCAACAACTGATTGATTCATTCACTGTTCAAATGAATTGGTTCAGTAGTTCATTTTCGTGAACCAAATTCATATTCAAATAGAAAATTTGAAATATATTTATATATTTCATAATTTAAGCTATGCAATCTGATAGAGCTCATAGTCCAAAGACAATTAGGGAACAAATTAATTCATTATAATTAATTAATAAATTATAATTAATTAAGTTTAGTTCATTTAATATGCCAAATTTAAGTCAAGTTTATGGCAAAATGGGTTTTTTCTTTGAGTATTATTATTTATTCAATAATATTTATGCCGGTTTAATGACTTGAAAAGGGTATATACGTTTCGTACAATGTACTTTTTACTGGCCATCCGCCGCTGCTCATGCTGAGGACTTTCAACTTGGAACATATACTCTTTCGTGCCCTCGACTTTCAAGGAGTTTACATTTTTGGCACACGCCCACTGGATCGAAAAATACAATATATATTGGAGCTGTAGATTTGAAAACTTATATGATTATATATATATATATATATATATATATATATATATATATATATATTATATATTTATATATAAGCCTACAGAAACCGATCTTCTTCTTTTCCTTAGTTTTACATCTAGAATTGTAGCCGCCTGCTTGCTTGATATGAATCCCAGCTTAAAGTATATTAATCCCATGAGTTCAATTAGTCTTAAGAGCTCCTATACGGCATTATGTATACATAAGCCTTAAGCCTTAATGTATAAAATATCTGATAATCTCTAACTTAATATAAATATATATATTGAATAGAGAGTATTGGAAATAATTAAAAACAAATTCTTAAATAATAAAATATATATACATATATATATTATATTGAAATAATTAAAAATAACAAATAAAAATAATATATATATATACATATATATATACAATCTAACTGATCAGATTTATTTTATGCATCTGATCATTCATTATACATAGATCTCAAAGGGAATTCAACCAGCAGCCAATGCACTACGTATAGCCGAACTAATAGCCCGCCTTTGGCATTTCCACAGCTAAATAAATGTATCACGAGAAAGAGAGTGGGATTTAAAATTTAAAAAAAAAAAAAAAAAAAAAAAAAAATGCACTTTTAGTTGATATATGAGACTTGGATAATTGATGATCACCCACGGATGACACGCGATCAGGTTGATCCGGCGATGCCATGAGGCCAGATTTATGAGCCATTTAGATGCCAAAGGAAAATACAGTCAACATGTGTCCAAACAAATAGCGACACATTGGAAAAGGTAACAAATAATAAACATAAATTAATGAAAGACTAAAAACAACAAAAGTTATCAACGCAGCAGCAGGTTTATGTTTGTTGCTGTTGTTGTTGTTGTTGTTGTTGGTTTGGATGCTAGCGGGGAATCAAGGTTGCCAAATTACGTCAACGCCATGATCGAGAACCAAAAATAAATTTAAAAAAAGAAAACAAAAAAAAATAGTTCTCGCAAATCAAAGGCGACGTTTTCGCCTCGACCAACATCAGCGCAGCGAATTCACCTAACGCCCAAAAATTAATTTAAAAAAAAAAAAAAAAAAACAAAAACAAAAGAAAGAGAGAAAAGCAGAAGAAGAGGAAGAAATGCCCTAACATTTCCGCAGTGCATTGCCAAAAAGGTAGCCAAAGATATCTCCACACGTTTTTCCAGCTATCGCTGGGCGGACGCCAACAGAGCGACGGATCCACAATAGAAACGAGAAACAGCAGAAGAAGAGGCGGAGAGGAATAACTAACGATTGTGTTTGCCAGTTCTAAATTTAAAAGTCAAAGGCACGATATAGTAGCATACCCTAAGCGAGGCGATATCGACTACTAAGACCAGTAGAAGACAGCTTTTCTCTATTTCTATAGATCACTGGTTCTATTGATTCCCTATTCCACAAATGCCTAATTTCCTTGATGTCTGGATCGTATGCTCTATAGATTTCTAATGATTCAATGGCTCTCCAGATCCGAATCTCTCCAATTATCTAAGTCTCTGCCCTGGTTCACTAGCTAAATAGTTCTCTAGTTCAATTGTTCTTTTGTGCAATAGGTTTCTAGTTCTTAGGTATAAATTCTATATATATTCAGGGTTTCACGCTTTACAAATCTCCAGTTATCCAAATAGCCCCCTGTCTTGGTCCTCATTTCTCTGCATTTCTAGTTCTCTCGATTTTACTATTCCAGATCAAAAGTTCTTCCCATCTATAGTTCTTTAGTTCTCTAGTCTTCTATATCTGTAAATCTCTAATTAGCTAGTCTTTAGAGAACCAAATATCTATTACTTATAGAACTAGAGTTCAACTCCTCATAAGTTCCTTGGTTCAACAGTTCACTGGTAAACTAGTTCACTAGTTCCACAGTTCAACAATTTGATAATTCTCTAGATCTTTTGCTACGATTGTCTAGTGATTTAGTTGATTAATTATCCCTTTCCCTTTTGTAGATCTATTCTTAACTACTTAAGTCCCAACTACTTAGCTCAATGGAACTTATGGCTCATGAACTGTTTGTATTCTTTAGTTCATTTTAATGTATCGTTCAGTCCAACTCCTACTCTAGGAATAACATCAATAATAATAGGAACTTTCAGCTAGGGTATTTATCTATCGGATATTTGAAAAATGTTCTTTTATGATTTCATTTTTGTTTAAGTTTTATCGGGCGCAGGAAATTCCGAGCAGTGCCGGGCGAGCAGTGCTCAATGGACTTGGACTCTCGTTGACCGATGCCGCAGACGATAGCTAAATCTCTCTATAAATACTAGATGAATATTTGATAGGTAAGTACATAAAAGTTGGGCCGACCTTGCGTGGAACGCCAAAGGTGAAAACGTAAAGCAATAAAAATTTTACATTCACGTGGCTGATCTATGCCGACTGACCTCTCTATGGGCCATAAATAAGTTCAGTTTATGCGGCCATAAAACCATTTTATATCATGTCCAAAACAAGGATTTAAAATTACAAAAATCTGCAATCGCATCGATCTTGCATCCATGTTTAGGATCTATCATAATAACATAATGATTCAAGAACATATTTTTAGAAGGTATAATCAATTTTTAAAGAGTAATACATCTTTACCTTTCCAGATATTAAATCTTCAACTTTCCTAAACTTTCACTCTTTTTTTGTTATATTGATCTGATTTAGGATTCGGCAGCCTTACCCGACTTATAAAACTATATCGAATCCTAGATATTTAAACATATTTTGAAGAGATTCGACTCAAATGTGGGTGGGCCCTGGTACTCAAAAACGAGATAAATGTAAGAGTAAGAGAGAAGCAGCAGAGTACGGGAACTTCTCAGCTGTATCCCCCGCTTCGTCGTCGTACTAATTGAAATTTTATGAGTCGGCACTTGGAGATAAGAATCGATTTGCTGATTGAAAACGAGAACTTGCTCGACTCGTACTACGCCAACAAATTGAACGATGAACTCATTGTGCTCCGACGACAAGCTGAGCGAGGAGCTAGGGGATTGACAGCGTTTCCTATGCCCAAGAAAAAGGTGCTAACTTCCCTACCCTATTGCACTCCGTTCGGCTCAACTAGTGCACATGGGCGTGGGCGAGGAGGGGGAGCGTGTGTGTGGCACTCAAGAGATACAGAGATATTGTTTGTAACTAATTGGAATTCGGTTTGGCGGCAAATCGAAAGCAATTCCAATAAGTGCATCACATGCAAGATGATCCACAAATGCCCCCAAACAAAATATATATATCTATATCTATATATATATATATATATACACCCAACAGCAATTTTTTCGTAATGAAAGCGACTTTGTTTACAATATATTTCAAGTGCTTGAGATACGTGTGTAAAGTGTCGTAAATTCATAAGTGCCATCGTTTATAATTGCTGTAACAACGTATACCCTGACATAGGGTATTAGCGTTAATGCAGCACACATGTGACGCCTTTCGAACTGCATCTGAGTGAAAGTCTTCGCTGCTCTACTTTTGTTATTGTCTTCCACGCATTTTCCAGTTAGATTACCCAAGTTTCCCGCTCAACGCCCACGGCATTAGTCTCGATTTGAAATACATGTGTATATGTATGTATATAATATAATCCGATTGTCGGGCATGTCTAAAATTAATGGCGCTAGCCAAATTTCACATCTCCTGTCACATTTAGGCATATTCCTCGTTTCTCATCTCGTTCTTTATTTAGTTGTTTATTCGATTTCTTAAAAATTAGCTTCATAATTAGTTTAAATTTAAATTCGAAAAGCACGGCAAAGACTTTGGGATTTGCTGAGTGACAGTGGGCTCATTAATCTACTGTGCGAACAAATTTGCGTATCTTCTCTCGAATATTTTTGCGTTATCTGTTGGACTACTGAAATTCCTTTTTTATCGCACAGCCAAGGCTTATCTGCTATAGTACGTTTTATCTACTTTAGCTATGAAATGCTTCAGCCCGAGTAAATAATTTTCCCACGCTTTGCCATCTGATGTTGTCGGAAAACCCACCGATTTTTCATTGACTTTTTGTGCTGCTCGTTTGGCTGTTTTTTTGTTTTTTTATTTTTTTTTTTTGAGTGTATTTTGATTCACATTGAGCACTTGATCGATTTTATTGACACTTATTTTTTGCTGTTATCGATTGCTTGACTTCACCAAATGCTCTCTTTTAATACAAACATATTTAATCATTTATTATTTTTATTAATATTTTGTATTTGTTGCACTTTGTTCAAATGTCCCATAATTTGTTATTATTGTTTATTCGTGAACGCCGAATCCGAGCGAAACCGAATGGAACGCGCACATAGCGTCGCGTCTAAGCAAAAGCGTCGCAAACAACTGAAATAGAACTGGGCGCTTGTGCACGATAACGGAACATGAAATGGAACCACAAACGCAGCAGCAATGAAGCTTCACTAAAAACAAACGCAATGCTGCTCTCACGAGCGCGAGAGTTTCTGAAGATAGCCAGCGAGAGAGATAGAGAGAGAGAGAGAGAGAAGGAGCGCGAGAGAGCTCAAATAAACAAACGAAAAGTTGTTCATTTCATTTGTTTCACTCCGCTGCCAACGTCCGCCTAACTGTGTTTGCAGCAAGTCGTGATGATGAGGTTATGACGACAGCGTCGCGGCGACAGCAGCAAAACCGCAAAACGCAAGCCGCAAGTGGGAGGCATAAGGCAAAAGAAGGAATTAGCAGCAAAACAGACAAAGATTGTCAAGCGATCTGCACTCACAGTGCAGAGCGCACCGAGTGCCAATCGCGGTATGTGAAAACAAAAGTCGAATCATGTCAACTAATCTGCGACCTGTCATCTCACTCTTACTACTTGATATGGCTTCCATTTAATGATTAGACGATTATTCAAATTGAATGTGATGTGATGTGATGCACGGAAAACAATATATGTACATACATACATACATACATACATATGCATTTGGTAATACCACTGGGATCTGCACATCACTAAAAACAACATTATGATAATGATCAGACACATCAACGACGTTGACGTTGCACACGCAACTCGACCCGACGCCAGACATTGCGTGTGGTGAGTGGGCAGCCTCTTTGATGGGAGTAATCAATAAAGTGGGCACACTCCACTCGAAATAGAGGCTAGACAGTGCAACGCTTCCGATGCCGTTCACTTAATGAATGAAATTTGCGCTTTCCTTTTGCTGATAAGTGCACCACTGTGCGTGGGCAGAGTGCAATCAGCTGCGCTTAAGTCGAAAGAAACCTTGCAGTGAGCTGTCAACTTGGTCGATTTTCCACACAACGGGCATGAGTGGCCTTTAGTCAACTCTTAGGAATGTTTCCACTCTTGCATGTGTGTGTGTGTGTGTATTTATCAAAATACATTAACAACAAGCGCAACAGGCAGTAAACAACCGAGAAATTGTGTCATAAAGAAAATAAAGTAAGAAGAATAAATAGCAACAACAAGGGCAGCTGCGAACAGAATGACGATACACGAACTTCGGCTGATGATGACTAAAAATGTATGTGAGTGTGTGTCTGTGTGTGTGTGTGTGGTTTTGTGTGGAAAGAAATACAAGTAAATAAATGGCGAACCCATTTAAGATGCGACTGCCCCAACGCATTCATATCATTTACCATACCTGATTGCAAAACAAACCTCACCCTCAGATTTAATCATTCGAAAATGCTCGCGTGTGAATGATTTCAGCTCAGCGTCGCTTATGATTTCGAAGAATGCGTATAAATCATAAAATCGCAAAAAATGCAATGGCGAGGATCTTAAGTATCCATAAGCTACGATAAGATTAGCACTCATACATACATACATACATATTTTGTTTATATTTATGATGTATTTACAGATGTATGTTTGTTTGTATATACACTAAGTAATGGCTGATAGGGTGTGTGTGTGTGTGTGTGCTAATCATACAACATGATTAACAAGCCAACCAAATTAGATAAGATTCATATTCTTAGTTGAGATTGTCAGAAAAATTCAAAGAATTATTTATTCGCCATCTACCGGCAATTGTGAGCAACTGTCGACTTGGAATTCTAATTAACTATGTATGCTCATGCCGCTAACAGCAATTGACCTTGAAGTCGTCGCATCGGCAGTACACTGAGCAATATTATTAATGGGACACCCTGTCTTAAATACAGGGTGCCTTTAAATTAGGAAGTATTTGTTTGCACTCACCTAAATCATCCATTTCGTTGTTTCCGTTGCCTTGCTCTTGTTCTAGTTCTAGGCAAAACTCACGTATTTGTATGTGAGTGTGTGCGTGATCAAGTCTCCAATTGGGTTATGCGAATAACAGTGAGTGCCACGCCTGATACAGACACTTAGATGATGTATATTCCAATTGGAATATGTAAAGCGAGAGAGACAAACGTAGTTAATTGACTAAAGTTTTTGATCCACGCAAACAGTTTTTTCCTGTAACGCGACAACGCGACAACAACAAAAACCACAGAGAAGTTTAGAGTCGACAGCGACTGGTCGAAGTTTTATCCGTCGCGTTCGCGTTTGGAATTGAAAATATTTTTGCTGAAATGGCAGTGAACGCTGCTCGCGAGTGTCGCGTAAGTTGGAGACGAGTTTTATATGATTCACTTTAATTTTGGAGCGGCGTCGACCACAAACACGTAGACAGCGCAGACATAAACAATACATACACATGCACACACGACCAAACAGCTGACCCACTATCGATAACTTACGCGCCCTTTCGATAACTTTGAATATGCTCGTTTCAGTGAACGTTCAACATGGCTCCGGCACGCATGTCTATTTTGGCACTGAATGATTATTGTCTAACGAATGTGTTCAAATATTTTACACTGGATGAATTGATGGTGCTCTTGGGGAAAGTTCATCCTCGCATCGACTGCGCCATCGAATGCCAGTTTCACAAGTATCGTTTTTACGAATTTTCCATGCGTTTTCCGCCAGCCTACGAGCAACACCAACTTCAAACTTTCGGCCATTACATACAAGCTCTCACCGTAAATGTGGGCTACTCCATACGTCCGGAGGATGTGCTGAAAATTCTAGAACCGCTCTGTATTGGTGCCAAGGAGGGCGGCCGACTAAAGGTACTCAAAATACAGCATGCCAACATAACGGTTGACTATATAAATGTGCTCCACATTGTTGCACCTTTGCTGCTCGAATTGGACCTTACTAATAGCGAAGTGTCGAATCCACCTCAACTGGCAAGGCTTATAAGATCGGCAACAGACCTAAAGATGCTGGCGCTATCGAACAAGGATGTGGAAGGTCTGGACCCAATGCTGTTTAGCCGTCTGAATATCTTCAAAGTTAAATGGGTGGCTGGAACGAAGCTTTTGAACGTGGCTGCAATCAATCAACTATTTCCGTCTTTGACCATTGCCATATACAATGGCAACCAGGTCAATATACACGGGCCAACTGGCTTTAAAAGGACTATGTTAACTAACTAAAGCTTGGATAGCTTGACATTATGTGGAGTTCCCAAATAAATACATATTTCATTTCAAACATTTAATCAACGAATTGTTTCTACAGAATATGGGTAACTTCTACTTTACTAATGACTCAATTGATTGTGGGGACAATTACACCACATTTCGTGCAAAAGACAGACATCTTGTAATTCTCGGATTGTGTATTCTCATTTCAGCTGAAGTTTGGCGGGCACGTAGAAGTGACATCCATATTCAATCGTGCTTAAAATCGATAACAGCTGCACAGCAACAATGTGCTTAACATAGCTGCACAACAGTTGCTGGATCTGTTAATTTGCAGTTGCTGTATCTGTTAATTTTTATGGGTGCCCCCAGCTGTTAGACTGATTAATGTGTCATTTACCGGTAATCGCATTGCTAATTCTGGTGAAATTGCTGTTGATAAAAGACGAAATAAGGTAAAAGCGGCAGCTTACGAAATAGATTTTACAAAACGTTGCCGACGAACTGCTCAAAATGGTGGTCAGGCCCTACGTTGAGGAGCTGAAGTATCTGGAGAAGATCAATGATCACTGCTGGCGCATCAAGAAGGGCTTCCAGCCCAACATGAATGTGGAGGGCGTCTTCTACGTGAACAGTCGCCTGGAGCAGCTCATGCTGGAGGAGCTAAAGAATTCTTGTCGCCCAGGTGCCGTTGGTGGCTTCCTACCGGGCGTCAAGCAGATTGCGAATGTGGCCGCATTGCCCGGCATTGTTGGCCGCTCGATCGGACTGCCGGACATCCACTCGGGCTACGGCTTTGCTATCGGCAACATGGCGGCATTTGACATGGATGATCCTTTGTCAGTGGTCAGCCCTGGCGGCGTCGGCTTCGATATCAATTGCGGCGTCCGTTTGCTACGCACCAATTTGTTTGAGAAGGATGTGCAGCCCTTGAAGGAGCAGTTGGCGCAATCGCTGTTCGACCATATCCCAGTCGGCGTAGGATCTAAGGGTATTATACCAATGAATGCGCGCGACCTGGAGGAAGCCCTGGAAATGGGCATGGATTGGTCACTGCGCGAGGGCTACGTCTGGGCGGAGGACAAGGAGCATTGCGAGGAGTATGGCCGCATGCTGAACGCCGATCCGGCCAAGGTGAGCATGCGCGCCAAGAAGCGCGGCCTGCCCCAGCTGGGCACCTTGGGCGCCGGCAATCACTATGCCGAGATCCAAGTGGTGGACGAGATCTACGACAAGTGGAGCGCCTCGAAAATGGGAATTGAGGAGAAGGGCCAGGTGGTTGTCATGATACACTCGGGCAGTCGCGGATTTGGACACCAAGTGGCCACAGATGCACTCGTCGAAATGGAGAAGGCCATGAAGCGCGACAAGATCGAGACGAACGATCGCCAGCTGGCCTGTGCCCGCATCAATTCCCAGGAGGGTCAGGATTACCTGAAGGCTATGGCTGCCGCCGCCAATTTCGCATGGGTGAATCGCAGCTCGATGACCTTCCTCACGCGCCAAGCCTTTGCCAAGATGTTCAACACCACGCCCGATGACCTGGACATGCACGTCATCTACGATGTCTCGCACAACATCGCCAAGGTGGAGAACCACATGGTGGACGGCAAGGAGCGGAAGCTACTGGTGCATCGCAAGGGCTCGACGCGCGCCTTCCCGCCTCATCATCCATTGATACCAGTTGACTACCAGCTAACTGGACAGCCCGTGCTCGTTGGCGGCACAATGGGCACCTGCAGCTACGTCTTGACGGGCACCGAGCGCGGCATGGAGGAAACCTTTGGCAGCACCTGCCACGGCGCGGTAGGCACTTGGAACTCTAAATAACTTTATACGATACTATAATTATATCAATGCCATACTCCTCAGGGTCGAGCTTTGTCACGCGCCAAGTCGCGTCGTAATCTGGACTACAAAGAGGTGCTGGATAAACTGGATCAACTGGGCATAGCCATACGCGTGGCCAGTCCAAAGCTAGTCATGGAGGAGGCTCCAGAGGCATACAAGGATGTCACTGACGTCGTGGACACCTGCCATGCCGCTGGCATCAGCAAGAAGTGCATCAAAATGCGACCCATTGCCGTCATCAAGGGCTGAATGCCCAAACTATCTAGTGTATTATATAGAAGGAGGCATGTAATCTTAAAACATAAACATGTTGAAGAGTGTATAATGTTAATTAACATTTAACGTGCTAACATGATTTTTAAATACGCTTAAACGATTATTATTTTATGATCAATATCAAGTCGAATTTTTATTACACAAATATATTTGCATTTATTTGATAAAAACAACTTAATATAAATCAAACAACTAGTTATAACAAATAAATACTCTAACGTCTTTGAGCTGCATACTTAACTTAGTTTTCCATACACAGTTAACATTTGTTTACATTTTTAACAGCGCATTAGTTCCATGAACAAGTTCATTTCTGCCCACCGAGCCATTTGACAGCTGACTGTTGTTCCAGTAGGTTGCGGCGCGTAGCGGCGCGAGTGCTTTGAGTGTTCAATTTTTTTGATCGTTCAATTGTTTAGCTTTTTCAAAGTGCACGCTAATACGTTATGTGCTATTAACAAATTGAATTTAATTGCTGGAAGTGCAACGGATATCGTGATTGATGACACAAAGAAGCGCCACATGACTATCGTAAATAAAAAACAATTAATAGCTGCGCAGTTTTTACAATAATTTAATAATTATTGAGGCAGTCAATAGTAGAAAAAAAAAAACAAAAAACAAAAAACAGAAAATGACAAACATGCGCCCACCGCAAAAATCCAAACTACTGAAGGTCGTCATACTGGGCGACGGAGGTGTGGGCAAGTCTGCGCTGCTCACACGCTTCGTGTCGAATCGGTATGAGGAAAACAATTTCCATACGATTGGCGTGGAGTTCATGAATAAGGACATCGCTGTGGACGGCGAAAAGTACACACTACAGGTGGGCGGAGTGGTGGTCTAACTTGATGATTCACATATTCACATAACGGGAGCTTACTCTAATTGAATGCAATCCCGTCTCTTTTCCTAGTTGATTCCAACTCGAATTCAAGCTAGTTCAAGTTCACCGTTGGTTTTTTTTTCTCTTCTGTTTTCTTTTTGCGTTGTTCCGCTGACACTTGAGCTGCGTACTATCTGGCTCAGTATCAGCTCTATCTGCCCCCACTCACACACACACACACACACACACACGTTGATTCAAAGCTCAATTAACGTACAACCGTTTCGCATGCCAAAATGTTCAGCAAAAGCGACAAAAACAATGCGCTTACTTTGTGTCATATATGTACATATGTAACTTGTATACGCTCGCGTGTGTGTGTGTGTGTGTGTGTGTGTGTTTACTATGTGCATATGTGTGTATGTCTATGCATGCCCTTGATAGAAATGCTAAGCGGGCGTCTTTTATTTGTTCACAGTCTCGTTCTTCCCATTTCCGTCGCTTCACAGGGGTATTCCCTTGTTCGCCTGTTGTTGATGCAGTTCTTCTCTTCCTCTTTTCGCATATGTCTGCTGTCGGCTCTCATTTGAATTCACATTTTCACAGTCCGACAACTTTCGCATAGCTCATAAATATTCAACGGGCGGCCAGGAGGGAGTTGCGCTTAAATGAGTAAGCAAAGTGGGGCGAAGCGTAATTTAAATAATTCCAATTGTTGATATTAATTGCGCCAATCAATAAATTCCACAGATTTTTTTATCAATGTCGAAACAACCAAAACTTACATTTTTATTACTCACACTTTTTTTTTTGTTAATAAAAATCCCAGAAGAGCAAACACTTTTCGTCTTCTTCTTCTTCTTTTGTTAACGCTTCGCTAAGCTTGGGTTAAGTAAACCGCGAGGTGCTGGCCGACGCTCAGATGCCCTTCGCTGATTGAGCATGGATAATGGAAATACCCAAAGCTAATCTTTAGCGCTCATAAATATCACTTTTGTATATACAAATTTAATTTATAGATTATCAATGCCAGTAAAAAAGAGGGCCTAAGTCGTAAAAGTCTATCTAAAAAGTACAGTAGTCGCTCCAAAATATGAACCTTTCTTTAAAAGAACTTTACTTAATTAAGGTAAATTATCATTTATATATTTTATTATTCTAATTATTTAGCTAGAATTTCTAGAACACAATTTTCCTATAATCTAATTTTTTTTTTTTAGGCAATAGTCATATTTAATGATATTTTCTAAAAATTCTGTGATAAATTAGCTCAAAAATAACTAACTAATTTTAACTAGTAATTATATATATATATATATATATATATATATATATATATATATATATATATATATATATAATATATATGATATTTAGAATTTGTAAAACACCTTCGAGCTAGAAACTCGCCTATCGCCAGTAACTGGTTCCTTCCCTAATAACTCGATGCAAATATAGATTCCTGGTTTTCGATTGTATTTTCATGTTCCTTGAGCTTGACACATTTTTCCTGTTTTTTATTCAATATTTCAGAATCATTTACCTTTAGCTCTGTATTCACCTGTTCTACAATCATAGTTTTGCTTTCTATTTCCGCTGGCATTTTATCTACTTTGCTCTCAAGGTCCTTTATTGTTGTCACATTGTCGATCTCTTCTGCTTTAATATTCAATAACTCTTTGCTCAGTTGATCTATATTAGTATTTTTTCCATATATATACAGATTACCTCACTTTAAGTTAAGATGCCCATAGCGCAGTTCTCATTCCAACTTCAGATTACATTCAGACAGTCCTCATTCAACAGGAAAACTTACTTCAATATCTGCTACTATTTCACTCATTATGCCTGGCAGGCATGTCAATCAAATCACCAATAGCTTTCGGGACATATACATTTGGTGCTTGAGAATAAAATCTTACGTATTGGACATCTTCTATTATCAGTTCAATGCTTGAATATATGAATTAAGTTAGAATGTCCTAGGTAAGGCATGTGCTGGTCGAATACACCCGATCGGAAATAACTCTTCGTCATACTGTAATTTGTTTACTTGCTATAAGGTCTGTAGACTGAACTTGCTTTTAGCCTAGTTATCAGCACACTATTATCTGGGGCTGTAGCGCTTCTGCTTCACTCATTCGCGTGACGCAATTATCGATAACTGTTATACTCCTAAAGCCCATGTTTAAGTTAGTTTTGAATTGTTTCTTAGATATGGGACACGGCTGGGCAGGAGCGATTCCGGGCATTGCGCACGCCCTTTTATCGCGGCTCCGATATGTGCCTGCTCTGCTACGCGCTGGACGATCGGGACAGCCTGCGTGGACTGCGGCTGTGGCGCAACGAGTTCATCAACTATGCGGATGTGCAGGCGGACAGATTTCCCTTCATTGTGGTCGGCAACAAGGTGAGCCGTCGATTGCTAACAAATTGCCAAGGCTAATGCGTGTTTCGTATTCGCAGAATGACATTCGACCGGAGCGGCGGCAGGTGGGGCACGAGGATGTGCAACAGTGGTGCACGGAGCACGGGATTAGCTCACACATCGAGACCTCCTCGAAGACGGCGACAAATGTTACAGACGCCTTTGTGCTCGCCCTGCGACAGTGGAAAACGATGGAGCGTGACGCCGAGGCGGAGCAGCGCCAGCATGGCGACACCATCGATTTAACGCAGCCCATCCGGCTGATGCAACGTCGCCAGTGCTGCACTGGCGGTGGGACGGGAAAAACCCCCGACGTCGTCGACGCCGACGACGATGATGGGCGAATTGCGGATGCTGCGATGCGTTCACCCTCATCCATGTCGCGTCATCTGTTCGGACAATCGCGCAATTCGCCCAAGGCGCCAAAGACCAATTATCAGCTATGAATGGGGAGGGGCAGTATAATACGCTTGTTTTGTTACGTTTCTCTCTCTCTCTCTCTCTATATCCCTCTCTCATTTTTACGGCTTATCCAGAGGCATTCGCTACATTCCAGCCAAGTTGCTGATAGTGGGATAAGAGTTTCCAAGCGCAGACCAAATACACATTGAACACTCTGTAGTAAAAACAATTTGAGATTAATGGAATAAGTCACGCAACGTTATATAACAGTTATTACCGTATAACAGTCTTACTACAAGTGGCGTAAAGTAAATGTGCCTTGAGAGTGACTTGACCATAGGGCCTAAAGCAAAGGATATTGATTTTAGGCTAAGTTTTTTGTATGCTTATATATATATCTATATATGTAGCCGATATTACAAGGCAGCAACTGTTATATTCGTAATTAAATGAGCTATTATAATTAACATATGCTTGACAGGAAATCTGCCGCTGCAAAGACCGACCAAGCCGATAACATTAAAGGTAGCTTACATTATTAAATATTTGCTTGTCTAATAATCTAGACAACATTAAATAAACTTATATATATATATATATATATATATCTACTATATACTTATAAAGCAGCCAACGAAGAACTTACACGTGATTTGTCTATACAAACAACTTAATTGTAAACTGAATGAAGAGACTCGAAGAAATAAAGTGAATTATGTGAACAGATTGAGTATTTCAATTTTGAGTATATATTTATATATATATATATATATATATATATATATATATATATACGATTTGTATTTAAATATGTAAGTAATAAATGTAATAACAGACTATAATTACGCTTAACCCCATTTAAATGTATTTTGGATTATTAACACTTACTGCCGAAATAGATCGAATCGATCGCTTAACACTAAGGCAAACTGATTGGCGCTAGGCTCTACGATACAGTGGTCGCACGCGTATAACAGATATTATGGTTAATGCATATTAATAGAGTTTTGGGTATACGAGGAAATATCACTTGCTGTACACATTGGCCAATGGCTGTGACCCCGCCGTTCACTTCTTCTTGTAGCCGTACGAGTTGATGGCTTCGTACTCGGCGTCGCACATGAGCAACAGCTCATACCATTGGTCGCCATCGACGCGGGGCAGCTCCAGGATGCCGCCATAGCAGGAGGGCAGGCACTTGGGCGACATGTATTTGTGCAGAGAGTCGCGATCGGTGCCGTGGAAGATGATGCGACTGCGCAGCTTCTCGCGCAGGAAGGGCTTGAAGAGCGCAAAGACCACGTTAAAGATCTTCGGCTGATTCACAATGTGAATGGCCTTGATGCGCAGCGGTACCGAATCCTGCAGCCAGTCCACAATTCGCTTGGCGAACGGCGGCGTGAACTGCCAGGTCTGCTGCAGACTCAGGCCGTCCATGTCGAAAATGACAACGGCTCCGTTGATCTGCGTCTCCGGCTCCAGCATGGCGGCCTCCAGGAATATGACGGCCCCCTTGAAGACCTCATCAAGTGTGACCTGCTTGTGCTTCCAGCGCTCTGAAGTAGGGAAGGTAACATTACAGATCTAAGATCTAAGCTTAAGACTCAAAACTTACTGCCCAGCTCCAGCAACAAGATGCGGCGTCCGCACTGATCGCGATTGGGGAACACGGTGAGTATATTATTCTTGAAGATGTTGGCCTCCCTTGTGGGCTTCAAATTGTTATAGACATCCGAGTGCTTCACTTTGAACGAGTAGTAGCGCTTGATCTGCTCATATATAATAAATGCCGTTGGTCAATGAGAATTGTGGAGAGGGAATGAGGGAAAGAACTTACCAAGTCGCGCGCGCTCTCTGGATAATACTTGCAGGGTCGCAGGAAGCGTATGAGCCACTCCTCATTGTCCTTGGGGCAGTACAGATCGGTTTCAGCTATATATTAAATATGATATAATATTATCTATTTATTTTAGTCATCTCAATTGTCTCGGTGCTGAGCAGAGTCCAGCTGCTGCTGTTTGCTAACGACACCGATTCCAAGCTGATCTCGTTGGCCTTTCCAGCTAAATTAGCGACCATTATACTTATAGCTATTGACAATATCTCGCTAGCCTAGTGTTAGAGAATACATATTTATACTTAGCTCTCGGTTTACTTGACCGATTATCGTGTTGGCTACTCTAATGAGGGGGTCGTTCGACCCCACTAGGAAATCGACTTTAGCCTGAGCGTAACTTAAGCTAGGTTCTACTATATAATTAGCTACATGCTATTACCTGGCTTTTTAAGTACCGCTCACTTAATTTAATCGAAGTCGAGAAGACATTTGGCGAATGACAAAAATCTCCATAATTATACTAGCTTTGAATTTTTGAATAAATATTCTCGTGTGACGAACATAAAACGGGAAGTAAATCTGGTATTACTATATCTTTATATACACATATATATTTTTTATTTATATAATGGATCGTAAATTACTGCTAATCTGTAGAGATAATATATAGCTATACTTTTAGCAGTTTTAAAGCTATAATCATTAAGTTTTGATAGCTAAGTAGCACTAAGCTCCTCTATACGATATAGGAATATAGTCATATTTGATTATAACTATATATAACTAGTTTTGGAACATTATTGTGCAATCTGCTGATTTCTTGAGATCTTGAGATAATTTGTACAGCTCGCATGGAGGTTCTATTTCTGTCAACTCCAGGGGAATTTCATGCACTATATTGTGGGAAATACCTAGTTAAGGAAAACCTTACCTTCCAGCAAACGCTTCAGCTCCTGCGTTGCCTGCTTCTGGCGTTCGGGCGATTCGCGCAGCTCGCGAACGGCAACTTCTTTGGCCGCGGCTGAGGCTTCGCCCAGTTCGAACTGCAGCGTAAAGTCGCCCAGCTTGATCGAGGGCAGAGTTTCGATCTCTGACAACATGGTGGGCACTCCTACAATACAGAGAGAGAGAGAGAGAGAGAGAGACAGGGAGGGGTATAGGGATGAGTATTATACGACAATTAGTGCACGTAACGCGAAGCGTGTTTACATGGAAGCTGCGCTTTGATCCCCAGCAGTCGAGTAGCTAAGCTCAATTATTTGCTTATGTAAGGCCCATTAGAAAAATACTATATATACTACATAGTATAGTCCATATAATTATAATTACTTACTCATTTTATAGGAATTGTAATTGCTTTTGTTAAGCTCTTGTGGAAGTTTAATTAAGTTTAATCTGCTTTCCTAGCCCTTGCTTTGCTTTGTGTCTGATTTGCTAAATGTCAATGATTAGTCAGTTTATTAATTAACTTATTGTATATATATATATATAGAGTCAGTAAACCGGGTAGCGGATCGGTTCATTGAAATTGCAAGCACACAAAATGCAGGCCAACTCGTTCCGGCTATGCCGTCTTTGTTTGCTCTAACCTTAACCTTGACATTCGCCTTTGGCATGCAAATATCGAAAACTCCATAACGGATGCTGCATAACTATGATTGTTATATATATATATGTATATATCGGTAACTTTAGCTCGGCATTGGCATTAGAATGCATTTGCCATGGGCATATTGAGCTGGTTCTACTTGATTTATTTTCAGCTCAGTTTCCATTGAAACAAGTTTTCAATTACAGATAAAGCCTAGATTTCGAATGATTTCAAAGATCTGCCTAGACTCTAGAACGCAAGTAAAGCTAGAATTGAGTGACAGCGGGAATTACAGATTAAATATAAATTAAAGCTAAATTACAGCTGGGAAACTGCAATTAGCTGACTTGGAAATTATCTGAACTCTGCTAGCCGCTTGAATGGGAATTTATAAAATAAATATGATTATAATTTTTTTTTTTGGGGCTTTGGGGCTTTTCGAGACGTTTCGTGTTTTTTGCAACAACCATTTGTGCAGCATCTACTTATGAATAGTTAATGGGCCTTTGGGCCCAATAATCGTATAATTTATATATAGTACACACAGCAAAGCACAACACAAGACTTTGACCAAAAACGTAAAACTTGTTTTGGAGCTGCAATAAAATCGGCGATAAAGCTAAAGACGAAGCAACTGGCGGACGACGCGTGTAACGGAGCCGAAAGAGCAGACGAAACTGTTGCGGCCAAAAGCACGTTACGAAGATTTTATACCAAGCCAAGAATCACAAACTGGAAACTGAATGAGCCTAATAAAGAGAGAGAGCGAGAGAGAGAGGGAGAGAGGGGTGTCGCTATTCAAAACTGAAGCTGAACTTGAGCATGACATTCACGTGCCATCGAGTGCGAAAGGGAGAGGCAGCGAGCGAGGGAGAGCGTGCGAGCAAAGGAGACAGCGCTCACAGAGAGCGCACTAAGAGATGCAAGCGCGAGAGGCTAATAATGCATTTGGGAAATTATGCCACCGAAAGCTGGTTTTCATTGAGGTTCGCTCAGCTCAGCTCGGCTCAGCTCGGGTTGTTGTTGTTGTTGATGATGATGACGGGCATGGTCTTTCCCGCAGCATCTGCTTGCTCATTTACAATGCGAAAAAGCCTGGGTGACCCTCAAGCATTGTACTTTCGGTTCAATGTTGGTGACATGTACATACATACATACATACATACATATACATATGTATGTGCGTCAATTAGCCATTACCTAGTAGTTACAGCTGTTTGACAACATTTCCATTGCTCATTGTGTATGGCCAACACGTTTCGACCCATTCGGCATGAAACAACTTGTTTCGGCAGCTTTTTGGTCTAATCGACACCAACACGTGCGAGGCGGCTCTTCGAGTAACACCTTCTATTCATTAGTTGTTGACTCTCAGTTTCGTTTGTGCGTTCACAAATGAGTTTACTATTCGATGATCTTTTTAAATATATTTATGTATGCTCTTATCAAAGATGACCTATTAATACTTGACATATGTATGTATGTATAGGAGCGTAGGCTGTAAATAAAACTGAACTGAACTGAACTGGACTGGTTTAAGTCTCAAATTTCAACTCTTTTTGTATATGAGTCAGATTTGAACTCATAAAAGAGTGAACTATATTACTCAGAAATGAGTTAGTTAAGAACTATTAAGGCAGAACCAAGCCTTAATAGGAATGAACGACATTCTTAATGACAATGGGGGAAACCCGAATATTTATACTCAAAATAAAAAGTATATTGAGTAAATGTGATAATAAATATCATTTTACTGATTTTTTTCATCTTAAGGCAAAAAACTTGTATGAGCAGAATTCCTCTTTTTAATTTCAGTAAAAATGAACGGGTTAAGGGACAAATATCCACGGCCAACAAGTCGTACGTTGATCGTTAAGCTAGATGTCAAGTAAGTCTGAGGTCAGAAGTCTTGGAAAAAATAAAAGACAATCAAAAACTGTACTCATTTAGTTATGTACACCGGCAAGGGCAAGCCCAAGTCCAACCTAAAAAGTGCTTTAACCTTACGTGCCAAAAACGAATTACAAAAATTAAAAAAAAAGCGTGCGAACAAATATGTGTGCACACACACATACACACATACATACATATAGGCTAACACGAATGCATACATGTGCTGTACAGATGCCTCACCTGAATCAATAGAGACTCCATCAGAGGCGGCGACAACAGTAGCTCCGCAGGCAACTGTTGTCCTAGGCAGGCAGCTGGTAGCAGTTGCCATATTGATTTAAATAAACACAATTGCACTTTGGTTACGTAGCACAGACAGCGATTAAAGCATTTGCCGCTGCACTTGAACAGGAACCGCGTCACACTGTTGAACTGGATGTGTGTCAATGCCAGACGTTTATTGAACCTTTTGTGCACACTGTTCACTTCTTTCGTTCAGTTTCGTTTACAACGAACCGATAGCACTGGCAAGAACAGTTTCGAAAGTAAATGCAAAAGGGACAGCGAGCATAGTTTAACAGTGCTGGGCAGCGTGTTGTAAGAACTGCAATTGATGCTCTCTCGCTCGCGCTCTTGTATTTGGAATCGTTAGGCAAAGGGCAAGCACAAAACAAATACGAAAACTAAAGTAAGGCGCGAAAAGTGTAACGAAACCAAAACACAATGCTGCAAACGCGCACGCTTCAGCGACTCATACATATAACAGTAATAACAATAAAAGTATTTCAACATTAAAAACTCACCTTAATTAAATAGATGTACTGTTTATTTATTCCAAAGAGATCCTTTGATTGAGTATTCCTCTCTGATGTAGTTTACTTTAACTGTGGTCTAGCTCTGTCTTAATACACTTAAACACTGAAAATATAAAGCTGCTCATTCAACAGTTTTATACCCTCATACATATGTAAATGTGTAACGAGCTATGCCGAGCGGTAGTTAAGAAGTATGTGTAGATAAATACATATATACATACGCGCACACAGACACACATGCACACGAATACAGACTAACATACAAAGCGACTAATTATGACAAGTGTCAGCAAGTTGGAAAGTGCATGCTTCGTTAGCTGTTATACAGTTGGTTACTTTGTTGTTGTTGCAGTTGTATTTGTTATACCATGAAGAAATGCAAAGAACACGGCGTCAGGGTTAAGGTTAATTTCAAGCACTCACACACACATACACATGCATATGTATGTATGTACATACGTACGTACAATGGGCAGGCCTTTTGAAATTGTTATATACAGAACTGTTATACGTATATTACTTTAGCTCAGCGTAATCATTAGACTTAAATATAGTTGAACTTTTGAACGACTGTGTGCAAGTAATAGATTAAGCTATGAATAAGACACATATATATATAGTAGTTATATAAATATATAATTATACATATATATAAGTATAAATTATACACATTATAATCTCACAAGCAACTGCTGCTCGCACTTTGTATTGGCCACTTTTAGCTGTTAATGCTTGCCATTACTTCATAATTAACAACTTAAAAGTAAAGTAGCTAAAAGTCGAGCCGCAAGTCGGACGACTTTGCGTGTTCACGTTCAATTGTACAACTGGCGATAATGCAAACTCATTGCCCGTTCAAGCTCAGGCAATTAATTAAGCATTGCGCTTATGTGCCCGAAATATAATTCGATTTCGATGTCGATTTCTGCCCCCCCCACCCGACTCAGTCGGTCGAACCGACCGGCAGTCAGTCAGTCTTCTAGTCAATTCAGCCAAATGCTAATATTCGTGCTACGTCAGCTTATAGAGTTCAATGGAATTTCGCACCGACTGTTGCCGATCGGATCGGCTCAAGCGGCTTTGCAATTTTAAGGGAAATTGACTTGAGCAAAACTGAGAAAACCAATATTTATAGCTATTTGCGCGTGTATATATTGACATATGCATACTATATCTACATATATCTGACGGTCGGTCGACAGGCTTAATCAATTTGCCAGCTGCATGCCGCTAATCACACTCACCGACAGTTGTTGATGGGGAATAAATCGATATGGATAACATGAATTTACATGTATTTGACTTGATGAGTTTCTCAGTTACAAGTGCTAAGAGCTGATATACATACATTTCGAGAGTCCATAATATCAATATCGTTACACTTACACATTACATTATCTCTAGGTATCTAATTGGTAGTTTCGTTCAAGATCTGGTATTGTCGTATATATATATATATATATATATATATATATATATATATATATATATATATATATATATATATATATATATATATATATATATATATATATATGTATGTGTGTATATAATCAATAGAGTACAATTTACTAGACGAATAATATTGTGCTTTAAAAAGTTGTTACAATTCTGGCTAAATATTGCTTACGTAACTCTAAGAAAGCGTTTTCGAGTGTTAATGGTATGACAGACTTATACTAACTATAAACGCGATAATCTAAAGGAATAATCAATATGTCAGTGATATTCAATGCTAAAAAGTCTTAGTGTCTTTCACGAATTTGTTTGCTTTTAAGTACAGATCAGATCTAGAAAAGCTATATACATATTTAGAAAAGAAAAAATCTTAAACATAAGCAGAACAAAACTGTTTTAACCTGCAATACTAAAGCCTTTACTTCGGCAGTAACTTTTCCTGTTTGGTTCGGTGTTTGCCCTTGCTGCCTCTAGCTTTCCAATACAATCATTTTGGGCGAATTTTCTCATACATGAACTGCTGCAGATGCTTGTTGTCAGGCTGCATGAGCTTCTTCTTGGTGAATTCAAACTGTTCCAGTGCGAACTCGTACAATTCGTTTTCCATCTGCCAAATCTTCGATCTCTGTATGGCCTGTATGGTGGATTCGTTGGGCGGCAACTTCGATGATGTCACCCGTAAATGAGATTTATTTGAGTTTTGATAGTGCTCACGGAAGCCTTGGAAAATTCTGCATCAATTAAAGTTGATTTTAAGTTAATTGAAACTAATGGCAAGAGATTCGAGCTTACCTGGGCAACGATCTCTCGAGCAGATCCACAAATTCGTACATTTGCTCAGTGACGCCGACTAGAAAGTATTCGTTGACCAGATTGCGTTTGGCCTGCTTCAAGGCCCAGTCGCTGCCGGGTTCCCAGCACTCAGCAGCGTGGCCACAGAAGAATGGAATTTGTAGCCACATATTTTTGGGATCACAGTCGGGTTGCTTTTGAACCACGCATTCATCGAACGTCTGTAGGCATATACTTTTATATAGAGCACATTACAAATATATATATTTGAATAACTCACAATTTTGTTGCCGGCCTTCTTTCGCACGAGATTCGGGCGATAATTGTCGCCATAGCGCAAGAAGTAGTAGTAGGACACGAGTCTGTCGAGTGGCCTGCGCACCAGGTTTATATAAATAGGTTTGTGTGCAATTTGAAATCTGAAAAGCAGATACATTTAGCATATATATAGATGTAAGAAATAAATCATTTTCCAAAAATGTACTTGGAGAAATCCAGGAATGCCATGTGTCCGTGGTAGAGAGCCGGCTTCATTTCATGCCATTTGGTTACATTACGCACAAAGGATATCTATTCAAAAAATAAAGTGATCAAGCAGCTGTCCAGCTATCCAGAAAGGCAAACCAGGTAAGAGACGCACCTGATTTGGTAACGATAGGACATGCATGTTAGCGGTTACATTAATATGCAAGACGTGGTATCTGTTCTGTTTGCACAGATCGTAGGCAATGTTCACGAAACTGGTTGAGCCCGTCTTTGGCACACGATTGTATAGCACCACCAATTGATCCTCGTAATCAAAGCCATCGAAGGTGGGCATAGTTCGAGTGAGCGTTGATTGCTCTGTATGCTTGCCCCCGTTGCCTGTGAGTTTCGCCAGTGGCTTAAAGGCTGTGTGTATATAAATATGTGTTTTAGTCTTAACCCATACTTCAATGGACTGCAATTGTACAACGAACCCCGATCCAATCGAATTTCCAGCAGCCAATAACAGGTGACAACTGCGATGCAGGAAAGTACGAGCCAGTGCACCGGGCGCATCACAGGCAAGATTTTTCGCAATTTTTTATACATGCTGCTTCTGGCTTAAGCTAACGTGTTCTTCAATATGTTAGGGCGCTACAGCACATTATCTGCGTCTAATTTATCCTAGTTTAGCGTTATTCTGTTGCATTTTGTGTTTTTTTCTCGGATACAATGTTGACCAGTGCAAAAAAGCAGCTGTGTTAGCAGTGATGTGCAACGTTTAATAGGCGATACAAAGAGCTATCGATTGTTACGTTCGTGGTTGGTACATGTACATGTAGGCAAATGTACCAAAAATGGTACCTGTTTATTCTGGTCTTTTATTTTTGATCGTTTAATTCCTTAAAAAATCAAACCATATCAACTTTTAAGCATAGTGTGCTTAAAAAGATTATCCGATTTATTTTGCTTAATTTAATCAATTGTCTTTAATATATAAGAATTGAAAAAATATTTGGTTCAGCTAGAATATCATATTTCATTAATATTTTCAAATAAAAACAGTGTTTTATGTTAATGATAGTTGAATTAAACTCGTCGTAAGTAAACAAATGGGTTTAAAATATCAGATAGTTTCGATAGTTTCAGCATAATCACGATAACTTAACCATTAAAATGTACTATCGATAATAATCAGACCACACACTGTTGCAATTTGCAAAACAGCTGATTGCTCGTCGTAAATAGACGCTTGATTTTTGTTAGTAAACGGAAACTGACGCAAAAACAATACAAATTTCACTCTAGAAGCCTAAAAAATGTCTTCAGCTATATATTTAGAAAATTATTTAGACGGTATGTAAAAATAAATAAAAGATAAAAGTGGTATAGCATAGCTTTAAACCGCGTTTATCATCAGGCTTGGAATCGCTGCCGACCGAGCTAGAACGGAACTTTAAATTGATGAGAAAATTGGACGATCGGGCGCAGACAGCTATGAAGAGCATCGATAGCCATGCGAAAGACTTCATGCGCAAGCTGACCGTCGAGAATGGTTCAATGAGCGAGGAGGAGCGCAAAGAGCGCCTGGAGGACATTAAGGCGCTGTTTGGCAAGGCCAAAGAATACAGCGATGATAAGGTACAGCTGGCAATACAAACCTATGAGCTGGTGGACAAACAGATCCGCAGACTTGACAACGACTTGGCCCGCTTCGAGGGTGAGATCCAAGAAAAGGCCTCCTCAACACGCGCCAAGTCCGAAGAAGCGGTGGCCAAGAGTACGTAATCCAGCTAAAAGTGTTTTAAAATCCTTTAATGAATTGTTGACTTGCAGAGGCTGGTCGTAAAAAGACCAAGGATGGCAAGGCGACAGGTAAAAAGAAAAGACCCGCGTCCTCGGATGAGGAAACTGGGCGTGGCAATCAGTCGAACAGTGGCAGCGGGGCTAATCTAAATGCTAGCAGCAGTGCTGGTCAAGGTAGCAAAAAGAAAAAGTCCAAGGTAATTCAAGAAAAAGAAACCCGCAAGGGGGCAGCACAAAAGGTAAATCATCCTTCATCAACATTATGCACATTTATCCCTTATGTTTGTTACTCTTTCCTGAAAACTATTTAGTTTCTTTTGTTGTTATTTTCCCTGGTAAACTGCACTGTAGTCAAAGGACGCTGGAATACAATAACGACCCCGTCCAATGTAGTCCCCATTAAGTGTATCCCCTAATGTACAGTGTAATTCAGCTTAGTTTTGCATCTTTCATTTTCATTTCACCTCCTTGCATGATCCCAACCTCTTGGCAAACGCTTGTTAATGCTCGTATCCATTTGTCTATAAAATATACAGAAAGCCGTGGATGTTGACGATTCGGAAAAAGAATCTAGTCACACGGCCGCTACGCATCCCAGCGACGTCATAGACATGCCTGTGGATCCAAACGAGCCAACGTACTGCTTGTGCCACCAAGTGTCTTATGGCGAGATGATTGGCTGCGACAATCCAGATGTGAGTTATCAACTATTCAAGCCAATGGAACTTTCTTTAATTTCGTCATTTCTGTAGTGCCCCATTGAATGGTTCCACTTTGCCTGTGTCGGCCTTACGACGAAACCCAAGGGCAAATGGTTTTGTCCCAAGTGCACGCAGGACCGTAAGAAGAAATAGACCAAGCTACGCTTGCAGCAGCAACTATGTAAATAATATACATATAACGCCAATTAGTTCATAGTTTAGCCTAAGCATTGCATACTTTAAATAAATCACTTTCTATTTCATATAAAATGGCAACTGTAATTGGTGTGCGACCCACCTGTCAGAGTTTCCACCGGTGCAATCGCCACGTGTTTTCACTTTATTAAATCATCTTTTATTACAATTTTGGATTTCTATCAGCTTCTCTCTGGGCATCGAATCCCTACAGTTCGTTTTCATTTGTACAATAGTCATTAGATTAAGCATACTTTAAATGTTCATAAAATAACATTTCACAATAAGTTCAGAATTATATATAAAAGCCTAATACATATATGTGTGTATATATATATAAATCAATTAGTCATTGATCGTCTAAGATTAGAGCGCAACATTGCTGAGGTAGGCTAGCTAGTGGCTACATCCTTCCTCAACATTCCCTGAAAAACTGTTGCGAATTGTCAATTACTTTATTGTTCTTAAAGCTAGATCCTCTCCATGAGGTGCATTGAAATCAACGAGGTTGGGTTTCGTGTGAATAATTCGTATCAAGGTATTTAATATCTACGATTTGCGAATAGTACAGATTAGCTATAAACTCACATCGGAACTAAGCTCAAAACAATAATTCTAATAAATATTAAATACAATGTTGAATGTTGTTGTTGCTTTAAACCATGGTACACAGAAAGAATGGGGGGGCAGGAGCAGGGGCGGGGTCGGGATATCTAAGGACATAGCAATTTTCATCATCTTCATATCATCGATCGTCGTGATGTGCGTTCAGATTTTGCTATTTCAGTTATTGTTGCCTACTTTTTGGTCATTATCTTAAGGTATTCCAGGGCATTCTGAGCGGCACGTCGCTGTGCTTCCGACGCCGTTGACCCAGTGCCATGGCAAACGCCGACTGGCAACGTGGACAACTGCACCAGGCACTGAAACTGGCTGCTAAAAGTCCTCTCCTCAATGTCCACGTAGGTGACCTCGAACTGATTCTCGGCAGCAATATCTGAAAGCAGCTTGATGTAGTCAATCTTTGAGCTCTTCAGGCAAGTCTTCTGCAAGCAAAGAGCAAAAAGCAAAATCAAAATAAACAAAACAAAACAAAAACAACGATTACAATGGATATTAATCAATTTCGTTTCCCATTGAAGTAGCCCGCGCGGGCTGCAGCTGTGGATTACTGTGAATGAACCGAAGCTCTTTGATTTACCTGTAATTTAAGCAGTTTTTTGCCCGTCGCGTTTTTCAATGTCTTATGGAACTGGGACACTTTGTTACTGTGTAGCGTGGTCAGAGTCGGCACAGTGATATCTTTCAAATCACCATAGTAATGATCGTTAATGCGGAGCTGGAAATAAGAGCGCAACAATTCCAGACTCAAATACAGACTCTCGCCAATGGTGACTTGAAATATATCTCCCTCGACTCGAGATATATCTCAAAGGAGTCTAGATTAGAAAACAATCGATGCAAATGTTGAGAGACAAAACTACAAAGACAAAGCTTGGCTTATTAACAAATCGTTTCTCTATAATATTCAAATAAAAGCGCGTGCGAAAAAAAATCAAAAATATATATATATATATAATAATACATAAAAATTTGGAAAACATTGTACAAGGCATATAAAACTTATTCGTTAACTCAGGCATTAATATTGGACAATTGGCATTACTAATTAAAACTAAATGTTTTATAAAAGAAACTTTAAAATTAAAATCACACTTAGATTAGAGTTCAAATGGAAAGTTAACTAAGTATTAATATTTTATTCTTAAGCGAGCTCTAAAAATGATTAATTGTTAGTTAAGTTTGGAGTGGGGTTAAAAAGTTACAAACACTTTTACACTTAAGCACCTGAGCCGACCAAACGAAATAGAAGTCAAATCAGAAATCAGAAATCAGAAATCAGAAAAAACAGAAAACAAAATGGATATGGAGCCTGCCTTGCTTAGCAAACTGATTGAGAGTTGTCAAGCAGCAGCCAGAAACAAATATATATAGTTGGTGAGTTGGAAGGGGCGAGAATGGTTAGCTCTAAATATCAGTTATGTTCAAAACTGGTGAGATGCGCACGTAACACCGTCTCGGCTCAACATTTGTCGACTGGTTTACCGGCGGCGGCAGCTGCTGCTGCTGCTGCGGCTGCGGCTGCGGCTGCTGCTGCGGCTGCTGCTGCTCTGTTGGATCTAGAAGCGATAAATTACTCACATCGCCCTCCAGTTCGCCGCAGAGGCTGTCATTGATCTTGGCCGCATCAATGGGCGTCTCCTGCAGCCGCGTCCACATCTTGTGGGCGGCCAAGCGCTTCGCTATCTTCTTGCTCTTGCCCTTGCCAACCTCGTGGTAGTTGAGTATGGTGCAAGCGATCGTGAATAGTCGCTCGTGCGGCAGGCCGACCTCAGTCTCCGTCTCATACGATGGCGGCGGCCAGCGACGCTGCATGCACATCTCCTGCAGCCAGCCTATGGGATTACCCACGATCTTGTCGCCGCCGCTATTGGAAATGGAATTCAAAGGAAGAACAAAGTAAAGTGAAAGAAAAGAAAAACGAAAAGGGATGAACGAAAAAATTGCATATTAAAAGCTATTTAAATTGACAAATTTTGCAACATATAATTACTCGCCACTGCCAGAGAGATTGGCATTGCCATCGCCCCCACTGCCCGCCATAGAGCAACCAACAGCTGCTGCGGCTGCTGAATTGCCCTGTGTCTCGAGCTGTACGCCGATGAGCTTATCAATCAGGGCACGAGCGGCTGCGTGCTTGGCCTCCTTTTTGGAGCGTCCGGCGCCCATTGCCGTGAAGGGTGTGTCCTTGTCTTTGAACGAAACTCGAAACCGAAACGTTGGTTCGTGTATAGCCCCCTCGATCTGGACCAGCTCGTAGCCCGGCGTTATGCCACGCCGGCTAAGCAGCTCCTGCAGGATGCTAACGGGCGTCTTCATGGCCAGCCCGTTGGCATCCGTGTCATTCACAAACTTCAGCGTCTCGTCAGTGGGCTGCACTCCGGTGCCGCTTGTGCCGCCCAGCTCAGACAGATGTTGCTGTTGCTGATGTTGGTGCTGATGCAGCGCCTGCAGCTGTTTCTCCTTCTTGATCTTCGGACGCTGTTGCATTGCCGATGCTGGCTTTGACACCGAATGGTTGCCACCCCCAGCAGCCCCATTGGACAGACAAGCAGCCGCAATGGCAGCAGGCGAATTACCCATGTTGTCATATTGACGACGCGGTGCAAAACCTGCTTGCATGGGCATCTGCTGCTGTTGCTGCTCCTGTTGCTGTAGATGCTGATGCTGATGGAGGTGTTGGAGATGCATTTGCTGTTCGTACAAATGCTGCTGGTGCTGGTGCTGATGCTGGTGTGGATGCTGTTGCTGTGGATGCTGTTGCTGTTGTTGGTGCTGCTGCTGCTGCTGCTGGTGGTGGTGTTCGTGGGCATGGTAGCTTTTTGGTTCCATATTTAACGTAATTATTGACTTTGTGTATCTGCAAATAAGTGCAACGTTGCTCGGAAAAAATCAATAAGTTTTAACTAAATTCGAGCGCAACGGGCGGCGGCAATCACATATTCCGCTCGTGCCACTACTTACGGTTGGTTGACGGTTTTGTGCTGTTTTTTATTTAATAATAATTTATTAATTCTTTATTAATAATTCATTCTTAAATAAAAAATACAGCAAAATCCAGACGCACACACGATATCTGCGTATATATGTATTTGTGATGCTTTTGTGTTGCCGTATTTATTTAATTTGACAGAATGCCCTGTGGCAACGCTGTTGTACCTAATTCTGACTGTCAAACGATAAGAGGAAGCAGCGCGCCAATTACAATTTTTAAATTTTCTTTATTATTGCAAGTAGTTGCTACATATTTCTTGTACATTAAACATATATATATATATATTATTTTTTTTTTAAATTTGTATAATTAATGCGCGGTAAACATTCGTTCAATCAAATCAAAAGTGAATGCCTGCGTTGTGTATGTGTGTGTGTTGGTTTATGTGGAATTTTTAGTAAGTTTTGATTCCTCAATATTTGGAGTTGCGAGTTGCTGAATCAACAAAAAGAATTTTCGATATTTCTAATGCATATTATCAAATACAGCGCGAGCTTTGCCTCTAATCATCGCTCAGAAAATCCTCATCCAGATTAACATCTGTCGTATCTATATTATCATCCAACGTAATGCCATCAATCTCCAGGTCCAAATCATCATCGTCCTCGTCATCATCATCATCAGCGACAGCAGATGTGGCTGAAACAGCTGCTGCTGTTGTTGCTGCTGATGATAAGGACGCTGGCACAAACGCCGGCTTCTCCTTCTCCACTTGTAAGCCGCCACTTTGCTGCTCGACCGCATTCAGCTCGTCGAGGGGATTGCGCTCGCTATTCAATGGCAGCTGTCCAGCTAGGCGGGCCGGCGCTTTGCGTGCGCGTTCCTTAACCAAAAATTGCTCCACGCGCAGCGCATCGCCCAGGCCGGGAAAGAGATTTGTATACTGCGTGGGATCCGCCAGCGACTGGCCGGCCTTTTCGTTAACCTTGCCTAGCTCCTCGCGCCAAAGCTCGACCACGCGCGACATTTGGCTGGGCAAGTAGGTACGCGCGAAGAAGGCCGCTTCGGGCAGGCGATTGGTCTCAATGAGAATCTCCAGGCAACGCTCCACATCGGAACGCAGAAAGGCGGAAAGGAATGCAATATTGTGGCGACCTTGGGCTGAGCTGGTTGCACCCACCTCCTCCAGCATCTGTGCATCGCCCGAGGCAGTAGATAGCAGCAGCAATCCGCTAAAATCGTTGGCCTTCTGCATGCACTCCTTCACCAAGGCCATGTTGTTTCTGCGCGACGCAACGTCGGCCAGCTGTGACCACTTCTGTGAGTTTTCCGCCTCGCGTGCCAGCTTCAAGGCAATGTCTAGCTCGCCAATCTGCAGAGCCAAATCGAATTTGTGGTCCGGATCGGTGGAGACCTGTAGGGCCTGCTCCTTGAAGCCCTGCTTCTCCAGGAAGTGGGCAACTCGTGTACGATGCTCCTTCGGTATGGTGGGCAACACAAGATCGGCGCGCTCGAAATCGCGACGCATCACCGCCGTCTGGTACTCCAAGACGGACAGCTGCAGGCAGAAGCTAATCACATTTAGCTCCTTGTCGCCCAAATACAAACGATTGTCCTTGGGCACATAGCCCAGCAAGTACATGGTGCGATCCAAATGCGAGATGGTTACAATCTCTCCGCCTACATAGTAGTTGATGCGATTCACGGAATTGGTGTAAATGAAGCAATCGCCCACCCAGAGGCCAGTTTTAACCGACTCGGATACTTCGCCTGGAACGAGAAATTCGAATCAAATTTAACATTTGAAACAAAGTAAAACATGATGAAAAGCAAATCGTGTAGCATCTATGACTGTTTGCTTACCGAGCACATTGAAAGCACTTTCAACGCCATCATCCTCTAGTCCCTCCTTTGTCTCCAGCGCATTGGCAATTTGTGCCGTGTCCACGGCCAATATAAAGTAGGAGTCATCGGTGGCCAGGCAAACGAGGCTGCCACTGTCATTCCAGAATACGTTGCGTGGCTGCACCTCGATGCGGCGCACCAGCTGCAGTGACTCCCAATCGTAGTAGGCCAGGCCCGATGAGGTCTTCACGCCAAAGTAGTAGCCGCCATAGATGCTTTCTGCGCCGTACTCAGGTGTGAAGCTTTTGCGCTCCTTGAAGTTCCGGAACAGACGCACAGTGCCATTATTCTCGCGAATGGCGTATTCATTGCTCTCTAATGCCCAAACGAACTCTTGTGCCAAGCCGAAGGCTTTGTTTCGCAGCGCCATCGAGGTATATATGATATATTCGCCATCGCCACAGACGACCACAAAACGGCCATTGGGATTGTGTGCGATGGTCTGCGGGTAGATCTCGCAGGCGCCCATGTCTTTGACGGCGACGGGCAGACGCTCGCCATCCTTAATCTCGGTGACATCCGCAATCGTTTTTAGATTGACCTGCAGATTGCCATCAATTAGTTGCTATTCGATCTTTAAGGATAGTCGTACTCAACCTGTTGCATTTCGGAATGTTTGGCCCATATGATTTTGCCGCCCACCACATCCATGGACATGGCTGGCTCCTCTCGGCCGACCTTGATGATGATGGAGCCTTCGTCATAGCCCAGGGCCACGTTGTTGGTGCCACGCATGCTAGCAATGGTCCAGACGCGTTCAAAGCCATAGTTCAGACAGGTCTCCAGGCGGTAGGTGCCTGAGTGCCAAATCCTTACGGTGCCATCTTCAGAGCCAGTCAGCAGGATTGGCAACTCGGGATGAAAGCAGACGGCAGAAATGTTCTGTGCGTGTCCCTCGAGTGTCTGGACACAGGTCTTGTTCTGATAGTCCCAGATCTTGACCAAACGATCGTCGGCGCCAGAAATCAAATACGGCTTGTCTCCGCCATGATAATAGTCCACACAATTCACGCCCTTCTCGTGGCCCTCCAGCGTAAAGTTGGCAAAGTTGGAGCCCAGCTGCCACACCTTAACCGTACGGTCCAAGGATGCTGAGGCGAATGTGTTGTTATCCTTCGGATTGAACACAATCTGCATGACATAGTGCGTGTGACCCTCAAAGACACGTTGGCAGGCCCACAACTTCTCCCAGTTCCACAGCTTAATAAGCATGTCATCTACAACAGTGATGATGAAATCAATTATCAGATCGTTGATTATACGTGGCCAATTAGTTGGAAATATTTTAGATAACAAAAGATATCTCTATGTACTTGATGAAAGTAATTGTATACTACTTATACAGATTAGATTCTGAGGTGGGTATTTATCTGCTAGCTATTTCAAACCTAACTAAATGCGAGTCATTCCATTGTTTGTTTACGATATTCTGTATAAAAGCTTTGATATGTGATTTTTTAATGAGTCAGACTTTTGTCATTATTGTATGTATGTTGACTGTTGGACGTACCGCTGCTGGTCAGCACCAAGGGCTGTGTGGGATGCACGGCGATGCAGCGCAGGTAATCCGAGTGCGCCTCATAGGAATGCACCTTCTCCAGTGTGTTGTAGTTGAAGATGCGTATTTGCATGTCGTCCGATCCGGTTATTATCCAATTCTTGCGGGCCACAAAGCGAGCGGAGCGCACTGGCACATCGCACACCTCGAAATCTTTGACCAATTGCTGGTTCTCGTAATTCATGATGTGTACGTGGCCATTGTATAGGGCACACAACATCCATGGCTCGGCCGGATGCAGATCGACGCACTTGACACGGTCCGAGCGCGACGTCAGGCGACGCTTGATGTCCAATTTGAGGGGCATCTTTAGATTGACAGAGACTTGCGTTTAATAATATCCTACTACAGCTAATACAAATGAAATACACTGCGGCGAGATTGTAAAAAACTTGCTGCTTCTTCTGCCTCTTGTTAATGTGTCAGAGTTGTGGACTAGTGTTGCCACCTGCCACGTACATTTGACAGCGCTGCATTTTGTATTCGATTTGTCAGACTTTACGTTTATGCGGACGACTTGAACTCGTTTAGGAGATACTCGAAATAATGAATTAATAACTCATTAAGTGAATTGCATATATTTATGAATAAAATAATACATTAAATATGGATTATACTATACTATTGTAAATAAATACAACATTAATTTCATGGAAATTACGTGTAAACCTAAATTGTGCTCAAAGCAACAGACATTGAGGTGATATGGCAACGCTGCATCTAGCGCTGACGTCTTCATAGGCATTTTAAGTTTCCGATTGGTCCATAAAGAAAGGAAAAGCGAAAAATAAAATGAAATTATTATATTAGTCAATCTTTTTAAGCATATTGTTAAATTAGATAGTTTCTCGTTTTAAGTTTAAAGTGAAATCACAATGTTGACAATTCATCAGTTCGTAATGCAGCTTGTGCTGGTGGCTCTGCTGCTGGCACTTGTTGCCGCCAAATCGAAAACTTCCGCTGTTCAGGAAGACATAACAGACTACAAGGAATATAAGAAACTGCTCCGCACCAAGAACAATGTGTTAGCTCTCTACGTATCCAGCCCCAAAGAGGCTGCAGCCGAGCTGAAGGTCTTCCGGGAAGCGTCAAATGTGATCCGCGGCACAGGGACAATGCTGTACGTGGATTGCTCCAATCAGGAGCGCAAGAAACTGTGTAAGAAGCTTAAGGTTACGCCAAAACCATACGTACTACGCCATTATAAGGACGGAGAGTACCACAAGGAGTACGATCGTCAGCTGACCCCAGAATCCATGATCACTTTTATGCGTGATCCGACCGGTGATCTGCCGTGGGAGGAGGATCCCGTTGGAGCCGATGTAGTGCACTTCACTGACGGAGCTTCATTTACAAAACATCTCCGCAAGGATATTCGGCCCATGCTAGTCATGTTTCATGTACCATGGTGCGGCTTTTGCAAGCGCATGAAGCCAGACTATAGTAAAGCAGCTACGGAACTGAAGACTCAAGGCGGCTACATAATGGCCGCCATGAATGTGGAGCGGCAGGAAAACGCACCCGTGCGCAAGCTGTTTAATTTAACTGGTAATTCGGACTACAGTAAATTACATAAATAAAATCGTTAAGGATTTCAATTTTGATTACAGGCTTTCCCACATTGATTTACTTCGAGAATGGAAAGATGCGCTTTACATACGAGGGCGAGAACACCAAGGATGCGTTGGTGGCGTTCATGCTTAATCCAAATCTGAAACCAACGCCCAAGCCGAAGGAACCGGACTGGTCGGCTGATACCAATTCGGAAATTGTTCATTTGACTACGGTGGGCTTCGAGGCGGTTCTCAAGGATGAGAAATCGGTGCTGGTCATGTTCTATGCCCCTTGGTGTGGTCATTGCAAGCACATGAAACCCGAATACGAAAAGGCTGCACTCGAGATGAAGGAGAAGAATGTGCCAGGCATGCTGGCTGCTCTGGATGCTACCAAAGAGCCTGCCATAGGGGATTTATACAAGGTCAAGGGGTATCCGACTGTAAAATACTTTTCCTATGGAGTTTACAAATTCGATGTAAACGTGCGCGAAGCGTCCAAAATAGTTGAGTTCATGCTCGATCCCAAAGAGCCGCCACCACCACCGCCGCCAGAAAAGAGCTGGGAGGATGAGGAGGACAGCACCGAGGTGATATTCCCGAACGATGAAACCTTCAGCTCAATACTAAAGCGCAAGAAGCACGCGCTGGTCATGTTCTATGCTCCATGTAAGTGATTTGCATACTTCGCAGACGAAATTTGTATTATTCTTTTTGGATTTTAGGGTGTGGACACTGTAAACACACCAAGCCGGAGTTCACAGCTGCTGCGAATGCGCTGCAAGACGATCCGCGCGTTGCTTTCGTTGCCATCGACTGCACAAAGTATGTTGACCTGTGCGCCAAGTATAATGTACGCGGCTATCCCACCTTCATATACTTTTCGTACCTCAAGACCAGACTAGACTACAAGGGCGGACGAAACAGCAAAGATTTCATAGACTATATGCAAAATCCACCCAGCCCAAAGGAACATAGCGAGCTGTGATGTGTCCGAACAAACAATCCTAGAATCTCTTAACCTTAACCATATACAATTAATGTCTGCCAAACCCTTGCGAAGTATTCGAATAACCTATTTACTAGTTTCTAATGTCTCTGATAATATTGATCTTTGTCTTACCACTTCGCAAGGGATTCTAAGCTTCGGAATGCCGAAAGGAAACTCTTAAGAAAATAATATTTATAAACTGAATGCTTTAAACACTAAGATAATACTTTAGTTCTCTATATGACTATACTTTAGTTAGCTATTTGTATACTTGATCAATGTGCATTGTAAACCGCGTACTTCGCATAATTCCACTGAACTGCAGAAATATATAGATTTTATGTGCAACTATTCTTGATCACACGAGCTTATCTATTTTTTGATCGAATTTATTAATCCTGACAGGGATATTTATACAATTGGCGTTCATTCATTTGTGGTATATATTATGTTAATAGAACCAATGTGAAATCGATTTTTGTTAAACAAAAAAATATTTCTAAAATTTCACAATTTCCTAAATATGGAATTTGCTTTATCTTCTATTACGAGTCAAAACATTTTCCGTAAACAGTGGACCTTGTACTCCAAAAATGTGTTGCTTAGGCTAATTATCCTGATTAAATATATGCGATAGACAGTAGCAAGCGTGGGGTAATCCTATAATTTTCATACATAGATAATTTCATATATACATAGCTATAGTCACAATTGAGCAGTGTCTTTATCTATAAGAATAAATAGAATGTATCGATTAGCAACTCGCAGCGAAAGACAGGGTATCTGCTAGTCGTGAGCTATGCACTATAGCAACCCTAGCAATCAATATGCCTGAGTGTTATTGCAGTTATTTGTATTAAGACAATGTTATGGACTTAATCAGCATGTGAATATATTTGTTTAAATTTATATGTACATATATATATAATAATAATATATATATATTGTACATTGTTGCTATACTTGATTTCTTTAGTGTGGCACATAAGACTCAACATTTTAAATGCCTCCAAGTTGCGAATGGTATTTTATTGCACATTTGCATAGATAAAATTATTTTTTAGTTTTTGGAAACTAGATGAACCCTAACTACTCAATATTGGCATTCATATTTGTTTTTGTTGCATCTATGTATATACTTATATATGAATTACAACATAAAATGTGATAAGGAGCTGTGCTGCAGATGGTTTTGCTTTTTGTTTTAGTTTTCGCTTTCGTTTTGTTTTTGGGTATTTAAAATTTGATTTGCTATTGTAATTTGTTTTTGTTGCTCTCTGGAGGAACTGCAGATCAGCTCAGCTGTCAGCGATCGATCTCGGCATTGGTATTATTGACCTTGCGTCTGTGACGGCTGAGGCTGCCCAGCCAGCTGCCGCGTTGCTCGTTTGCCGTATACTCATCATTGATTATTGTGAAGCTGTTGAACATGTCCTTCATCTTGATGGCCCGCGAGCAGGCATAGTTCTTGGTAGCCACATACATTTTGGTAAGGAATTCGGGCATTTGTTTTTGAGTGACCCACGATTTAATGTTCTGCGGGATCGGTATGCCCGGATCGTCGTAATATGTCAGCACAAAGTGCAAGCCGGGCTCATGGAAGCCGCGAAATGGCTTAATGACCATCAGGCTCCAGTAATCAGTGACACGCACTTTGCCCGATATAGCTGGATATGTGGTATGCTTGGCAGCGCGACTGCAAATAAAGATCAATTTTTTACTCTCATCTTTGTGGTAACGTCGACAATATACGTAGTCCCGATTGGCGAACAGACGCGGCCATTGCATCTCCCAGTAGATGAGATGCGAATTACTGTTCGGCGCTGGATCCTCGCTAATCAACTCTAGCCTGAGCGCCGTATCGTCCCACTGCCGGCGGTAGTCTAGATCCGTTTGTACATGCAAAAAATCATCGGCCGTTATATCATCGAACCGCGCATACACCTTGTATGAGTAGAGCGACGAGTGCTCCTCGCGCCTCCAGATGCTGAATTCGTTCTTACTGAAGTACGGCTCCCAGTTGCGCTCCTCCTGGGCCTGTATGCGTATTTGGCCAACAGGTGCACGCTTCTCGAACTCCATGGACTTGTGGCAACTGCTTATGGTGGCCTCCTCCTTCATCAACTTCTGGTCGGCCTTGGTCGACGGCATGTTGCCGCCTCGTATCACCTTGCAGCGCTGATTGCCCAGCGTGCAGTAGCAATATTTCATCTTTTTGGCCTTGCAGCGGTCGCACAGCTTGTTAACAGGCAGCGTATTTATGAAATCAATATCACGCTGGCACAAATCAAAGTTAGACAGCGAGAGACGCTCTTTGCCCCAGTCGAAGCCTTCGGTAGAGGTCCTCTTCATGTTAAGGCCCATGATGCCCACGGCACTGAGCATCATGCCGCGCAGCGGCGGTTGCAGCTGACTGCGATAGTAGACACGCCACAGTTGCTTTAGTCCTTGGGTGCCATAGACGGTCTGATAGAACGTGAGCAGCTGTTGCAGCCGGCGCGAGCGCTGCGCGAATATTGATTCGCACTGGTAGCTCCATGCGCGCAAGGTTTCCCTCGATTGATTTTTAATGGCTGAAACAACACGATTGAGCAGCATGGCGACCGGCTAATTGATTGCTGTTATGCTGCACTGCTCAGGTGGGGGGTTGCAGCGCTGCTTGCATAACAATCGGACAGCGGCAGCGGCTGTACTGTTATTATAACGTTGCTTGTTCCTCCGCTTCAAATTTTGACACACACATACACCTCCTGTCACATTTGTTGCCTTCGTTTTCAACTTGTATAATTTTGATTGTTTTTTTTTTTAATTGTTGACAATTTTGTTTGTTATGTTACATAGATTGCCGTCGATGTTGCTTTGTTATCAAGGCGCCCACATTTTATGTTCAAAACGTGCAACCTGCAATCAGTGTCTGTTGTTGCCCGGCTCTGTGTTGGAAAACGCTCAAATGGTGCAGCACAAATTTCAAGCGAGGTAAGCTGTCGGCTCACTATTTTGTGTATAGTCACTCTCCTTTCAGTCACTGTGTGTGTAGCTTTTCCGCTGACAGGTGACAAAAAGTTATTATTTTATGAAGTTCGTGCATTCAGAACTCTATAAACTATGCATATACTAATGGATTTATTCAGACAACGAACGACCAACAGATATGGTCTTAGCCAAATATTAATCGTAAACTTGCAAAATATTGAACATCAAATTTTTCTAATAATTCAAAAGTAAATTCTCGAACAAAAACAAAAAATTTCATTAAAACGTTATTTGCTTGACCAGCATACTGTTTATAATTACATTGTATTTATTTTTGACGTTGTGCAGCACTACTCTGGTCAGAACTCGTGTGCTGCTCATTTGTTGCTATTGTTCTTGTCACGGTAGTTTCGCGAATATTTCTTTCGGCGAGTAAATGAATAATACATAGATAATTGAAAAGTGACGCCATGTCTTCGCGACGGCAACGTATTAAGGCAACAGCCAACTTGACGCAGATCAAGCGAAAGCCCCGAAAGGATGACGCCGATCAAGAAGCACGCGTCGAAGCTGAACCACTCCCCATTCCATCCCCCAAGCAAGAGCATTTAGAGGATGATGCCGCTGAAGTTGCATTTAAAATGCCGGCTGCGAGTAGCACCGGGCAGTTGGACGATGTCTTTCACTCGGACCTGGAAGATAATGTTATACAGATGGATTTGCAAAAAAGTTCTAGTGGATTTCCCATGTCGCCCAGCAAGGCGCAGGCTCGGCAGCGCGTTCGGCCCACGCCCGTTTTTGGGCAACGTCGAAACAGCTTTGTGGGCTCTCCGTTAGCGGCCGACTTCGATGGTGACTATCCATCACCGGGCACGCCCACGAGACGTGAGCGTTATCTAAGCGGATCATCAATGAGCGGTGGAAGTGGGACACCGCAGCAGGTGCAGGCTTCGCCGAAATACTTTTCGGGTGGTGTGATGAGCCCTGGAATGGGACGTATACGGACGGAGTCCAGTTGCTCTGCTTACTCGGACAGTCCTGGAGGCGGCGGCAAGCAGCGAAAAGCAGAGAACGACAAGGCACAGACCCAGACACAGCAACGTGTCAATGCAAAGCGAGATTTCGAGACGCGATTCAACAAGGGCATTCCTGATAAGTCCACATTCAAAATGTTTGACATGATCTTTTACAATCCCGACAGCAATCCTATGGAGCAAAAGCCTCCAGTGACCACCATCAAGGCGGAGGCAAGTGGGAGCAGCGCCGCCAGTGTGGATGAATCAAAGCCCACCTCGGATGAGCTTCTGGAGGCCAAGACAGAGCCGGCTGCATCGACAGCAGCCATGCCTGTGCCACAATTAAAACTGGACGCCAATGGGGAGATGATAATTGACGAGAAGACATTGGAGATTGAGACCACTGCAGAGGTGGAGGCGCGCAAGGTGTTGGCCAACTCCTCCCTTATTCTCATGGATGAGACAACTGGCGACAATGGGTTCTACAAGCGACACAAGCGTACACCCACCTGGACACCGGACGACACCATCCGCTTCTATCGCAGTCTCCAAATCATTGGCACCGATTTCTCTCTTATGTGTCAAATGTTTCCGAAGCGGACACGACGTGACCTCAAGCTCAAGTACAAGCGTGAGGAGCGCATTAACGGACAGCTAATCAATAAGGCGTTGCTCTACCCCAAAGCCTTCAATATTCAGGAGCTCAAGAATCAGCTTGAACTGGAGGACCGTGAGCGCTGCGAGGTGGATCGCCAATGGCAGGAAATCGAGGCGGCTCAGGCGAAGCAAGCGAAAAAGGTTCGTTTTTCCTTCTTGTAAGCCAATGTTTATTTAATCTTAATGCTTTGCAGCAGCGGTCAAAGTCACATCAGAGTAAAGCGGCTCGAACGCTTGCCGACGGGGATCTGATATACGAGAACGAGCACGTCACAAAGGATAAGCTGGGCAAGCATGCCCTGGCCAAACAGCGAGTGGCACTTAAAAATGAGAATGAGGTTGGAGCTGCCAAGCGCAAGTGTCGACCCGTTAGGTATAATCAGGGACAGGAACAAGTGCAGCAACAGCAACAACAGCAGCAGCAACAACAACAGCAGGAGATACAGCAACAGCACTTGCAACAAAAACCAAACATTAAGCAGAAGCTTAAACAAAAAGTACTTCAGAAGATGCAGCATAATGGCCAGCAGCAACAGGAACAGTATTCGGATCAGCCCGTTCCGGTACATATTTTACGCGTATTTCCAGCGATCAAAAGAGAAAAGGAAACTGAAACGGAACAAATAAGCAGCGATCCGATAGTTGAGACCAAGGCTGAACAGCTGCAGCAGGAGCTTGACACTTTGCTGGACGACGGACACAGCGAGGCCAAGGATAACGTTATCGATCTGGTCGATGATAGCGATATGGATACCGTCCCAACGGGTTATTCCACAGGGCCCGATGCAACATATATTGTTGATTTCATTCCGGAGTCACCTGCGGATGAAGAGAATTCCAGCCAAATGGAGGACAATGAGATCAACGAGCACGATATCGAACAAATAATAACTGAACTGTCTGAGGGCTCAATGGTGTTGGTCTCCTCATTAGATGGCGGTCAAAACGGTCGCGTTTTAAATGAGATTTACATGTACGATAGGCAGACGGGGGACCTCAGTGACCAGCCCTTAAGAATACCTGAGCATATTGTTCAGTGTATATTGAATGTTATGAGTTAATGGACAGCTGATAATTGTTAGTTTTTAGTTACTTAATATTTGTTGATATGTAATTTATTTTAAAAATAAAATAAAGCCTTAAAAAACAGTCCGGCATCACTTGTAAACAGTGTTGGGAAACAGATCAACCAAGTCGTTTTACAGCACACAACCTATGACAGTTCTCATCTGTGACAGTTGTTGTGCTGCGAGCTAGGAATTACAGATTTTATACAAGTTGAGCTACTAGACATGGCCCAAGTTCCCTTGGCTATTGTGTCGCACAAACGCCAGGTGTGCAGCTTGTACAAGCGTGCCCTGCGCAATCTGGAGGCTTGGTATGACCGCCGGTAAGTGCACGAAATAGTACAATTATCAACCGTTCGATTATATAATAAATTCTGCATCTTCATTCACAAATCCTCGGCGATAGCGATGTTTACCGTTATCGAGCAGTGCAATTGCGATCACGCTTCGATGAGAACAAATGCAAGGATGTGTCTGACGGCATGCGTTTGCTAGCTTGCGGCGAGCAGGAGCTCTTTGATACGAAGCATTATCAGCCCCGAAACTGTAAGTGAGAGTGAATTCTGCAAACTGTCATCATGAAGCACTTTTATTTATTTACAGTTGCTAACAGTGCCGGCGGCTGTGCTTTCGAGCGTGAAGTTATCCTGCCAGACTGGGTGCTCGACTACTGGCATCCGCTGGAGAAAGCGCAATATCCGGAATATTTTTCGAAACGTGAACAGCGCAAGAAAGAATATGTCATCTGGTGGGAGAAGCAGTACGGCAAACCAGATCCCAAGGATTTAGGACACCATTAAACTAGCTTTAAAATAAAGTAGTCAAATCCAATTTGTTTCCGAAGAATTAAAATATCAATGGATGAACTCAATCTGTTAAATGAAGAATGTGTACTAAGAAGGAGCCAGTAGTAATGCCAAATTCAGTTAGTTAAATTTTAGCGTATTTATTATAAGCTTGGGATATACATATATATTAATGGTAGGGGCTGCACTTAATAGTAATTGGGTGTGTCTTAGTTGAGCTCGCTGGCTTCCAAGCGTGGGCGCTTTTTGCTGTTGTTGCCATTTGGAGTGTTGTTGGTATTATTGCTGCTGCCATCGTTGCCGTGCTCTCGCTTCCTCTGGAGTGTCTTTTTGTCCCACTGTTGCGTTAGGTATCTAAGCAGCACACACCTTTTGTCCATCACTATTAGCTGGGCCTGGTCGGGCACCTCCTCTGTAGGCAAATAGACGGAGGCACGCTTCTGCGATGTCCTGATGCCATGATCGTTGCTCAAGAGTGTAAAATTGTTCGAGTCGTATATGGGTAAACCCTTTATAAAATCAATGACCGACATGCTCGTGCTTGCACTTTTTGTTACTCGTGTGGTACAACGGTATCGATATTTCCACGTGTCGAAGCTGCTTTGTTGTGCGTTCTATTGCAACTGAATTGTCAGGCAGATATATCAATTGCAATTGTTTAATTTTGAGTAATATTTTGTGCTCTTATCTTAAGTTACATTTTCTTAAATCTCCCTTTTTGTTGTTTTTTTTTTATGGTTGTTGTTTCGCTGAGGTGTGACCGCACGCATTTACAAAAAAATTAATTACTTCAATATAAAAAAATACTAACCATGCAGTATTTGCTATTTATTAATTCCAGTTGTAGTAATACCGTCAGTTTCCAGCCAAATCTGAATTGGTTTAAATACATCTTAGGCGCGCCCAAATTCGAGAGAATAGTTCGGAACCGCTATTTGGAATAATACAACTTATTGGTGCTCAGAAATGATTGGCATTCATGAGAATCTATAGCTTGGAAATATTTCAACTCTGTACGACGCTGATCATCAAGAACTGAAGTTATTTTTTGAATATTTTAATATTTGTGGTTATCTTATACATCGACAGTCATGAGTCTGTTTAGCTTGCTTTAAAAAGACTTGAGCAATACGAGATCCGCCCAAAGCTGACCGCTGTTGCCCAAGATATCACAGAACAGCCCGGCAATCCGACCAGGCAGTGTGCCACACAGTTGGCCATTAGTCCACGTTCCCTACGCAGAATTGTTGCTAATGACTTAAACAAATTGTTAACTGAAGTCCGTCAAGAGCGCCTAACCTATGCTCGAGCCATCCTGAACGAAGAGGAGTACGAAAATTATCATAAGCGGCGTGGCTCACTTCCATCTTAATGGTCACGTGAATACACAAAGTAATCGATTCTGGAGCACCGCTGCTGTTCACGCAGGAGGCGTTATCCGGCCATTATTCTTTGGGAAATGATGGCGAGAGCAGAACCGTGATTACGAACTTTGGCTTGGTTGCACTGGGACGGAGGGATATGTGGTTCCAACAGGGCGGTGTAGCGGAACACACCGATCGAGGCATCCAGAGCGCTTAATCTCTTCTTTCAGTGATTTGCACAGGCCGGAGAGATCACCCGATTTGACCATTCAAGACTTCTTTTTATGGGCTATTGGATATCGCTGGTTTCCTACAACAAGGACAACGGGCTCGTCTAGTCACCAACTCTGGTCCGATGTTATTTTCTAGGCTTGATGGAATAAATGCCAATGGATTAACTAAGCGATTTAATAAAAAGGGAATTACTGCGAAGGAATATCGGAGCATTAGCTTTGCCTGTATAATAAGTCTTAAGTATTATCCCCTGGGGAATATTCTTTTAGTTTTTTTTATTTATTTTTTTTTTAATTATTTAATTTACGTTTTTTATTTGTTTTATTTTGAAATTTGTTCACGTCAGTCCCTTATTAAATAATAATTCGAGCTGTATATATTTCAGTAAACATTTCCATTTTCATTGAAACAGTAAAACTCTGAAATATATAGCTTAGAAGATATAAATTATAAATCTGAGACAATTTTCTCTCGGGTGGAAATCGAGTTTAATCCTACAGTGTCTTGATCCTGCATTAGTTAACTTATATGATGGTAATGTTCATTTAGAAGTGTTAATTATCATTTAGATCCTGCAGTAAGTATTAAGAAATTCTTAGTTCTTAATTCTGAACAATATAAAATTTTGTATTTGAGAAATAGTTTATTTAATTAATACAGTGCATTTTAGATTTAGTAATCATGTAGATTCCAAGTCTCGTTTTCCTTGACATGAAGCGTTGACTGTTTTTATATATATATAAAAGTACAAAATACTTGGTTGGATTAGTTTAATGTGAAGCATTTAAATGAGTTGAGTAAGATTAGTAGTTTAACTACGATTGTGGCGATTTCCATCTCCACGGCGGACCACATCCTTGTACTCGTCCATGCGTCGCATACGCGCCAAGTACTCTGGGTCATCATCCTCCACTTGAAGCTCAATGGCTGCATTCTCTTGGTCTTCCTGCTCGTTGGGATCTTGTGCGGCTGCAATGGCCTTCTCCTGATTAATCTTGGCCATTTTCTGTTCGTCGGGAAATATGCCTTCGTCAACGCGTTGCTGGTAAAATTCATCGACAGTCATGATGGGAACACTGGGATAACCCAAACCGAAGACTGCCTTCTGTGTAGCATTGCGTGTTATGATAAATGGTTTTAGCGGCTTAGGTTTTGGCTCCGCATGATGGTGTCCATGGGAATGCCCATGCTTATGTCCATGATCATGATCTTGAGCATTTGTCTGCTGACCTGGAGTAGTACTTTCCAGTGACTTCTGCTCTCCAGCTTTCATTCGTGTTAGGCGCATCTTCACCATTTCTTTCATCATGCGAAGACTGTCCAGCTCCTGCTTGGCATCTATGATGCTCTTATCTAAATATTTCAAAAAGAATTCACGTCGCACTTCCTCATCGGCCGTCTTGTTCTTAACAGCATCGCGCATTCGATTCATATACTCATCAATCTCCTTCATCTTACGAAATTGTGCAATCTTATCATTGCGGTTGTAAGCAGCTTCAATCAGTTCGCGTTGCTCGCTCTTCTGCTGTGCAGCATCCGTTTTGTTATCCTGCTGCAACTTGCTTTTAGGCGGTTCGCAGAGTTCGTACTCTTGGCAACGTTGTAGATGATCTCCAAAATAGACTTCTCCCAGCTCTATGACTTCTGTGCCGTTTGGATTGTTTATTTTCGTGGTGAGCTTGCCCAAGAAATATGGCAATAGCATGAAGGGCAACGACGCCGTAGATACCTCGTCAATCAGCTCATTAGGGCTGAACATGCCCACTTGATTGACAATAACGGTGGCTTGTTCAAAAAGGCTCATTGCCTCTTTTACTTTGTTCTAAATCAAATATATTTGTTAATGCTTGTAGAAACCTTGGGCCTGCCCATTCTCACCTGAAATGGAGAACCATTGAAAGGTAGATCGGTTACTTCCAGTTCGTCAAAGAGGTTCCAGCCATTTAAAAATATATCTGAAAGTTTTTTATCTTCGCCGTCAGTGGCGGCAACTGCATTGGCTTCTGCCATTTTCAAAGAAAATTATTTTTAAGCAATTTGAGACTCGCAATTATTCGCAAGCCGCTTGTACTTGTACCAGCTGATTGATACAGTTCTAGTGCTGCCAATCAACTTATATTTTGCAGTGTTGCAAAATACAAATGGTTAAGGCACACATGGAAATATTCGGTTTACATTTAAACAATTGTTATAAACGCTCAAACTTTAAATTACATTAATTACAAGTCAACTGTCAAGGATTCCACACGCATTCTTTTATTTCTGTTTATAAAAGTATTTGGACATTGAAAATTTGTGAGAAGCAATGGTTGTTCCAGATTTCATTTTACTAATGGGATGACTTGAAATGTTTAGCCCTTCAGCGACGCTTCAAGTTCGTTGTTAGCTAGGAGTTCCTTGATAATATCCAAGCCCCCAATAAGTTCGCCTTTAACATAAACTTGAGGATATGTTGGCCAGTCTGAGAAAGTCTTCAAACCCTGGCGAACTTCTTCGTCAGAGAGAATGTCAAAAGTTTCATACGGCAAACTGTAAATTGAATCAAATTAAACGATGCCAACAACTCATTATAAACATTACTTACTTTGTGTCGTTAACAATAGCAATAAGCTGTTTGGAGAAGCCACAGCGCGGAGCGTTTCGATCCCCCTTCATAAATATCATGAGCGGCGCCTTGTTGATTAGAGCTGTTAAACGGTCTTTCAGGGATTGTCCAGTTGCAGCAGCGCTGCTTGCACTTTCGGCTAGCTTCTTGGACTTACTGCTGATGGCTGCAACATCGACACCATCCACACGATCCACAGCCGAGCCCTTGTTGAAGAATATTACTGTTGGCACTGCTTCGATCTGGAAATTTGCTTTATAGATTTATTGTGACGTCAAACGTACAACAAAGCTTACCTGATGTTTCATTGATATTTCGGGGTATTTTTCAGCATTCAGCGTAATGAATTGCAACTTATCGCCTAGAATGCTGGCCAGCTCATTGAGCACATCGGTAACTTGAGCGCATTGCTCGGCCCAGTCGGCAGCGAACAGTGCAACAGTTGTTTTATCAGCGCTAATGTAATTCTGATATTCCTCGGAGTTTTCTACAGTTAACACAGGCATTTTGATGATTAAATTTTAGTAATGTTAACTTTTTGAAGCCAATTTTATTGAAATTGCTATTAAGAACGTCAGCTGGCAAAAAGTGATGCCCAGCACCGTGTTCTTTCTTTAGTATTTAAAGCCGGCAACAATAATTATAACATAAATGTTTGTAAATAAACAATTTTTGATCATTTTTATAAATAAAATAATACTCTTATCTATTTATATAAACAAAACTATTCTTTTAAAATTAAAAATATAAAAATTAGTTATCGAAAACACAAGATTACATCTTCATAAATTATCGGTTTTCTTTCGGTGGATATACGTCATAAATGCAGTAAATTATGGTGTTATATAAATTGACAATACTGAACAGTATATTTTATACAATTTTTGAAAAATAATTGTAAAATTAAAATAATGTTAGGTTAAATTGTATATTAAAAAATAACAAACGTAATATTAAAAAATAAAAAATCATATATATATATATATATATATATATTAATATATATAAAATATCTGGGTGATGGTCACTTTATTAAATATTAATGTATGAGATATTTATAATTTGCATTCGAAGTATTTTCATTATAGTTTATTTGAAATGGAGAGGATCATATAATATACATATATTTGAACTAGACGTCACGAGTAACTATTCAAACTATTTATTAAGGTTTCGCCCCGTAACCTTCTCGCATTACAGTATTGACCGCATGCAATTTTTACAAGTGTTGCAAAATGTGGTGAACGGAGCTTCAAATATTAATCGATTACTACGAGGCAGAACAACACGTGCGCCCACCTCTCTCTCGTAGCAACTGCGTTCAATACATACTAGCGGAATTTGAGAAAAAGTTCCTGTCGTTTTGTTAACAGTTAATTATGGTCACAAGGAAACGACCAATAAAGCGCACAGCCCAGGTGGCTGCTATAGACAATGGAAATGAAAGCGATGATAGCAACGGTGCATCACAGCCTAAAGTGCCAAAGGAGTTGCTTGTGATTGCGCAGGAGGTGAAAATTGTGCGTGCCTTGGCCTGCAATGACTTAACAAAGCGCAATCGTCAGATCCGCAAACTGCGGAAATGGTTCCAGCTGCGCGCAGTCAGTTCCTTTCCCTTCACTGAGGATGATTTCATGAGGATTTGGAAGGGATTATACTACAACGTATGGATGTCGGACAAACCGCTTGTGCAAGAGGACCTGGCAGAGCAACTGGCACAAATGGTGGACAGTTTCGGCGGCAACACAGCATGCAGTCTGGCATACTTTAGCGCGTTTATGCGCACTATGTGCCAGGAGTGGTTTGGCATCGATCAGTGGCGTATGGATAAATTTTTAATGCTGGTGCGTCGCATGCTGCGCTACATGCTGCGCCTACTGAAGAAGAGCAAGTGGTCAAAGGATCTGATAGAGGCATTTAACGAGAGCATGAAACAGTCGGTGCTTGCAGCACAGCCAAAGTCGCGTGGCATAACCATGCACTACATGGACGTGTTCTTCGAGGAATTGGCCAAGGCGGCCAATGAGGAGATCACCGCCGAGCAGGTTAATCTCTTCCTGCGTCCATTTGTACACTATGTGGGCACACAACGGGACGCCAAGTTGGTGGCACAGTGCCGGACGCGCGTACTGTATCACTTGCTGTATCAGAGTGAATTGGGCCGAGAATACAGCGAGAAATATAAGGCTTGGAAAGAAATGGGTTTTCCCAGCAGCTCTATAGACGATGTTGAGAAAATGGACTCTGGCTTCGATGAGGAAGAGGAGGAGGATGAAGAGGAGCAACAGCAAGAGGCCCCATCCCTCGATCCCCGAGCAGGAAATGTAGATGTGCTAATGCCAGAATTACCGCTGAATGCCGACTGTGTGCTGGACGAGCTCCAGACACTGCTTCGCACACAGGACTACAACAGCAAGCGGCGCAAGGGATTGCGCAAGCTACTACACATCTTTGAAACGTATGCAGGCGGCGAATTTCCATTGGGTGTGCGCAACATGCCCAAGCCCGAGGGCACAACATTGTCGGAGCTCGTAGAGCAGAAGATCATCGACGCCGATGAGTTCGAGGACTCGAGTTTTGGCACAGGGCGCAGTCTCAAAAAGCTCAGCAAAGCCAAGCGTAAGCGTCTTCTCAAGTCCATTAACTTTGATGAAGTGGATGAGGACAATTTCGACGATGTCATAAACAAGGCACTGCCGCCCAAACTACAGAAGCAAGTCACGCGCAATGAGAAACTACGCTCCAGTATAAATAATGCATGGGTAGTGGAGGAGGTGGATGTGGATGCAGTTGATGAGCAGCCAACGGCAGTTAAAGAAGACATAAACAAGAGTAAGAAATTGACTAAAGAGAAAGTTGAGCAAACGAAACAAAAGCCCAAACAGCAGCAGAAACAGCTGGCCAAGCAGGAGCCCAAGCAGTCGAAGCAGCAGTCCAAGCAGCAATCCAAGACACAGTCTAAGGAGCAGTCCAAACAGCCGGCCAAGGAGCAGCCAAAAGCAAAGCTCGAACCGGAATCTACTTCAGAAGCACAAACTGAATCAGCTGAGTCCACTTTGAAGTCAAGCAACGGCTGGGATGAACCCTTGCAAGATGGCGAAAAAGATTACTTTGTGCCATCGCGTAAATTGCAATTAAAACAGGCCAACAGCAAGATGTTGGTGAATCCACTCGCTGTCCAAGGTTCTCCCAAAACTCCAGCCCAACGGCTTAAATTTGGTGTTACGCCTCGATCGGAGAACAGCAGCAAAAGAGTGCGCATTATGACGAAGTGTAACAGCGCCTATCCGAAAAGCGACTACTACAGACAGTTGAAGCTGTCGCCGCAGCTGCCATACGATGCGAATCGCCAGCCCGGCAAAAGCGCCCTCAAGCCGCATGTTCTGCCCGGTCCCATTCATCCCAATTTCAAGAAAACCAAACGACTGTTCAGCGATTCGCTGTGACGTTGCATAAGCTGGCTGGGACGGAACTGGACTAGGTAGCTAAACGGATGGACTTTTTGGACCGATTGGGGCACCTACTAACACCTGCCCATGAGAAGTTCGAGCGATTCCGCAGTGGCGGATCATAAGTTAAAGCATCGACTTGCATAGTTAATATGCTATTATGTGCATCAGATATTTTTACACAACATATACTATGTAGTATGCTTATTTCCTGTTTTGCTTGTAGACTATATTTTATCGTTTAATATGCGACATCTTTTGAATTCATATCTAAAATGGAATAAAAGTAAAATCAATATTATGTATTTGAGCTTTTCATTCCATTGTATCCAAGCAACGAGATTTAACCTTGTTAGCTCATTCCAGTCTTAGGTCTAATATAACAAGTTAGAAAACTCTAGTCGAGACTGCTCGACTAGGAGATATTTTACATATATATTTCAAGCAATACATACACACACATACGGACGCAATAATGAGTACGCGCGCTCTGCTAACTGAGCAGCGACTGCGCTTGGGCTGCAATATGCCCGTGATATGGGAAATTAAATGTTGCAAATTGGGGGCGAAGGTAGCGGGGTATCCAAAATCCAAAAACTACAAAATGTCCACATTGCCCACACCTATCTACACAGTAAATTTAAAGTCTCTAGCTTTAATCGTACACATAAATAAAAGTCAATTTATCGAAATGTATCGATAATTCGAAATCGGGATGAGCTATCGAAAAAAAAACGTTTTGGAAATCTTCTAGAATTGACTTATATGTATAATATTAGCTATTTTACTGCCTTTGTTTTCTATTTGTAGCATAAACAAAAAATGTTTAATTTTCAACTTTTTTTTTTGTATAATTGTTATTAATAATAGTGATACTTAACGATACTGATCCTAGATCCTATCGGTTGTGTCAATTGCCAGCTGAAGCTGTTTACTGGTGTTAGAGGGTAAATACCGTAATTTGAGATGGGAGGCGTATGCGTAAGCCTGAGTATATGTAGCACTGTTGCTCACTCTTGAAACCCTCAACACTCCAGATGCATCATGAAAAAACAAGAAATAGCTAGGTGGGAAAATTTTGCCCTAAAGCACCTCCTATGCAAATAATTGTAATTTAACATTTTTTCCCGCTGCTGTAAATGTTGAAAATAGCCGGAGTTCCCGTCAGCCGCCTGATCGCAAAATCTTTGCTAATTTAGAGTTTTAAAAACGCCAGATCTGACGAGAAAATAGCTAAACTGGCAACACTGGTGCGTAGCCGTGTCGAAAGAAAGGACCTGATTTGATCGGTTTGAACCCTCGTTTACAACTAATGCTTTATTTATAATATTCGTATGACTTAGGTGTAATGTTTGCTCGGCAAAAGAAGAAGAAACACTTTTCGGCTTGTGATTTGTTTTTTATCTATTTTTATTTGCTAGACATCGGGTTTTCCTCTATTTACTTATTTTTGTATTTATTTTTAAAAAGTTAATAGTTAAAGTTGATTTAAAAACCCCGATTGGGCGGGGTTCAGAGTATTTTCTAGTCGGGCACCCCCGACTACAATTTTCTTTCTTGTTTTCCTCTGTATTTCCATTTTGCAGAACTGCAAATAATAATATATTTATTGTGAATAAATATATATTTTTTTTTGTATATATATATATATATTTGTATTTTATTTATAATAATATATTTTGTTTTGCGTGTTTCCCTATACAGGTATCGATGAATTGGAAGAAGTATATACCTACTCTTCAAATACGATTGACTACATGAAATAAGTTTTATAATTAAATCTATTTTTCAACAAGGTAAAAATATATAGCAATTAAGAATATAGTTTGATCGAATAGGAGAAGCTAGAAAGATATAGATTCTAGAACCCGACATTTATGATGTGTATTAGTTGAGCCAGGTGAAATCTGTATACACTTGCATCATTCAATTTAAAGCATGCGTGTTCGATCTCCGTCTTCTCTAAACCATATAGTGTCTTATGTCCTGGTCGCGTTCCCTTAACTTTTGGTCAATCCAACGCCTGTAGAACTTCACGTTCGAGTAGATGCTTAGTAGCTGAGGCCCATCGCAACGGGCGGCTCGCGACATCAGTCCGGCGAGCACATAACGATCGTCGCTGCCGGAGAGAGGACACATTAGGGGTATGGCACTCATGTCGCCGCAGACAATGGCGTCCTTGTCGCCGCCAGTGCAGATGAGCGTCTCGTTCAGCGCATAGCGACGACCCAAGATGGCCAAGCGTAATTTGGAGCCGCACTGATCCCGCGGCAGTATGTAAAGAGGCCAGCGCCTGGGCAGTGTCTCGTTGGCACTGAACTCCGCGTGTCGCCAGCCCGCCACATAGCACTGGCTGTAGTTGTAGATGAGCTGCATCGGCGGCAGGCAAATCACTTGCACGTGTGGCGTTAGTTCAAATGATTCCTCTGAGTGGAGTAGCAGCAGTGCCAGATTGTGAGCTGCCGGGGATTGTGTATAATTCGGATGGATTACCAACTCTGATACATTTCGTTCTTGATGCGGCAGCGGCTCAAGCTCAACTGCTGCATCCCATTCGCCTGCGACCAGACGCAGATCGGTCACCATCTGGGCCTGGACGCAGTGGGCAGCGGTTAAGACTGCTGAAGGTGTGATCAGAGCTCCAGTGCAAAGATATCCACTTGCTCCATAGATCGCTACTAGCCAAGGAAACTCTCCAAACTTCGACTCGTGCCTCTTGTAGCCCATCGGACGCAGGTGGAGCCAAAGATCCAGACGCCCACCGCATCGAGGCAGAGCTGACAGTGAATCGCTATAGTTGAACCCGTTCCCCAATGAAAGCTTAAAGTTCAACCTTCGATTAGATCCCTGACTTGTGGTAAGCGCCTCTACTCACCGTCTCGTTCTCATTGCAACACTTTTCCATGTAGTGGCAGTGCTGCTCGTCCTGCAGGGTGCGGCTGCGGTCGGAGTAGAAGTGACCATCCACAAGGAGACCCTCGTTGCACAGATCATAGGATACACAACTCTTGCCCGCTGCACAGGATTCCGAGCTGCCAAACACAGCTGGAATGGAAAATACAAAACAAATGAGAAAAACAATTTCCATCGTGCGGATTGAGCTGTTGCTGGGCGCACGGTCTGAACTTGAACTGCGCTGTGAATTGGCCTCCGGCTTTTATAGCACCGAGCCAAGGCTCCCAAGAGGTCAGGTTTGCCTCTTGATTGGGTTAAATATAGCTTAGAGCGTGCCTCTGGATTCTATAAATAGTACCCTAGTCCAGTCACTTGATGGTCCGGCAATCAGCGCAAACGTCTGGCAAATCCAAATGAATCGTCTTTGCTACTCTACAAACGCAAATCCCTTTAGCTCTATCAAGTGATTGGATCTCATTTCTACGTATATCACCTGATAATAAAATGGAATACGATTTAGCAATCATTAATGAGAAATTCGATATCGAGATATTCTAAACTTTATTTGCAGTCGAGTAGCTTTTTCTTTTTCTAGAAAGTTTTAGTAAATTTATTTATAAATTTCGAAAGTATTCAAATTTACTTTTAAATATTCTTAAAAGTAGAAAAATCTTGATATTTCAGAATATCTGGAATCTAACGGCTGTTGGCCTGTATTATCGAATAGATAAAGGTTTGCGGACTAGGCTTGACCTGGCCACGCTAAATTTTAATTCCAGTAAAAAAAAATTAGAGTCGTATTTTAGGTCTATTTAGAGCATACTAACGAACTATAAATTCTTAGGGACTCTTACAGACAAGTCCTTAACTCTTGGCCAAGATCATTTCACTCGAAAATCTACAAAACCGAAAAAAAATATTGAAGTTGAAATTGAACTCCAAAACAAAGGCTTTAAGCTTCGCTGTCACGTGATTGCAGTCGTTTTATATCCATCTTCTGCTCCTAACTTGGAAACCTCACCTCGACGGCTAAAGCATCTTGAATCCTTTAATAGTCAGCAGATTCTTCAGCTGAAGCAAGCAATATCTGCACTACAAGGCGAAATATCTAAAACTAATGAATCTGGTGATCTCTTAAAATCCATTTAGAATAATATGTAAGAGATAGTTAAAATACAAAGCCAATATATCTAATACTATCCCTTTGAAATTCGAATAATCGAATAATAAATAAAAAAAAACTTTTTAGTTAAAAAAAAAATGTGATTAGGAAACATTTTTCCTATGTGTTGTGAAAGAATGAAACTGATGAAAACCCTAAAATCTTACTTGAGGCTTACTTGAGGAAGTGCTTGAGAATATGCTTAGAATTATTAATATTAAGTAAATTCATTCAAATTTTTATATACTTCTTATAGCTATTGAAATTTTCACAAAGTGCATTTAAGATGCGGCATAGTTCTTTAAGCTGGACTTTACTTGATTGTTTATATTCCATTAAATATCTATTGAGAATGGTTTAAAGGGGTGTTTTGGTTTTGTCAAGGGCTATACAATAGGAGTGAAGTAGATAATGTATGGTATAATATAGTGTATTGGAATGATATTATGACTTTATATTATAGAATTAACTGTTATGTTGTTCATCGATAGTTTTATTGTTCTATGATTGCCTTCAACTGCTATAATAGTATTGTAGAGCGACTGGCAGCATGCATTATCCGAGTGGGTTTGCGTATCCTGCATCTTTAAATTCTAACTACGAGAGAGATCACTATAGCTATTGTCGAGCGAAATCGATGTCTTCACATTGGATCGGTATAATTTCGATAACAGAAGAGAATGCAACTACACATAGAGACTCTTATACAAGGCTCAAAAAAAAGCAATTTGGGAATAACAAATTGTCAGAAGCAGCAAACAGGGAATTATTTATTGGACACTACTGAAAAGTACTAAACTAGTACTAAAAAGCCGATCAATAAGCTAACGTCTCGACATATATTTTTGATTAGCTGAGCCGAGTAGATATACCCGTTCCGTCCGCCTGCTTGTCACTCTGTATAAGAATTAAGCACTTGAATTTGTAGAGTTTTTCTTCCTTTATCACCCTCAAAACAAGGCTTTTTATCAAATCGATAACAATAACGTTCAAAAAATGTATATATAATATAATACATACATACATATATATATATATATATATATATATATATATATATATATATATATATATATATATATATATATATGTATATACAATTTATTTAGAAAAAAATATTTTACTAATTTTTTTTATACACATATACATATATTCTTATTGTATGACTCTCTTCAGTATATTTTTTATGAATGAATGTTTATGTATCATATTATATCATGTATACATGTGGCATTTCAATCATTATAGACTTCTTCTACATTAGGCACACATAAAATCTTTCGCTCTAGTGTCAGGGTATTTTTTAGTCCGGCATGCGCAACTGGAAACACTTTTACTTGTGTTTTGTTTACATTTGCGACAACATCAACACGTATCCGTATCTATTACGAAGCCTTAGGACGGAGGCGAAGGTGGAGCACTGCTGCAACTTTTGCGTCATATCTTAATGCACAATCGTCGCTTAAGTGCACGTAAATTGAATAAAATTTCGACAAGTTTTAATACACAAACTGTGCATGGTGCAAACGCAGACAATGACAGCTGGCTGAATGTGAATACGAATACGAATAGCAATACGAATACGAATACGAATACGGATATACGTATATACGTATATAAATTGTGTAGTTCGATAGACACACATGGTATGTCTGCCCGTCTGGGTTTATATACATATGTACTTATTTGTGGTATTTGGGAGTGCTGGCAGCTTGTTTGACTAAGATTTACGCAACTTGGAACAGATTCCCTTTGGGAATTGTCTGGAGCACTTGTGGGTGTCGTCACCTAAGGATTGTAGGTTTCCAGCTATACGATTTCCTATTATGTTCCGCCTGCTGTTGCTATGTAAAAGTTAATTTGTTAAAACAATTCAGCAGATGTTATCCTCAAGGAAATTAAATGTTATTGCATTTGAAAACTAAAAATTTATACTCTTTGTGCTGATTTATATGCTAAACGTTTATATGTGCGTCTACCTTTATATCCTGTGTGCGTTTGAGGTTGAACATATTTTCAATTAATATGAAAATTTATGATGTGCCTTTGTTGAGCGCATCGGAAGTTCATTTTCCATGATACAAACAATATATTTATCAAATTGAGTGCCGATTGCCATTTATTGACCTTCGGCCAATGCAATGGTCGCGAACCAGAAAAAATACAAGTCCATTTGCATTTTGTTGAACTTAAAATATGCAAATTCCGAAAGAAAAAATTACAAAAATTGAAATCCATTTAAAATGTGAAATTTCATTGAAGTGTAAAAAATGAGACCACAATTTTTGTTATTTCATAAAAATAAATTAAAATCAATTCTTAACACTCTAGTTTGAAGCGATATTATGCTATAATATTGAAATATTACAAATATGGAATAATAACTATTTTCAATTATCCTTATTATTTAATATATATATATATATATATATGTATATATCAATATATATATATGGTAAAATATAATATAGAAATAATTTAAATTGATAAGTAAGAACCATTAATCTTTTATTTTATTTTTTTAAATTATCCTCATGATAAAAAATATATTTAAGAGAAATGTATGTATACTAAAATATAGTATCGAAATAATAAAATATAGTATATAGTATATAGTATATATATAGTATATATAATTAATATAGTAGTATAGAAATCGATAGGTAATAAGTATTATTGTAGTAGATATAGATTTTTTATTAGTTATAAATCATTATCAGTTATTATTAACAATTATCCTCTTGGTAAAATGCCTATTAAATGACACTTTACCAAGACGATAATTTAAAATAATAAGTATTAATATGATAGTAATAAATATATCTATATCTAATACAAAATAAATTAAAAATGGATTAAATTTTCTTATTTATCAATTCAATTATTCCTATATTAAATTATATTAAAATTTATGTATTTCATATTAATAAATATATTTAGTAAAAAAAATAAATATCAGTATATATAGATTTAAATAAAATATTTATGTTGAGTAAAATTATTATATTTTATAAAAATAAATTTTAAGAAATATAAAAATAAAATTAAATTTATATTTTATTTATTATTGATTAACTGATTAATTAATATACAGGAAAACTTCCAACTTGTTTTACTATATTCCAAATAAGCATTTATTTTAACTCAAAATTTTGTTGAATATATTTTCTGAGCCAATGGTTGAACAATTTGTTATCTACTGAAAAGTTGCTGCTCAAATACAAATGCTCAGAGTGCATTCTCATTCACATACTCTGAGTATGTTACTTTTTACTCCAAGAGTTGCAGTTGAGCACATTTGCGGCTGTAACTGAGTGAGTAAAGTCGTGTCGCTCTTCATATTTTAGCGCTCTTAGTACTCGAATAGTTCCAGATGAGCGCTTTATCCAACTCAATTAACTGTTGCTGAGTGAGTGGAGTACTCGCTGTCTGTTCTCACTCAAAACGCTGCAGTTGAGCGCATTCCCCGTACTTGTGCTTGTTTGTACTCTTAGTCCTTAAATAGCTCACTGCGATGCAGATGAGTGAGTTTGCGAACTGAGTTAAAGAAATTTTCTCTCTCTTCACAGTGCATGCACAGTTTGCACTCTGCTCTCAAGGAAAGAGTTGCAGATGAGTGCATTGTGAATGGAATACTCTCTACTCTCTTTACACATTGAGTTCCTCTTTGCTTTCTATTGCTACTCAAAGAGTTGCAGATAAGCGCATTTATAAACTCAATGTTGTTGGTGATTGAAAGGATTTTCGCTCAAGAAGCCAAAATATGAAAGAGACTTGAGCAACTTTACAGTTGCATGGAGTAGTTTTGTTGAGTTAATAATAATAGTAATTTAAAGTCTGGGAAATCGGGCAAGCTATTTTACTGCAGTATCTTATAGCTTTGAAAGTTTCTTCAGGTTAATTTCGTCTATTAATCCTATGTGAATTATTATCCCTTCACGGTTTGAGCGCCTGTAGGGTGAACAGATAATACATTTAAAATAAATATTACCTTAGATCTGAGCCACAAGCAAATTTTAAATTATATTGAGTTCAGTATAGATAGATATGGAGAAGATAGAAGCTTTATTAGGGCGAATGACCAAAGAATAATAGAAAGATTTTTAGGTGAAGCTGTCTATTGTCCATTAGTAAAACAAATTAATCCTAATATATCCGGAAGTCGTAAGTACTTCATGAGATGGGAAATGCCTTTCATAAGAGAAGTAGGTAGTTAGACGGTTATCATACCAGAGTGTTTATTTACTTGAATATATTATAATATAAACTAACTAATATTATATAAAGAAGTTAAGTAAGGGAGCTCAGAAATTGTTGGGAGTGATCTAGTCGGGAGTGCTGGACTAAGGGATACCCTGAATATTGCGTATAGTAGCTAGCTATTCCAACTTTGCTAGTGATATTAAATTTAAATGGATTACACTGATGCCAAATGTGTGTTATTTAATTATGAGAAAATATTTAGAATTCATTACAGAGTTATTCATTATCATCATTGTTCATTATATTTGAACCTGTTGATAGAGTACAAAAACAACTTAAATAAATTGCATCAAACTGCATTTCATAAGACCTACCTTAAACAAGGTTTCGAAATTCATTACTTTCGACTTGGTTCCCTATTTATAAAAGTCTCAAATGAACCGAACAGCAGCTGTCGATTGGTTATTTATTATTATTATGTCTGAACGGTCTGGAAACAATGTCAGTTCTGCGAACAAGCGCGATTCAATGGGATCGTCATATGATAGCTCACTGTAGCGATAATATAAAGAAGCCCAGCATATGAGTTCTATGTTCACTTAGAAATCGGTTCTTTAGTAGAGCACAAGTGTATTTTCTTTATTTTTTTCTATAATCGAAGTATGTTTGGCTGCCGCCCGTTCATTCCGCTGTTCGGCTTGGTGCTGGTGGTGCGTGGGCAATTGTCCTTGTTCGGCAGATTGTACGAGGATGACTTCGTGGACGTGCAATTCGACGGGTGTGCGCAATGTGAGCATAACTTTCGGAACATGGTCTTCATACTGAAGACCAACGAGGACCCTGAACAATCCGCCATTTCCACATATTCCTATGTGGTCATTATCATGTGGCTCTGCCTCGGTGTTCTGGTGGCTGTAAAACGTTGGCGAAAGCTCAAATTCGGTGCATACCGCACTTACGAGCTGTTACGTTAACGGTTATATAATCATAGTATTTTATTAAATCGGAATTGTATACTGATTGAAAATAACTTGCAATAGTGCAAAAACAATTTCTTATATTAAGCTGTTAAATATTAAATATTAAATATTAAACATCAAATTATTCAAATATTCTATAAAAAAATTTAGCATTTTCTACAGATTGATGATGTCACGATAGCTATGATTTCTTCGGTTTATACCAATATCTGTCTGAATACAATAAAAGTTATATCTGTAATATATAGATATCGGAGTATTAGTTATCAATATCATAAGGCAAAGAGTAGCGACTTCGAACTTTAGGAGCTTAATAGGAAATTCACGTGGACTCACAGACTCTGATCTACCAATACTGGCTGTCTGAAATGGATTTCTGAAATAATCATAAATTATAAAAGCAAGTTTTAACTAAAAAATAAAAGGTTTTTCCTGCAGCAAACGTACACAATCCGAACGATTGATATAGCATTTGTCAGAAAATTATGAAAAAGGACTTTGATTTATCAAAGTGAAATTCAGAAGGGACTTAAAATGTTCAATAAATTCTAAAGAAGAGTACTGATCCAGTAATTGTGACTTTGACTCTGAGTCATAGGTTTAAATTCTAAGAAGAATTCTAAGAATCGGCATATTTATTTCGCAAAGGGAAACATAATTTTCGACTCTGCTTGGTCTGAACCATTTCGAATCTCTGTGAGATATGCGAGAATCGATCAGATTACTTATTAAGTGTGCGCCCGGACCAGCTGTGTGTTAACTGCGGGAATCCTTTAACATTTTTTTTATTTTTTTGGCACACATTTGTCTTGTCGCACCGGTTAACCGGTTTGTCTGCCTGTGACTGGAATCTGCCCGTCCGGAGTCGGATGTAACTGAGTTATGGCCAGTTGCTGGTCGCGCTGCTTTGCATGTTGCTGGTGTCGTCGATGGCGTCTAAATTGAAAATTGAAAAATTGCTTATTGCAATTTGTTGCCACAATCGGCTGACTAAACACACAGAGACAGAGAGAAAGACACCGAAAGAAGTAGAGGGAAAGAGAGAGAAAGAGCGCATCCTATCGCGGCCAATACCAATGCAGTTTGGCCCGCCTCGTATCGTAACATGCTCTTTACGCTTTTGAACTTCCGCTTGGCATTTGGCGCGTTGCACGTGCTGCCCAAGTCCTGGCTGCGAAAAGGTCCTTCTGCTGCTCCTGTGTTTCCTGTGCGAGAATTTAGCAATACATTTTTCTTATTTCGTTTGACGTTGCCCGCGCCACTATCTGTAGCCGCATTGGGCAACTGGCAACTGGCAATGGCAACTGGCAGTGGTAACTGGAAGCTGAAAAGAAAAACTTTTGCATATTTTGTACTTTATGCTTGAAATATTTATGATCTCATGCAATTTGTGGCTTACTTTTTGGTCGAGCAACTGTCTGGCCAGCCGCCCGCTCGACGTGTCTGCCAATCTGTGAAATATGCTGCTAATGCACTTATTGCCATGGCTATTGAATTTATATGGCAAACGTCGGCGTCGCCGTTGCCGTCGCCATCGCCATCATCGTCTCCGTGCTACTTGTGCCCTTTGCTCTTTGATGGTCGCTCTGCACCAATTTAAAACAACTTTCCGTGGCTTAAGTTCAACATGTGTCCAGCACTTAGCTTAATTGTATTTCCGGTGCAACACTCTTAAGGAGTAAAAGCATTTATATATATAGATATGTATATTTATATATATAGCCTACTCCCATAGACCATTTACCTCTTATGCTAGTCTGCTATTATATACATATTTATATTTATTTCAGAGTGAACGAGAAGGCGAAATAGGCAAAGAAGTCGAACCAAAACTCGAATGATTCCAGATAATACAAACTTTCTGATATATATATATATATATATATATATATATATAGAGTAATATATATATAATATAATATTAATATAATAATATATATAATTATATAGAGAGAATTTTACATGACTTGAATGTTAGCACTAAATCATTTCTTGTGGCTCTACTTCAGAGATGCTTGCTATAGCCGTTTTCTCACCCTCACTTAAAATTCTTTTAAAAATTGATCTTGATGATTATTATACTATTTAAAATAAGTGCAGATTAAAAAAAAAAAATTATTAATAAGTAAGTATTTAAAATGTAAAAGCAAAGTTTCAGATACAAGAACATTTTATAGATAAACTTTAATAATATAAAAATTCCGTTTATTTAAATAAATCTTTTTTAAGCTCAATTTCATATTAAATGTCATAATATGTGGTAAAATTTTCCAAAATATTTTTAAAATTTAATTTCAAAATAATTGTTCATGTACGATATTTATATTGTCAAATCTGTCCTCTGACCTTTGCATTTTTAAAACAATAAAAAAAAAATAATAATAAAAAATAAAATAAAATTTTTGTACCTCAACTTAAGATTTTTTATTTAATTAATTTTTATTAAAACTTAATATATTTTTAAAATGAAATTTCGAAATAAATCGAATTGTTCTTATACTATAAATATGCTTGTGTTTAATTTGTTCAATATTTGCGCATTTAAATTTTGTAAACATTTTAAATTTAATATATTGCATTTATTTTAAAAAATATTTTTTTTAGCTCTATTTAGGATTATATATTTTATTAAATTTAATTAAGTTTACCAAAATATTTAAAAAATTCAATTTCAAAATAAATCGAATTGTTCATATACTCTATATATATTTTATTCTGTTCAATGCGCTGTCCTATGACCTTTGAATTTTTAACATAGCTGACGGCGACGTGACCCGTGCAGATTAATTGCCTCGCCAGGATTTGGCCTTCCGTCCGTCTGTCGCCCGTTTGTGGGAGTGGCTGGGAATTGTCGCCGCTCAGCATATTCTAGCTGTGCGGGAGCCGTTAAAACTCGCCTGCCTAATTTATGGTCCACTAAATGAAAAAGCCCCCAAAAGTAC
>JAWNOX010000118.1:600000-810000 GCA_035045555.1 Drosophila fulvimacula | reverse complement strand
CAAAAGATATATGCACCAAACTTGGGCCGGATATGAAAGTCATAGAACGAAACGTTCTATATGTGGGTGCATGTATTTATATATGGAGCAACTTAAGATTGGGTCTTATGTAGAATTTGTTTTTGTAGTATGCCAACTATGGGCTTAAATTCCGCTTAAATAATCCAGATGCATGTGGGGGGAGTTATATAATGGTATTACTTTTACCTTATTAAGTTTCAGTCTTAAAGTTAATATGTTGGTATAACTTTTGCCTTATTAAATTCTAGATTAATGATTAGACAGCATTGCTTGAATTGCTTCAAAGTAAAAAACAATCTTTTATGTATTGTGAAAGAATCTGAGTTTTTAAAGGATATTTGGATATATTTGGGAACAGCTCATATAGATTGACAACATAAATTGCTTTTGTATGGTTTGTTATTCGTACGTATTTCTTGAGCATCGCAGAGAAGGGCGCTATTTAACGAAACACATGCGGTTATACACACAGAAACTATCACCTAATACATGCATGCATGTGCATATATGACTATATATGACTATATATGTATATAGGTATATCCATGCACATGTCAATATACGGTTTATTTGTTGTATAGATAACCAATGTATGGATATATACAAAATACACTAATTCTGGAATACATTCATAGAAGTACAATTGGGTGCTTGAGAATATATGTATGGGTGTATATGAATTTACATTCATTAATTTATAGTTATACATATACATTTTACATATGTACATTGCACATACATACATACAAACATACATTTATTTATATGTGTATATACATATGCATGTACTTTAAATAAAAATGTAGATACAACATACACTCTTAAGTGCTGAAATACATACATATATATATATATATATATATATATATATATATATATATATATATATATATATATATATATATATATAATGTATATATATATATATATATAATACATATATAGATAGTTAAGACCATCAGTAGCCACGATAATCGCATAGAACAGCCGCAATGAAATATTTGTTAGCTTTAAAGCTGTTTCCACTGATAATATATTAAATATAAAATATTTTAAATATATGTCAAATAAAATATATCATTCCTGTTTTTCTTATTATTATTTTTCATTATTATTATTCGAAACCAGATTGAAAGAATAAAAATTTCTTGGGAATATTTTAGAATGTTTTTTTTTTCATATTTCCATATTTGATTTAATTTTAATAAAAGTGGTTTAGTTCTTCAACAGTTTTTGTTTAAGTTTATCATCAGCTGTTGAAATCCTTAGGAATATAGCAACAGCTGTCTCTGTGGGTATCAAGGAACTGCGCATGTCCTGCGTCTTGTTTTTTTTTCGTTAAGCACAGAGAGAGAGTGTCCTAAGAACTTAACTATTTTGACAGTTGACATAACTAACCAGTCGAAAATATAGTGAAACCGTGCAAAAGTGCTAAGATTTTAATAAAATTCGAGTGTACGAAATTTCGGCTCCTCTTAGGTGTTGTTAAGTGTACAAAGTGTTTTCCAAAATGTATTAAAAAGGTGAAAGATACGAAATTGGTCTGAAGAAAATATTGCCATATAAGTAGTAGCAGCTCGGGTTGAAATTGTCTTTTGCTCTTTCCATTAGCTGCAGCTTTGGCAACCAAAGTCATAGAATAGTGGATAATTCGCTTGGATTTTATCTGAGTTAAGCTTAAATCACAAATCAGGAAAAGCGCTGCACAGATTTTTATTGATTTTTCCTCTATCATTGGCCAACAAGGAAAGCTGTCAAGCAGCAGTGCTTACGCTCTCACTCTCTTTTGCTTTGGCTCTCTTTCTCTCTCTCACTTCCCCTGATTCGCTGTCATGTACTCTTTTTGCGTTTTGTTTTGCTACGCGTGTTTGTTGCTAATCAGCATGTCGAATTGGTTTGCCTTTTCAGTTGCCACACAATAAATAAAGAAAAAGCCATGCCAAATACTTAGAGTCAAGTGCTAACCCATACGCCAAGCCAAGCCAAGCCAAACAAACTTCCACAAGTGTCCAAAAACTAACCACGTACCCACTCACCCACTACCCACCGCCCACCTTCACTCCGCCATGTTAGGCAGCAGGAGCCCCCCAACTTACAAGCCGCTCGCATCGGGATCGGGGGGCTCCGCCAGCGCCATCAGTCTCAGCTCCAGCTCTAAGTCGAGCAGCAACAGCTCCCAGAGCGGCCATCCCTATCAGCAAGCCTACGCTGGTCACTCCCACGCCTGCTACCATCACCAGCAGCAGCATCATCATCAGCATCAGCATCAGCATCAGCATCATAACCAAGGAAGTCGCACATCGCTAACACCAACCATGAAGCGTGGCAAGAAGAACTGGGGTAGTCGAGAGCGATCCAGCATGAGTTTTCTCATTGTCATTCTCTTTTTTGCTGTCTTTGGACTCATCATATTGACCGAGGTAAGTTTATAAATAAATATGTAGCATGAATTACTTATCTTCGAAGAAATAGCCTCTTTATATTATACTATATAAACTTATGCTATTAGATATTTATTTTAAGTGGGGAGTGCCCGAGCAAAAGATACCCTGAGCCTTTACAATGATTCTACGGCTCTTTTGATAAACACACTCTATTTACTGTGTACTCTATTGGGCAATAATTATATATTCAAATTATATATAGTCCAAAACGCCCAAAAGTATTCATCACAGTACATTTACAAATTACAGCTAAAAAACGTTAAGTTTTATTTTAAACAATAAAATGGGATAAATTATCAAAAATAAAATAATTTTGCTTAATATGATCAAGAAATTTCTGTGATTTACTTATGGATAATTTAGAGTTTGTGGTTCACGGATGGACTCGGTATAACGACTTAGCTCTTAATGTGTTGTTAACTTGAAATAATTCAAAAATAAAATTTAGATTTTTATGTGACTGTTAAACAGCTTTGTTTGCCCATGTAAATAAGTAAATAAAAATATATGAAAATAAATATATAATGTATATATATAAATAAATAATGTATTGCTGCCAGTCTACCTGTTTCTATGAAATTATTACTGAAAATATTTAGTAAAAAATTTGGTTAAAACTGTATCTTCTCTAAATGTGAACGTAAGAGAGTAAGAGAGAGAGAGAGAGAGAGAGAGAGAGAGGGAGGGAAAGAGAAAGCTTAAATCGAGTACAGAGAGAGTGATGCTTTGCATAGTTATAGATATTTGGCACATCACTTAGTCAATATTGTTTGCATCGTGTGGATGTCTCAGGGTCACAAATTATTAAAGAATATGGACATACAAAATTATGTAACTTTTTGCAAAAGATATAAGAAATATTCCATTATTAGTGGTTTCCATTTTATTAAATACTGGGTTACATTTATTGGCTGGTTAACATATACAAACCACAAACTGTTATCTCTGTGAAGCATGGTACTCAGATACGGTTGAAATTCTATTTTAACTACATAAAACAACATTTTCGACGAAGCCCTTCTGACGTCGATATAGTACATCAATGTATTATATGTATATACTTAAACAGTTATGTATGCTCACACAACTTAGTGAGTAAGATCTAAAAAATTAATCAAAGTTGAATTTAGAAAAAGTAGAACTAAGTCGAAACATGGTATAGATTTGTTTATCTTATGAACAACTCAACTCAGGGAGCACCGAAAGAGACAGTTTATTTGGTACGCCAATAAGCTAGATTATGACACGAAATTGAACAATTCAAATTATGCAATTAAACAAGAGTTATCAATTTTCAAACATACAATATTATCTACGTACCCCGTCCGGTTTATGTTAAACTCTGAATTTGTTTAGTTTGATATTTTTAGAGTAGCTAAGAGAATCCATTGATTAATTCAAAATTCTGAAGACTTAAATTTTCAATTTAATTTCAGCTAACTAGATTTATTTTAATTTTAATGTCTCGGTTTTGGTTGCCCACTTCCGCTATTCTGTATATTGAATTAGCTTGGAAATAAATATCAATTATTTTCTTAAGTGAAATATTTTATGTGGTTACCTTATACCACAGGCAGTAAACCTCCATTCAGAGTCGGACATTTGTGCACAATGTTTGGTCATCAGTGGTCGAGAATTGCATGTTAAGATTTTTAACCATTGAATCGCCAACATTTCCAGAATATGCTCTCAATGATTTCAGTTTAAATATTTCTTCCTCTTCTCCAATTGTAAAGTTACTGTACTGTGCATATCGAACTTCGTCATTAAAGTCCTTTAGATAAATATACAACTCGTGTTGCTTGAATTTCGTCAATAATTATATCTTATTGAGCCCGGTGAGACTCACTATTTCCGACTCTTTGTGCTTTAGCTCTTCAGTTAGTCGTTCTACATTCTCATTTTTAGTAACTATTGTGTTTTCGATTTATTGAACACTTTCTCTCTAGTCAAGCAGTATTGCAGCTGGGATTTGCTTAGATGGAGTTGATCCTCTAAGGACTTGATTGTTGCTTGGAGGTTTTGGTTTTTGGTCATAACCTGGCAAGGATATCAAAAAGATTAGCAATAGCTTTCGGAATAAATACATTGTAAATGTTAAGGCACTTGTAAACCGCACTCTAGCGTAATGGAATTTCAACTGAATTCTCTCAATAATAAAATTGATTAAAAAAAAAGTGTATTTTTATAACCTTGACTACTGCAAGTTCTTATTAAGCGGGTCTCATTTGCGGATGAGTAGGCGCTCTTCAGAGGGGAGGTGATAATGATTTCATGTAAATGCATTCGATTCGCGATTCTACGTTATGTGTATATTATAGAGTATGTTGAACTCTTATTGATTAAGGATGTACATATAGTACGTACATCTGAGGTCGCCAATTCAGGTATAATATAATTTCGCTTGGTCTATATGTTCAGGGTATAAACAAAAAAACTTATTTAAATGCAAAGAATCTTGGTCTGTACTCGTATTATCCCGAGTGCCCGAAATTTGTGTTAGAACAGACTATCGTTTTATCGATAACAATCTGATAAACTTGTAAAAAAGACAAGATTCTACGATTTTGAAATTTGTATCGAGCTCTATGAATTTTGAGAATATGACTTTAACATAGAGTTCAATATTATGATATATTTCGACTATATATTAAGTTAAATACTGATTAACATAGCATACATACCACTAATCATTGTACTCATCTCAGTAGTTCATTATCATATATATTATATGTTCATATACATATAAATTATTTGTTATTGAATATAGTCAAAGAGAAAGAAATTTGTGGGCTAATGAACAAGCCTTGGCTCATAGAATATGCATTAAACAATTCCAACATTGTCTATGATTGGGGCACGCATAGCGGATGCATTTAAAATTCAGCATGCAATTAACGACGCCACCAGACGTTAATTAAAAACCCAGAAGAGTGGCTAGAAATTAGCTTAAAATTAAGACAGCCATCGTAAATGCATTCCAGCGAGGCAGCCGCAGACATCCACTGACTGTTTACCTTTTTCGCCTTTTTTGCTTTTTTGCAGGTTTTTATGATCGACGAACGCTCCCACAGCGGCCTGATGGCCATGAGGGCGGGCGGCGGTGGCGGAGCCAGCCTGGGCGGTCGCCTGGGCGATGCGATGCCGGATTATGATAATGTTAAGGTAAGTTTTGTTATGCAAATCTATGTGGCGCTGCCAGCCAAATGGTCAACAATTGTTTTTGATGCTGCCCCCCTGGCCACCTGGACACCTGGCTACCTGGTGGGGCGATACGGGGAGCGGCAGCTTAACTATTGCGCCCATTTTTATGGTGCCCAACTTATGGCGGGCCGTGGGAAAACAAAAGATGTTGCCATTCGCCATATTTCGTTGCATACTTTGCGGCTTGCGGGAGGCAAAGAGATTTGCATATTTAACCAAGCAGCATAGCGCATAATGCATATGATTTACTTATCTTTTCTTTCCTTTTCGGTCCGTTTTTTTTTTTCCAACAAAAGCTGATTTATTTGCCCTACTGAAATGCACGTCTGAAACCCTAAGAGCTGCATAGCCTGTAAGCTGACAGTTTTCATATCCAAGTGGGTTTTGTGGCGAACTCTTTCGACTTGGTGACCTGAATTATCTTAGTAAATATAATTCATATAAAATATACATGAACTAAGTAGTTATAAGCCACAGCGATTCGTATGCCGAGTGTAGCTCACGAAGTTAGCCAACTTCTGCTAATCCAGATATATTCAATAATTCCAATTGTCAGCAACTATTATAATTTTGTTGCAGTTAGCTTAGCTCATCCCATTTTCTTACTCCGAATTTCGGTTATTGAATTGCATTTTTGATTTACTTTCAAATTGCGCTTGCAGGATGACTATGATCTGGATGACAGCATTCTGAGTGATAATAAATTAGGTTTTATACAGTTCCGTGACAATAAACTTAAAATTCAAGGTAAGTGGTAAATGGCAATCAGCGACACACAATGCCAAGCGAAATGCAATCAAAGACAGCCATGTCTGAGATAACAATAGCTATCGCATACTGAGATGAAGCTCATAGATTTGAACAATTCACAGAAGCCGCAGGCGCCGATGGTCAACGTCCGAGGTATGCGGGTATGATGCTCAATGGCGCTGCCGGAGCTGGGGAAGGAAACGGCGCTGGTGCCTTCGGCGTGGGTGTTGCAGGCGCCAGTAACGGTCTGAACATGCCGCTGATACCATGGGGCCAGCTGCTGCCCGCCCAGGTGGAGGAGACGCTGCCACATTTCCCATTTGGCACTGCGCCCAGCGACGGCGCCTGGCAGGTTGTCAATGGCACCCGCTTCAAGTTCTTTGTCTACTCCGCCTACTTCGATCGACGCGATGGAGCACGCCTTGTGCGCGTCGTTGGCGCAACTAAAACACGTGGACCAGAGCGCGTCTGGTGCAGATTCTGGTATGGCCCAACGCCACACAACAGCAGCGAGGCATCCTCCTCAGCAGCACGTTCCAAATACACCTCGGCCACGGTAATGGCTCGCGTTAAGGTGAGTTGAGGCACATTGGCTAATCCAGGTTTGTGTATGCCTATCCATTATACACTACAACTTAAGGAACTGGGCGAGTTTCTATTGAATTTGAATTTTGCTCTTGAAACGAAATATCTGAAAGGCTCTTAAATTACAATCAGTGGCGCCGTGGTTGAATGGAAGCTAAATATTCTCTTGGCTTTTGATATGTTAACTCCTATGACTGAATTTGTTATATTATAAAAATATAGAAATTCCCGACTTATCATTTTACGCATTTAATATGAAAGCCAGTGTATTGTATTTTTAGAAAGTGCCTATAATCGAAACTCCATGGCCATCTTTCAATTCGTCGTTACCCTGAAAACAGATATGAAATTTGTAATATATACATTCCTAAGTAATGTAACACAGAACAAGTACATCTATAACAAGTAAGGAAACTCTAGTCGGAGGTGCCCGACTAGGAAATATTCTGAACCCCGCCTATCGGCGGCTTTAAATGCACTTCAAAGTTTGTATATAATTTTAAATTAAATTAAAAAATAAAAAAAAAAAGATTAAGTAACTTGCATAAAAAGAGTTTTAACGTCAGCTTAGAGAATCGGACCCGAGACTTTATGTCGGCGATCATCGCTTCTACCAACACAGCCGTTACAGTACATTTTGTAGAGTGAGATAGCGAATTCCTAAGTAAAGTTATTGAGCTATTGAGTAGCAGTAGCTACTGAGCTGCTGAACTTCTACTTAAAATTCATCCCCAATTTGTCGTTGTTGTTTTTGTTATGAATTCTTCGAATTTTCTAGAGCTTCTGCTGCTGTTGCCACGCGCGTGTGGACGTAAACGTTTGGTAAACGTTTCGTTTAATAACATATTGCATTTAATCTATTCATATGTACATTATATTGACTTTATTTAAGTTATATCAATGTTACTCTTATTTTATATATATGTAAATATATACAGTATGTACATGTGTACATACATATGTATGTATATTGCAAGCAACGCATACATACACACGCACACGCATACGCTCTGCTAACTGCGCAGTTTACTCAGCGACTGCGCTGCGCCAATATGTGCGTGTTATGGGAAACTAAATGCTTAATAACTTTTTTTGTAGATCGACTTTCTTAATCAAATTTGCGCAGCGTAATTATATCATTCATATGTGTGCCATTAAGCTAAATACAAGATTTGGAGTCTCTAACTATCAAGATATAGAAGATATAATTTTAAAACTGAAAATCGATTTCGTTTTTAATCGATAAAAAAAAACGAGAAGAGTTATCGAATTTCTAAACCGACTTGCGCGTGATATACACGAATCTATAAAAAAAATTCAAGTCTCTAGCTATTATAGGTTCTGAGATCCACGCGTTCGAACATACGGACAGACGGACAGACGGACAGACAGACAGACGGACAGGGCTCAATCGACTCGGCTTGTCGTCCTGATCAAGAATATATATACTTTATGGGGTCTGTCACGCCTCCTTCTGCCTGTTACATACATTTGGGTTGCAACAAAACCATTATACCCTGATTACCCATTTTTAATGGGTTCAGGGTATAAAAAGATCGAAATATAATTATCTCTAAAAGTATAAATAGCAGTCAGGCGCTGCGGACTGCAACCCCCAAAACATTGCAAGATTGCAAGATATATAAATATATATATATATATAATATATACATCAGAGTAATCAGGGTATAATCGTTTTAGACGCCAGGACGACGGCTGACTCGATTGAGCCCTGTCCGCCTGTCCGTATGTTTGAACGCGTCGATCTCAGAACCTATAATATCTAGAGACTTGAATTTTTGTTGATATCTATATATTGTATATCACGCGCAGCTCAAGTTTATTTTAAAAATTCGATAACTCTTCTCGTAAGTCGATTTTCAGTTTTAATATTATATCTTTCATATCTTTACAGTTATAGACTCCATATCTTGTACTTACTTTAATTGGATCTTTATACAATTTTAATTTTTGATAAATTTTTAAATTTGTTACATTAAAATTTTTCTCAAATTTGCAAAACACGTATTTTAAATACTAGAGACTTGTGGTTTGGCAAATACATACATATAAGTGTCATAATCTGTGAAAATTCATATTCGGTTCACAATCATGCAAATCAGGAAAATCTTAATACTTATCAAAGGATACTTACCAAAATTCCATCGCATCTACCTTCAATAGGGCTGAAATGGTCTGCGTTTATACGGACAGACGGAGGACATTACACAAAACAATAAGTATATAAACACAAAACAATAAGTATGAATTGCAGATCTTATATTTAATATTTTTTTATCCAGCAAGTAAACAATATTTGATCATGCATTCCACTTGTATGGCCTGATCATCATTTGAACAAACTTAAGTGATTCCGTTTTCCAAAGACGCCAGTTAATTCCTTGTTCTTTTTTGTGTTCTTTCGTTCTGTATATTCCATTAAGATAGCTTCGAATTAAGTATACGTTATCTTCTGTGAATTATTGTAAATATTTTTTTACTCACCTGTAACTACAATTATCAAACCACCATCCAGAAGCAGTGTATCGTGCACAATGACCATCTGAATTGTTTTCGTGATGTGCATCAATTGTTGAGAATGACATATTGAGATTGTAAGTCATTGAATCGGTTGCGTTTCCAGAATAAACTCCCAATGATTTGAGTTTAAAGTATTCTTCCTCTCCTCCAATTGTAAAGTTACTGTACTGTGCATATCGAACTTCGTGATTAAAGTCCTTTAGATAAATATACAACTCGTGTTGCTTGGACTTCGTCAATAAGTATATCTTATCGAGCCCCATGAAGAATTCGCCGGTGAGATTACCGAAGCCTGATCTATATTCCTTCATAGTCCGATTGAAGTTCTCAGAGCCATCTTGACGACGCTGCATCACTATCCAACCGAAACCAACTAAGCTCGAATCACAGGCTAGTTCAAAGGGTTTTGAGCCGGGAACTTGTATATCGTATATTCCTGTCTCTTTTCCTATGCAGCTTGATTTTACAGTTACTATTTCGTCTATAAGTTTTTTAATTTGATCGATATATCCAATATTTTGAGATTTCAAACTCACTATTTGATAACCAGTGTTCTTTACCTCTTCAGTTATTCTTTCTATTATCTTGTTTTTGGTATCTATTTCATTCGCCTTTTTACTGATTTCCTCTTTAAGCTCTTCTATTCTCAGCACATTTGCTTTGTCTTTTGATTTAATGTTCTTTATTTCCGTATCTTTTTTCTTTCCCTCTTCAGTTAGTCTTTCTACATTCTTGTTTTTGATATTTATTTCCTCTGTCTTTTTACTGATTTCCTCTTTAAGTTCTTCTATTCTCAGCACATTTGCTTTGTCTTTTGATTTAATGTTCTTTATTTCCGTATCTTTTTTCTTTCCCTCTTCAGTTAGTCTTTCTATATTCTTGTTTTTGATATTTATTTCCTCTGTCTTTTTACTGATTTCCTCTTTAAGTTCTTCTATTCTCAGCACATTTGCTTTGTCTTTTGATTTAATGTTCTTTATTTCCGTATCTTTTTTCTTTCCATCTTCAGTTAGTCTTTCTATATTCTTGTTTTTGATATTTATTTCCTCTGTCTTTTTACTGATTTCCTCTTTAAGCTTTTCTATGCTCAGCACATTTGCTTTGTCTTTTGATTTAATATTCTCTATTTCCGAATCTTTTTTCTTTCCCTCTTCAGTTAGTCTTTCTATATTCTTGTTTTTGATATTTATTTCCTCTGTCTTTTTACTGATTTCCTCTTTAAGTTCTTCTATTCTCAGCACATTTGCTTTATCTTTTGATTTAATGTTCTTTATTTCCGTATCTTTTTTCTTTCCCTCTTCAGTTAGTCTTTCTACATTCTTGTTTTTGATATTTATTTCCTCTGTCTTTTTACTGATTTCCTCTTTAAGTTCTTCTATTCTCAGCACATTTGCTTTGTCTTTTGATTTAATATTCTCTATTTCCGAATCTTTTTTCTTTCCCTCTTCAGTTAGTCGTTCTACATTCTCATTTTTGGTAACTATTGCGTTTTCGATTTTATTGAACACTTCCTCTCTAGTCAAGCAGTATTGCTGTTTGGATTTGCTTAGTTGCAGTTGATCCTCCAAGGACTTGATTGTTGCTTGGAGGTTTTGATTTTTGGTCATAAGCTCACCGAACTGCGCTTCCTTCGAATGAACAGACGCAGCATATTTTAAAAGGGGCTTAACTACCTTATAGCAATAGCCGCCGCACTCCTTATCCATTTTTTTTGAGGCAGCGCAGTTCTGAAATGTACATATATAAATTATTGATAAAATTCACGTTTGCAGTCGCTTTCAGTTCTTACCACTATCTCACTGATAACACCTGGCAGAAATATGCAACAGATTAGCAATAGATTTCGGAATAAATACATTTGAAATGCTAATGCAATCCGCAGTCGAATGAAACAATATTTCAACTGAGTGGGGCTGAGATTCAGTGAGCTTAGTGAGCTCTGTAAGCCAGGCTCATTATCTCAATTTTCGGCAACTTCTTATCATCAACGGGCCAAGGGTGAGCTTAAGTCGATTTGCCGAAATATCTGATGTTCTTCTATTATTAGTGAAAACATATATTCCCTATTCGATGCTACAACGAGCGTTCGCATTAAATAAATTTTCGCATTTTACCTTGCAAATGGTAGTCGAACTCGTCCATGTGTGTGTAGTTTGGGACTTCAGATTAAGGCAGAAATATTATATATTATTTGATGTAATTGGTCTTGATTGAGAATTAAACAAATTAAATTAGGGTATTCGGAAATCAATATATATTATATATGATGTGTTTGCTTGTTAGATTATTCGTGAGAACTGGAATTTGAAGTACAGCGCGTGTTTCGTGCTGTGCCCGGTGCGAGCTCCCCTGTTGGAGGTACCTCAATTCGTGAGCGTAGTCTCCAGATTGCGAGCGCCGCCCGGCAACTTGATAACGTTGCGTAACACGGATCAAGACGTGGACTTTGCTCAGCAGCCGGTGCCACCGGCGCCACCAGCGCCACCAGCGCCACCAGCGCCAAGCAATGTGAGTGCTACGGGACGCAATGGCGCTACTCGTCGACCCATGGCGCACGCACCGCCCAGTGGCGAGCAGATACCTGATAGGATGGCCGTATGTGTGAAGCCGTTTCACTTTAGCTACGATCAGGCGCTTTATCTGATGGAGTATCTGGAGTTCTATGCTCTCTTGGGCGTCTCGCACTTCACCTTCTACAATCACACACTTGGTTCGCACGCCTCCTGCGTGCTGCAGAGCTATCAACGAGGCCAAGTGCCTGGCAACCTGACCGCCTTTGACTGGGAGCCGCTGCAGCCCGTCGAGGCGGCCAGCAATGCAACACCGCGCGTGCTCAAGTCGCTCCACTACCAGCGACCCACGGTCAGCATCTTGCCTTGGAACTTGCGTATGCGCTCCCAGAAGGAGATACGCACTGAAGGTCTATTTGCAGCCCTCAACGATTGCCTCTACCGGACAATGTATCGCTACAAGTATCTGGCTCTGGTCGATCTGGATGAGTTCATCGTGCCGCGATACACGGACACGCTCAACGACTTGTTAAGGTGAATGGAATTTAGTCCAGTAACTTACCCTAGATTCATATATTAATATACTCATTCTTTGACAGCTCACTGAACCAGCGATTTCGCAATCGCAACACTGGCGCCTATTCATTCCAGAACGCTTTCTACTATCTGCAATTCGCCGACGATCCGCTCGCTAGTTCAGGAATTTCAGGCGGAAACGATCAGCTGGGCAGCGTGCGTGCCTCTCTGGTGACGCAGCGCAAAACGCGCAGGTGAACAAAGTGTGGCTTAATCTCAAGATAACTGAATAATTTTAATCCATGTCAACAGACGCTACAAGTTGCATCCGCAAAAGCAACGCTCGAAATATATTTGCAAGCCCGAAGCTGTCGTCGAGGCAGGAAATCATTTTGTCTGGGAATTCTCGCCGGGCATGGGATCACTTAATGTGCCACCAAAAGAGGCCATATTGCAGCACTATCGGGTGAGTTGTTGCTTTAGCGCAAGTTCTTAATTTTAAATTTTAAATTTAAAAAAAAATTTCAAATGGAATAATATACTAGTTCATAAATCTGTAAATTAGAAAATGATTAACAATATTTGTACTAGGATCAAGTCAGAATGCTCTAGGCGGGTGTAGAATAATTAGGTTGTAAACGGAAGTAGAGCTGGGAAACTATCGATAGTGGCCCCATTCGATATGTTCGATGTTTTTATATAAAAAATTGCATACAATCGATAGTATCGTTTTTTTGTCAAGACTTTATCACTAACCATACAACACATGCAAGTGGGAGGCAGATACATAATATTATTTCACGACGAGGTTGCACACACACTTACAATTCTTACCGTTACACTAGCTCACATGTTGAGGATTTGTGTTCCTGTATAAGGTACTGGACGTTTGCATACCATTTTCGCGTATATTAGTAACAACAGTGTGAACTTTTTGCATGAGCATGATAAACCGTTTGAATAGTTTGGTATACTCTGCTCTTGCAAGAGAACAAGAAGAACCTCAGCGGTCAAATATTAATCTTTGCGTTCGGTTGCAGGTGAGTTGATAGACACACATATATATTTGAGGTAGAAGAGAGCGGAGAATAAAAATATATAAGAGAGAAGAGATCAGAGAATATGCATACATAGTTGTACAGAAAGAGTTTCATACATAAATGGACAATTGGCGAATGAACGCTCGCAGCGCAATGATTTCGCTGTCACATATGTTCGTTGCACGAACTTCAAAGTGAAGCGAATTCGGCGAATTCGGCGATGAGGCGTCGCAGGTCACATTTGATGGGCTGAAAAACGGTGTTCTAGTTGGCATATCTATGTGTTGTATGTATAGTGCCGCCACCCTGTGTTCAGGTTATAAAAGGGGAGTTTTCCAGCTTAAGCTAAATCGTTCCCATTAAAATTTAGTTGATCAAATGCATTTTTATAATCAAGCAAACATGGGCATATAGTCCATGAAATATGTCCATGGTGTACAAACCGTCAATAATTTTTTACTGGACATATGCTCAGACAAGAGACTATTACTAACCCGTTTCATTAAAATATATTTTGCTTAAGATTGCGGTAAAAATATTCAAGTCTTAATTATATTGATAATTTGTGAACGGAAAAACAGATGTTGTTGAATCCATGTTTATAAATAATTAGAGCAGTTATTAGTTATTATTATAAGACCCAATCAAATTTTTGATTTTCTTTTCAATACAATTAAAACTGGCACATTGAAAATTTCCTGCTCAAGCTCAAGCATTCTTATTTTATTGGGATCTTAGTCTACGGGTCTAAATCCTCAGCTTATAAGAAATCTAACTACTACATATATTTCTTTTTTTTTCTGTGCCAGGTTTGTGAATTTGGTGGTAATGACTGCATTAAGGCACCTTCTATACTGGATCGGACCACCACCAAGTACGTTAACCGCCTGGTGCAGCGCGTGGATGCAGTCTATCGGCATTTGAGACAGCGTTGCGATCTGCCCGCGCTGCCAACGCTGCCCAAACGTTCAAATATCCAGGCGGAGCAACAACACAACGAGAAACCCAAGTTACTACAACAGATGCGCGAATTGAATGCACAGCAGAACCAGAAGGAGGGCAATGATCACAAGGATCACAAGGAGAATGCGCCGGTTAAGACAGCAACGAGTGCCACAACGAAGCAACAGCAGCAGGTAAGGAAACCGATGACGACAACGAGAAGCCCATTCAGGCGCAACAGCAGGACAACGACCACAGTAACACCCAGGACAACTGCGCAAGATCAACGCAAGCACCAGCTGCCACCAGCCAATGTGCGCAAGAAACGGAAACTGATTGTATTCGAGTTAGATGATATGGGGGTACCCATAGCACGCGTCGAATACCACTGAGAAATGGTTTTAATTGGAGAAATAGTCGCTTAGGCGCTGGCCTCGTCTTGCATTTGTGCCAATTAGTTGGAGTTTTATCAGCGAATAAAGCAGAGCTTGATTGTTTTCAATATATTTGGGTTGTGCTTCAGTGCGGTTGTCTTCAAACATTTTGCTCAATGTCATATCAAGAAACGAAAAACGAATAGAGACAGAGAGAAAGAGAGAGGTTTCGTCTCATGTCTCATTGATTTCTCATGACATTTCAAACCTATTTATATATTTAACTCAAATATTTACGAATAACATTGGAGAGTTATTTTGGTCATCCTATAAATATCTCAACGAAATCATTCCTATTCAAAATTTGAACAAAATTCCTAAGGATAAAGTCAAACTGTTAGCGTAAGTTTAGTGTAAGGTCCCAAAGTTAAAAGTACTGTTAGCTATACGTATTAATTATATTCAGATATTTCAATTGCAAAAACATTTACCGATCCTCAAGCTAAGCACCAAAAACAACTGATAGAAACTACACTTAGCTAGTCACTCTGTCCCTCTGTCCCGGACTACGGAGGCAGAGCTACAAATTAATTGAATAATCAACAGAACGAAACGAATTTTTAAATGCTTCAAAGTATCGCACGTATTTGTATATTTTTTTTTGCCTTGAACAGCAAATAGCAAGCAACCAACTTAAGATGCATCTATTAGATATATAAATCAATATTTATACAAAGTATCTAGTCGTAATGCTCACTAGTTGATAAGCCATTAAACATGATCGATTATATGGTCAGTGTTTTCCAATGAATAACAGTCAATAAAATTGTGTGCAAAAATAACCGAAAGAAAGGAATTTTTTTATTTAAATGGATATTCGGGTTGGGACTTTCCTTGTTTACCCCTCAATTGTAAAGTGAGTTGTGTATAACGGAATTACAGCTATTAAGCTGTATAACACTTTTAGGAGTTTACAAAACTGAAACTCTTCTAAATGTCTCAAATAGAATATTTTCTACGGACTGATTGTAGTATAACACAATATCCTAAATGAACAGGTTATGACTAGTATTAGAGTTGAGTAAACATTGCTCATTTTGGTGAGCAAGGTCAGTTGTTCTTTTTTTCAAAGTGAGTCAACTCACTTATTCACTTTGTTCAGTTGCTCACTTGTTCAGTTTTCTAAGTTACTCACTTTGCTCAGTTGCTCACTTGTTCCCTCTTCTCAGTCGGGACTTACAGCCCAAAGTGCTTTTGCAATATTTGCACTTAGCCTGTCACAGATAAAAAAATTAAAAAGTGAGTAAAAAAGAACAATTTGCGAAGAACATGTTCAGTTGTTCAGTTTAGTGAACAATTCCTTTTTGTTCACTCACTCATAAGCAACCCAACTCTAACTAGTATAACTAGTATAGTATAACTAGTATAACTACATAAATCGTCTATATAACAGAAGTTCAATATTTTTGTTATACATTATTACATATTTTAGCTTAATTCGACAATTCGAAATGTTTGCTAAATGTCGTAAATGTTATACAAACTTGTATAACATGTTTCCACACTTTCCGGCTATTGGGTTATAAAGTTTGTATAACAACATTTTACAATTTGCTCTTCTTGGGCAATATTACAGTATTTGGCATAATAACATACATTCAGATATGTAGCTGTATAACAAAATAAGCTTACATACTTGACTTGAGCTTTGGGTCATTTTTTCTGCAGCTTTATTCATGCGGCTGAAGCACACATTTGTTATTCAGGTGAAAGCTCAGAAAGCTTGTATAACACAGACATAAAAATAAATTTTATGGAAAGAATAATGTTATAAAAACCTAAATAGAGCTGCCAAAGTAGCGCGTGTTTGGGGAAAAGGGAAATCACTCAGAAGGTAGGGGAAAGTGACAGAGGGGAAATTGCAAATTTAGTTTAGAAATAAATTTAATATAAATATTAAATATGTAACTTCAATATGAGCTAACAAACAGGTGTACATATATGTATATATATACATATATAAATAGATATATACAATATTGCGAAACTTTATATAGTGTTTCACAAATACATCTGCAGTCGTTGTTTTATAGTTTGTGCAACAGATATAATTGAACTTAGCTGTGTTTAAATATTTGAGGACGTGCACACACGCAAATATTGAACCAGTTGCTAGGAAGTGTACTAAGTTTAAGCAATGGAAAACAAAGCGTATGACTCTGTGTCCATTACCTGTAGAATATTATGAAATGTGCATTTAAAAACTGAAATGCGAGCACCAAACTTTTAAGTCAAGTCAAACTTAAGTCAAGTTAAGTTACTGTTTACCCTATACGAATAAAGAAAGAATTGCGATTTTTCTTTCAAATGGGTATATCAAAGGAACGAAGCATTTAGATCTTCACAAAAAAACAAGACCTGTCGATTTAACCAGCTTAATTTCATGTGACAATAATAGTCATAATTAATATCGTATCACGAAATACGATGCGTATATAAATATATAAAAGTGGAAATAGGGAGAGTTGAAAGAAGTCTCTAAGCGTAGGTTTACGAATAGCGTATAAAAGAACTAACAACGAGAAGACTATTTTCTCTAAAGGAACTTTCAGTTTCCTTACGAATTTTTAATTTGTTTGTAAGCGTAGGAAATATTTATATATACAAAAGAATTTAGATTGCAACAAATAATTGAGACTAATAGTACTTAAATACTCAAATAAATTTTTAAATGGCTGCCACAATTTCTGATATTATCAGAAATAATATAAGACAATTTTACATTGAAATTCCTTGGAAATTATTAGACAAAGTCTGAAGTTAATTTTACTCAATTAATTGTTGCATTCTAAAGTCTTTCGAATATATAAATAATTACTAATTTCATTACTTTGTCCATAAAATGGCCAAGTTTCAGTCAGACACGGATTAAACCTATCCCTTTGCTTCGCAACCTGATCTGAAACCCAAGCATTTTCAATCTATAACTCGCTGGAGAAGGGGGTACGATAGAAAGGGCTGTAAAAAAGAGGAGATACCGGAAATGTAACAGGAAACAAAATGACTTAATGCGCTGAAATTGCCATAGTACTGGTCAGTCATAGTTACGGGCACGGGAACAGGATGCGGGAAAGGTGTGTGGGCTAACGTTCCGGTTACGGAACACCGATGCACTTAAGCAAGCGGCGCACGTGGTGCTTGGGTCAGCGGAAAATGGCGAATAGCGAATGCCGAATGGCGCATGGCGTAGCGGCAAACGGTGAATGGCTTCATAATTGCAATTGAAACGAAATGGAAATGGAGATGGAAATGAATGGCTGCAACACGAGGCGAGCGAACCGCAAAGAAAATGCGACGTTGCATTCATAGAGTAATCGACTGATTTTTGCATTGAGCTAAGATTTTTATTATGCTGCTTTTAATGGCCCACCACCAGGATTATTGTGCTATAATGTTATGTATCGGGAGTTTCCCGTAGTGCTAAAGGTCTGATTACGCTGTGCTTGAATCGGATTCCGATGCGCTGCGACTGCTATTGGCATCCGTTGTACTTGTCGTTGTCGTTCTGGTTGTTGTTGTGGGATTGAGCTTAATGATATTATCAAGTTGTGCTTCAGATTTCTTCTTATCTGTTTCCAATTGGTCCACGGAGGTGTCAATATCTTTTTTAGCATATGTTCCTGCATCGATCAGGGTTGTGCTCTTCCTAACGACAGTCTGTAGATCGTTTTGAGAGTTGTTGAGCTTCACCACCAAACGATTTACATTGGTTGTACATCGGCCGGAGCTTATAGAGTTAGCTAGGTATTGGTACATTGTCTCATTCAGCGCTCTAGCGTCTCTAGTGTAGGCATCAATTTTATCTTTTACTTCCTGCTCAAACTGACTCCTTTGCTGCTCGTAGTTGCGCAGAGGTCTCTGTAGATTCAACGTAGAGCGTTCGATAAGTAGTTTAATAACATTGTTTGCCTGACGCACGCCCGCTGCGTTGCTGCTACTTTTCACTCGGCTCAGTTGCTCATCTTCCCATGTCGACAAGTCGGTTAGAGCGGTGGAAACTGTCTTGCTGAGCTCCTCGGGAAGGTTGGTGTTAATTTCGGTAAGTGCAGCTTTGAGGTCGGCAACCGTTGAACTAAGATTCTTTAAAGCGGTCAGCCCAGTGTTCAGTGCCTCAATGGGACTATCTACTTTTTCTATTTCCCCTTCGAGAGCTGTAATATTGCCAAGCAGATATTCTTCTGATTCGGCTAAGCTATTGATCAATGTTTCGGACAATGCTGATGATGGTGCTTCAGTTTGAGTTTCTCGTCTTGTCCTCCAGAGTTTCCCGACGAGACTCTTGCCTCCTTCAATCAAGTTAGATCCTATGTCGCCAAAGAAAGAGGATTCATCTGTTGACCCACCGGCTTCTTCATTAGTAACTTGGTTGGAATATTCATTGTTGTCCGTCACTGATGTATTGCCAGACTCTGTTAAGTAGTCGTCAATAATTTCATTTAAGTCACATTCGCATTTAAGCATATCCTTAGCCAACTGCTGCAGCACAGATCCAAAAGCTTTACTAGCATATAAGTTGGCTGTGACCAGCGCTTTGCTTTTCCTCAGCAAAATTTCCAGTTCGGCCTGGGCTAGATTTAGCTTCATAATTAATTCCTTTTCTTTCGATGCGCACCGAGCGGCGCTTATGGGACCTGACAGACATTTTTTCATACCTTTAATCAGTGCCTTGGCATCATTTTTATAGTTCCTAATTTTTTCCAAAAGTTGCTGCTCAAGCTCGTTTTTTTTGAGCTCCAAATCCCGGAGAGCACCAAGCAGATACTGGGTAGAGCGTTCAAGAAGGTTTTGAATGATATCAGTCGCTTGTTGAAGACCTGCGCCGTTGGTCTTATTGTTCACACGCTGCAGTTGCTCATTTCCCCACTCCAACAATCCATTTAGCGTGCTATTAACCTTATCGCCCAATTCATCGGCGATTTTACTGCTTACATCGAGAAGTGCAGACTTCAACTTGAAAGCTGTCGAATTAAGTTTCTTCAGCGCTGCCAACCCACTGTTTAGTGCCTTTCTCTTCAGGGGATTCCTTTCACCTTTAATCTTGGCTTCAAGATCTGTAATACTTTCTAGAAGGTTGTCTGTTAAATCCCCCAACCTACTGATTAATGCGTCCGATATTGCACCAGATAGCTCCTTTCCTAACTGGGTAACATCAGCTAAGAATTGGTCCTTCGAATCATGTAGATCTTCCAATATGTCTTTGCCAAGGTCAGCACCATCTCTCGTTGCATTCAAAAGTTTCTCGAAGAGACTCTTACTGCGTTCACTCAGCTTGGATAATAGATCGGCAAAGGCAGACGACTCCTCAGATGATTCATCGGGTACGCCATCTGATGTTGAAGATGATTGATCGTCTGATTCCGTAGATGATTGCTCTGATTCTCCATCGGATGTCACATCATCAGATTCCGATGATGACTGATTATTGGATTCTGTTGATGCATCTTCGAATCCAGATGAGGAACCGTCGGATGATGCCCCATCGGATCCCGATGATTCTTGATTTGGTTCAGTTGATGGTTCCCCATCGGGCTCCGATGATGATTCTTCATTAGATTCAGTTGATGGTTCTTCAGATTCAGATGATTCTCCATCGGATGATGCGTTATCGGATCCAGATGATTCTTCATTGGATTCAGTTGATGGTTCGCCATCGGATCCCGATGATGATTCATTATTCGAGTCAGTTGATGGTTCTTCAGATAATTCTCCGTACGACGTCGATCCATTGGATGCCGCTCCATCAGATGTTGTTTGAACTTCGGATTCCGTTGACGCAGTGGTGCTTGAGTTGTTGTCAATTATATCATCTAGATCTTTTTCAATCTTGAGCTTTTCCTTAGCCAACTTCTTCAGGAGAGATGCAATATCTTTACTAGCATATAAACCAGCCTTGACGACATCTTTGCTCTTACTCAGAAGCTTTTCCAGATCAAACTTGGCTCTGCTTAATTTTTCTACCAATTGCTTTAGGTTGACAGTACAGCGTGCAGCGCTTATGGGGCCCGAAAGACATTTATTCATACCTTCAATCAGTGCCTTGGCATCATTTTTATAGCTCCTAATTTTTTCCAAAAGTTGCTGCTCAAGCTCGTTTTTTTTGAGCTCCAAATCCCGGAGAGCACCAAGCAGATACTGGGTAGAGCGTTCAAGAAGGTTTTGAATGATATCAGTCGCTTGTTGAAGACCTGCGCCGTTGGTCTTATTGTTCACACGCTGCAGTTGCTCATTTCCCCACTCCAACAATCCATTTAGCGTGCTATTAACCTTATCGCCCAATTCATCGGCGATTTTACTGCTTACATCGAGAAGTGCAGACTTCAACTTGAAAGCTGTCGAATTAAGTTTCTTCAGCGCTGCCAACCCACTGTTTAGTGCCTTTCTCTTCAGGGGATTCCTTTCACCTTTAATCTTGGCTTCAAGATCTGTAATACTTTCTAGAAGGTTGTCTGTTAAATCCCCCAACCTACTGATTAATGCGTCCGATATTGCACCAGATAGCTCCTTTCCTAACTGGGTAACATCAGCTAAGAATTGGTCCTTCGAATCATGTAGATCTTCCAATATGTCTTTGCCAAGGTCAGCACCATCTCTCGTTGCATTCAAAAGTTTCTCGAAGAGACTCTTACTGCGTTCACTCAGCTTGGATAATAGATCGGCAAAGGCAGACGACTCCTCAGATGATTCATCGGGTACGCCATCTGATGTTGAAGATGATTGATCGTCTGATTCCGTAGATGATTGCTCTGATTCTCCATCGGATGTCACATCATCAGATTCCGATGATGACTGATTATTGGATTCTGTTGATGCATCTTCGAATCCAGATGAGGAACCGTCGGATGATGCCCCATCGGATCCCGATGATTCTTGATTTGGTTCAGTTGATGGTTCCCCATCGGGCTCCGATGATGATTCTTCATTAGATTCAGTTGATGGTTCTTCAGATTCAGATGATTCTCCATCGGATGATGCGTTATCGGATCCAGATGATTCTTCATTGGATTCAGTTGATGGTTCGCCATCGGATCCCGATGATGATTCATTATTCGAGTCAGTTGATGGTTCTTCAGATAATTCTCCGTACGACGTCGATCCATTGGATGCCGCTCCATCAGATGTTGTTTGAACTTCGGATTCCGTTGACGCAGTGGTGCTTGAGTTGTTGTCAATTATATCATCTAGATCTTTTTCAATCTTGAGCTTTTCCTTAGCCAACTTCTTCAGGAGAGATGCAATATCTTTACTAGCATATAAACCAGCCTTGACGACATCTTTGCTCTTACTCAGAAGCTTTTCCAGATCAAACTTGGCTCTGCTTAATTTTTCTACCAATTGCTTTAGGTTGACAGTACAGCGTGCAGCGCTTATGGGGCCCGAAAGACATTTATTCATACCTTCAATCAGTGCCTTGGCATCATTTTTATAGCTCCTAATTTTTTCCAAAAGTTGCTGCTCAAGCTCGTTTTTTTTGAGCTCCAAATCCCGGAGAGCACCAAGCAGATACTGGGTAGAGCGTTCAAGAAGGTTTTGAATGATATCAGTCGCTTGTTGAAGACCTGCGCCGTTGGTCTTATTGTTCACACGCTGCAGTTGCTCATTTCCCCACTCCAACAATCCATTTAGTGTGCTATTAACCTTATCGCCCAATTCATCGGCGATTTTACTGCTTACATCCAGAAGTGCAGACTTCAACTTGAAAGCTGTCGAATTAAGTTTCTTCAGCGCTGCCAACCCACTGTTTAGTGCCTTTCTCTTCAGGGGATTCCTTTCACCTTTAATCTTGGCTTCAAGATCTGTAATACTTTCTAGAAGGTTGTCTGTTAAATCCCCCAACCTACTGATTAATGCGTCCGATATTGCACCAGATAGCTCCTTTCCTAACTGGGTAACATCAGCTAAGAATTGGTCCTTCGAATCATGTAGATCTTCCAATATGTCTTTGCCAAGGTCAGCACCATCTCTCGTTGCATTCAAAAGTTTCTCGAAGAGACTCTTACTGCGTTCACTCAGCTTGGATAATAGATCGGCAAAGGCAGACGACTCCTCAGATGATTCATCGGGTACGCCATCTGATGTTGAAGATGATTGATCGTCTGATTCCGTAGATGATTGCTCTGATTCTCCATCGGATGTCACATCATCAGATTCCGATGATGACTGATTATTGGATTCTGTTGATGCATCTTCGAATCCAGATGAGGAACCGTCGGATGATGCCCCATCGGATCCCGATGATTCTTGATTTGGTTCAGTTGATGGTTCCCCATCGGATCCCGATGATGATTCTTCATTAGATTCAGATGATGGTTCTTCAGATTCCGATGATTCTCCATCGGATGATGCGTTATCGGATCCAGATGATTCTTCATTGGATTCAGTTGTTGGTTCTCCGTCGGATCCCGATGATGATTCATTATTCGAGTCAGTTGATGGTTCTTCAGATCCAGATGCCGACGACGATTCATCATTTTCTTCTGATGATGCTTCATTAGATTTGGTGGATCCTCGGTTGGCTTCTGTTGTGCTTCGATTTTGGTCAAGAATGTCATCTATATCTTTTTCGCATTTAAGCTTATTCTCGGCCAATTTCTTGAAGAGGGATCCGATGGATGCTGTAGCTTTCACTCCGGCTCTGACCAAATCCTTGCCAGCCTTCAGGAGATTTCGCAGTTCGTTTTGTGCATCGCGCAGATTCTCGGTAAACTCCTCGATCAGTGATTTGCAACGGAAGCTGCTTAAGCGGCTGCAACTGTTCATAGTATCAATAAGTTGCTTGAGGTAGTCGCTGTATTCACTTATTTTATCGTTCAATTGCTGCTCAAGCAGAGTCTTTTTAACTTCAAGCTCCTCTAGAACGCCAATTAGATTCTTCGAGGAGCTTGAAATAAATTGTGTAACTACGTCTTTCACTTGCTTCAGGATAGCTTCATCGGCACCTTTTCCGACGCGACTAAGTTGCTCCTTACTCCAGTTGAGCAAAGAGTCAAGTGTTCCACTTAACTGATTGTGTACTTTTTCCCCAAGCTTCTGATTTATATTGGACAGTGCGGACTCCAGCTCCGTAGCTACTGAGCTGAGCTGTTCAAGCACGGCTAGTCCACTGCTCAGCGCGTTTCTCTTTAGAAGATTCTTCTCAGCAGCAACTTTTTCTTTGAGCCCTTTAACACTGACTGTGAGGGTTAGCGATAAGTCCTTAATTCCGGTCCTTAACGATTCAGATATTGCGTTGGATAGATCTTCTCCTAATTGGGATACATCCGCCAGGAGGTCTCCCTTGGTGCTGTGTAGTTGATCCAAAAGGTCCTGGCCAACAGCAGCACCATCCTGTGTGGCATTCCGCAGTCCTTCGACAATACTCTTACCTCCGTCTTTCAGATCGTCAAATATGTCATTAAAGATTTCAAAGCTGGGCTTGCTCCAAATTCCACTAGCGCCTAAGCACAGCGTGAGCAGTAGCAAAGTTCCCTTAATCGACTGCATCTCGTTAGCTAAGCTCCCAGTTCATCGTCGACTTTTCAATTTCCGCACCTTTTATATCGGGAGCCCGTCAGCAGTGCACGGCTATCTGAGCACAGTATTTGCATTCATTCTATGATCAAATATTTAAGCAGTTGTTACAGCAGACTCATTAATATTTGTCCACTATTGTCCGGTTGGCACCTAGACTGGCAGTGAAATTATGTGGCAAGTGCGGAGGGTCAATAGACATCCACTTGCGGGCAAATTTTGCGTCAACAGAAAAAATACAGTTAAACAATTAAGTGATAAATCTGCTGAGTTTAGTGAGGAATATACCTGCCAAAGACCATTCGAGTTTATTACGAACACCATTTCAACTGAATATTTTAAATATTACTGACTTGCTTTTCCTATAATTTCATAATTCTGGCAACTTCACTTTAAAGTGAATACTTTTGATTTTTGCCATATATCTATTATAGTTTCATCATTATATTGAAATACATATTTGAAAAATTTAGAAATGAATAAAATATTTAATAATACTCTATGTTTTTGCTGTTCGCTGGGCATAGTATAATTGCATAATTGTTAAGTTTTGGGGATAGGGATCCAAAGCTGTGAAAGATGTAGCTTTTATACCCTGAACCAATTCCAAATGGAAAAAAACTGTTTTTTTTTTTTTAAATATATGTAACAGGTAACTTGGTTGATTTAGTCCTGTTCGTCTGTCTGTCTTTCTATCGCATTTATATCATATGATCGATCAATCAATCGATGAAAAACAAAAATGTAAAGTTAGAGACTCTTCGGAGGCTTCAGGGTAACTTCCAGTCGGGCATCCTCGACTAAAGCTTTCAAACTTGTTTGTGTTTTGTATCAATACGTTCAAAAGTATATATATATATATATATATATATATATATATATATATATAGTTAAAAGCCCAAAATATAAAGTGTGCCTCCGGACTAATATGACGGTGCTTTAATAAAGCTAGTTGGAATGGGTCAGAAGAAAACTTTAGCTAGAGGAAAACTTTATGAAATTTGTTTGCGAATCGCATTCATTTTGTCATTGGGTGATGACAAAGCCCATAATGTGTGTTATGTGAATTGATTTAATTTGGCCAATTTAAGAATAAACTAAATGCCCTCAGATGTCAATGACAAAGGCAAAGCAAAACTTTGCATTTATTTTGCAATTTAAGGCCCACAAGGGATTATCCTTGCCTTACTTTGTGCATAAATAAATAAACCGGCACGCAAGGTATTCGGGATATCCTTTATGCATACGTATTACGAGGCTCGTACTTTAGTGAAAATTGGCGTAAAATTGATCAACTCATTAATACCCTATCTCATGCATTTTTCATGTATTAGTAATATATTAAGTTTGTACTTACCGAGGTATTCAGTGGATATATATATATACATATTATATATATATATATATATATATATATATATATATATATATATATATATATATATATATATATATATATATATATGTATATATATATATATATATATATATATATATATATATACATATATATATATATATATATATATATGTAAACATATATATATATATATATATATATATTGTATATATACACTGAATACATACAACTACTCTTGAAACAATATTCCAATTTTAAACAAATTTCGTTTCATTCCCTGCATCCGACAATTTGTGACAAGGCACAATTCAAAAAATAAAGCCAATATACCCATTTCATTGCCATTTAACTATATAAAATATACAGTTACTGTTGTCGCTGGTCTACCTTTATCAGACCTTTACATGATGGTTTTCAAGGTAGCCGTGGGCGACATACGGCATAAGCATTTTATTAGTCTGCTGTTTGTTTTGTTTAATTATGCTGTCATTAAGTTTGTCACACACACACACGCACGCACGCACACACATACAGATGAAAGGACAAGGACAACTGTTAAACAAAAGCTTACATGTCTAAACGCAATTATTGCCGAGCAGCGAACGAAGAGCAACGGGCATCAGACAGTGGAACGTTGCCCAGGGACAATACGCTCTGCATGTTTTAACTTATATACTTTTTATGTGGCTGGATTGTGGTGGTCAAGTGGGCGGGGCTGGCTATCCAGAGTCCGGGCGCCGGAATGTCTGTCGGGCTGTCTCTGTCCCGCTCTGCGACAAGTCGCAAAGAGTCCGTTGGCCACTCTCGGCCAGACATTTAATTTGCATTTTCCACTAATTGGCTTGCATACGCTACATTCTCGCTTCGCTTAATTAATTTAATTAGAAATATGTTTTGGCACAAAGAAAAACTCAACCATTCGCACTTGTCTATGTGTATGCGTGGGTGTGTGATGTCCTGCAGGATCTGCTGGATAATAATTACCAGAGTATTTGGTGGCTTATCAGTTTGTCCACCGAAGCTTTGGCGCCGTATTAAGCTGCACCTTATATTCTACTAAGGGCATATTAGTTTTCAGTTTTTGCCACTTAAATATTATTTATTTTATGATTAAAAATATATAAATATAAAAATAAGATAATAATATTTAATAATAATAATTTCAATTATATATTACATCAAGAAACAATACTTACAAATTGAAAGTTGGATTTGAGCATCGAACAATTTTATAATGTTTTAATATGCATTACACTAGATACTCTTTTGGTCTGATCATCATTTGAACAAACTTAAGTGATTCCCTTTTCCAAAGACGCCAGTTAATTCCTTGTTCTTTTTTGTGTTCTTCCGTTCGGTATATTCCATTAAGAAAGCTTCGAATTAAGTATACGTTATCTTCTGTGAATTATTGTAAATATTTTTTTACTCACCTGTAACTACAATTATCAAACCACCATCCAGAAGCAGTGTATTGTGCACAATGACCATCTGAATTGTTTTCGTGATGTGCATCAATTGTTGAGAATGACATATTGAGATTGTAAGTCATTGAATCGGTTGCGTTTCCAGAATAAACTCCCAATGATTTGAGTTTAAAGTATTCTTCCTCTCCTCCAATTGTAAAGTTACTGTACTGTGCATATCGAACTTCGTCATTAAAGTCCTTTAGATAAATATACAACTCGTGTTGCTTGGACTTCGTCAATAAGTATATCTTATCGAGCCCCATGAAGAATTCGCCGGTGAGATTACCGAAGCCTGATCTATATTCCTTCATAGTCCGATTGAAGTTCTCAGAGCCATCTTGACGACGCTGCATCACTATCCAACCGAAACCAACTAAGCTCGAATCACAGGATAGTTCAAAGGGTTTTGAGCCGGGAACTTGTATATCGTATATTCCTGTCTCTTTTCCTATGCAGCTGGATTTTACAGTTACTATTTCGTCTTTAAGTTTTTTAATTTGATCGATATATCCAATATTTTGAGATTTCAGACTCACTATTTGATAACCAGTGTTCTTTACCTCTTCAGTTATTCTTTCTATATTCTTGTTTTTGGTATTTATTTCCTCTGTCTTTTTACTGATTTCCTCTTTAAGCTTTTCTATTCTCAGCACATTTGCTTTGTCTTTTGATTTGATATTCTCTAATTCCGAATCTTTTTTCTTTCCCTCTGCTGCCAATAACGAAAAGAAAGAAAATCTTCTCTTTTAGCATATTTCAGAGAAATCACACACACACCACAGTTGTGAGAATGCACCTATGCAATTCTCCTTACTTGTGTAGTGATTTCTCTTATCGTATTTTACTTTTTAAGATTTTTTTTTTTTTCTTATATTTTTATAACCTTTTTTTAACTTCTTCTATCTTGCTTAGTTTCAATGATATCACTAACCATATCTGGCTGTGATTTGGGGCATAGCTCGTCGGTCCGGCAAATAAAACACCCCCACCGGGTTGGTGATATCATTGCTATATATTGTTAGTATTAGGCTTTTTCTTTTTCCTGTTTCTGTTTATAATTTTAATTTTGTAATTTTATAATTTGACTCACGAATGTTGTCAATTTCTTTATATAAATAAATAAATAAATATATTTTTGTCCATTGGGGCGTGTCAAACTGGAAAATTTTATACCTAATACAATTTAGTGGTGGAAACTTGAAGATTTAGTTGAGTTATTCTTGAGCACTTCTGTCGATGCTGGAAAAATTATTTGTGCGCCTCTTTGGAGGCGTGAAGTAACAAAAAATACCCAATAATTTTGAAAATTGTATAGTTAGATTAATATAAACCACTTCTACGGAATCTCTGGTGACGTGGTAAAACGTGGAAAAATATAAGTTTACTGCTATAAACTCAAATATATATATATATTGTTATTATTATTATTTTTTCATTTATTCATAGATTTAAAATTTTAAACCTATATCAAGAGCATAGCGAGTTTAATCTTGTTATTTACTTAATATTATTAATCAATCTTTTGCTTAGATTCTGCTCTATAGTTGTACGCTCTGAATGGCATCGGCTACTTCACCTGCAGCAAGCTTTCCAGTCGTGGACGTAAGTCCACATCGGACAAGCTATGAATTCGCGTTGCTTTGTAAGTGGACCTCAGCTTCGGCGCTCTGGTGTTGGTGTTGGGAATGCTTTTATGTAGTTTTCTGACCTCAGGTCTAGCAGCGAATTGCCAGCCATTGAGACAGAGACCCGGGAGTCAGGCGCCGGGATGTGCTGGTGCTGATGCTGCCATGCCATGCCATAGCATCGCTTGGCAATCGCGGCCATTAAGTCATTTTGTTTCCTGTAACATTTCCGGTATCTTTTTAGCAACCTCCTGCCGCTAGTGGGGCTGCTCCAATGAGCTGCCTGCAGCTCTGTAAATGCTTTTAAAGTAGGTGGCTGCTTGTTCAATTTATTGCTCCACCAAATGCATAGTTGTTGTTGTTCTCTTTGCTGTTGTCGCTGGCCAGCCAAATGCAACTGGCTTTCACGTTGCAGCCCATAAAGTGTTGCCCTGAAATTAACTTGCACTCTTTATGCTCAGCACAGATAAAACTGTTGCAGAACTTAACATTAATGATATGCCCTGGCCATTTAAATGTTCGAAATGAATGTCCAAGCAGATAACATTTGTTGCGCAAATAATTATTAATAATTTGTTGATTTACACACGGCAAACATGTTCAAGCTCAAATGCGGCAATGCAGTTCGTTTATGTATTATGTATGTATATACATATAAATAAATAAATAAATAAATAAATAAATATATATATATATATATATATATATATGTAAATTAGAGAGAACTATATATATAATGTATATACACTGTTGCTGAGCTCTAATTCGAGTAGAATATATAAGTTGATATTAAAATATATTCGGCAACAACTCCAGAAGCAGAGTGGCGCAGTGGAAGCGTGCTGGGCCCATAACCCAGAGGTCCGAGGATCGAAACCTTGCTCTGCTATCCCAAAAGTTGTTTTTTATATGATTTATTTTATTTATTGCTTCTTGAAACGACACAAGAGCTTTGATTTAAAATGAACTTTAATACAAGATAATATAAACAGAAGTAATACAATCATACTACAAGACTAGTACTAAGGCTAGCCGCAAGATGGCGCCACTATTGCAATAGATTAAGCTCTCTGCTGAATGAATAAAATCTGTTTAATTAATGTTAAGCAGATTATATTCATTATGTGAGGCCAGTGCTCAGTTCGCGTTCGGCAGCTAAAAACCAAAGGGAGCGATTGCCAGCTTCCGCCGATATCGAAGCCTTTTCTCACAGCAAACCTTTTGGCCGTTCCGATCGGTACAGTTGTGTGTTATTCATAAATGAATGTTTTGTACAAATATAAATATGTCTATTTACAATTATACAATACATAAGAAGCCACTTCCTATTGGCTCAACCTGCTTCCATATTTATTGATTTTTGTTGCTTTTTTATACCCTTTGATTTTGTGCACTTGGCACACTTGAAATGATGGAATATGAAAGTAGATGAAACTGTAATACATCAATATCAACTTATATTTGATGCATGCTTTCACGTTTCCATGATCATAAAATCGGTGCGATTCCCTCTGAGAGTCGCCTTTCCGCACACTCAATCACTTAAGTGGCACTGCGGCTGCAGCAGCTGAGATCTGTTTGCACATGCATTTCAGTCGAATGCCCAAATGGGATCTTTTTTTGGTAGCTATTGCTGCCATCAACACTAATTTAAAAGCCTTCGTAAAAATCAGAGTGAAGTGCGTGCAGAGATTGCACTGGAATAGTTTTTCATGCACACCTTTGTCTAAGTGAATTCAGCCAACAGTAAAAATATGTGTGCATTAGTTTGCATATGCCGGAAGGCGCGCGCGCCTAAGCTCAAGCCAAAGCCAGAGCCAAAAGCTCCCGGTCCACGTCCAAATCTAAAACCTATGCAGGAGGGCAGCAGCGTTGCTCATACGGCGCGTTGGCCGAGGCCAGTGCATTCTGTGGCCCCCCTGGCGCACATGAGGCAGATTTAGTGTGCCAGGTTTTTATCTTGTCGCGATGCTATGTGCCGCTTTGGTCGCTCTAGGGATCAAGCGGCAAGAGCAGCAACAGCAGCGGCAGCAACGGCAGAAGCTACGAATGGCAACAACATTTGTTCATATGAAAATGCCTGACGCGCTTTACCTTTGCCACACAGCTCTTCTAACTGTATTGCCTGGCAATCCCATCTACACTCCGGCTGCTAAATGTGTAACGGCAGTCACTTAGCGCACTCCTTCCTGCCCTTTAGCCACCGCTCCATGCGGTCGTTACTTCATTGGCACAATCCCCAGACTCTGGCTGCTTGACTGCACCACAGTTGAGTTCGCCGTGTGTTTGGTTGCTTTCATTGTTTTGCTGTGCTTTTATATATATTTTCTTTTCCTTTTTGCCATTTTATTTTTTCGCCACGTATTTCCCTTTAATGCGCTGCGGATTTGCTGTGAAATATGCCAGCACAGAGACCCAAACATACGAACCGAAACGAATGTCTGTGTGTGTGTGTAAAGTGTGTGTGCCCCTATCTGAGTACAATCCCGGTTGGCACTGCGGCCCAGCACTTTTATGGTAATTAAGTTTATGCTAATTTAACTTATTGCCACTAAGTTGGCCCACATATGCGGCCAGCCGCAAATGCTAAAGTCGGATTCTCGCATTCGAATATCCAGCACGTGCCGCCATCTAGCGGCTGGCATTGAAAATGCATTAAAATGCAACACTAAATTGAATCGTCGGCCATTAAATCCAAAGTAATTTACGTAATTAAAGCCAACACTGCATAGCAAAACAAAAGTTATCAGCGTCCACGCAACACTGTGCTACAGGCAAATTGCATCAGTCGGGCAGATACTCAATGAAGTTATTATGAAGTCAATCTTAAAAGATGATGATGATGATGGATGACATTCGAAATTTGTAACTTCAATACTTCCAAAAGTAAACTTTAATTTGAGGATAGCACTGAGTATATGCTTTCTATACCTTCTTCTATCTTTATTTCCTACCTTCAATTTATTAAGAATGTTAAAATACCTGTTTTATTTAAAATACCTGATTTATAAATTTGAGGTGCAGGGGGCGTGCCGTCAAAAAAAAAACATTTAGAGTCTCTTACTTTAAAGATGTAAAAGATATACAGATAGCTAGATTTTTCACTTTCTGAAAGAGTGCAAAATCTAACCTTATTTATCAATAATAGAAATATATTTAAGAAGAAGCAACAGCAACCAATTGTGTTGGCTAGTGTAAAGTGCATTATGATAAAGTCAACGTTTCACAGTGCGTATGCTTGACATTTAATTTACCCATTTGCTGCCCTTCACATCTCTGTAGATAGATAGATATTATATATATATATATATATATATATATATATATATATATATATATATATATATATATATATATGCATTCGCATTATGTTTAATATTTACGACTTAAAAAGCGAACGCGTTATTGTTCTTTACCTCTGTTCTTGTTGCAGTCCGATTTTTGTGCATGTAAATTGCATTTAAAGCAATAAATCAGTTTTAATCAGCCGACGGTCCACGCAGCTGAGCCTTGCCGAACAGCAACTGCGTCTGCTCTGCACCAGATAGGCCTCTTTATGAATATGCAGACACACACACGCGCACTTATACGCGTTCCCTCATATGGGCAGTGCGTGTAGGTTGGCTGGCCGTGTGGATCTGTGGCGCAGGTGATATAAGTAAACCCACTTGGTATGGACAGCGCTTCATTAAATAGTTTTTGTATGCTGGTTGTTATTGAATTCGGTTGATTAAAGCGCGTGGATAAATGGAAAAGCTGTGCTGATAATCGCCGCCAATCGATCTGCGATCTTTTAATGCAAATGCATTTACCTGTAGCAGACGAGGAACGTATTGATTAAGGCACAAATACTTCAAGTTGATTCAAAATACTTTAAGTGCGTGTTGGTATAAGATTCTTTTATTATATATTTTTGTGTAGATTGCTTACTGTTTTATCGTATTCTCTTTGACATCTACGGACACTAAATGTATTTCAAGATTTTATTTGTTATACTACGGAACTTAGGGCCAAAATAATAATATGAACAAGTAAGAAAGCTCTAGACGAGGATGCCCGACTAGGAGTTACCCTGAACTCTCCTAGGAGGCGATATTCCACATTAATAACTTTTGTTGTTGATGGACTTTCTTAATTATTTGCACAGCGTAATCATACAATGTATGATGTATTTGCCAAATCACATGTCTCTAGTATTTAAAATACCTGTTTTAAAAATTTGAGGTGAAGGGGGCGTGCCGCCTAAAACTTAACAAAAACAAAAAATATATGAAAGTGCAATAAAATGAAATAAAACAAAAAACATAACTTTAAAGATCTACAAGATGTACAGATAGATATATATTTAAGCTGAATTTCGATTTTCGTTTTTAATCGATAATTTTTAAAACAAACAAACTTGATCTGCGCGTGATATATAGGAATCCACAAATTATAGGTTCTGAGATCGGCGCGCTTAAGCATACGGACAGATGGACACACGGACGGATTGGGCTAAATAGACTCAGCTTTTCACGCTGATCACGAATATATACACTTTATGCCGTCTGCCACGCCTCCTTCTGCCTGTTGCATACATTTCAACACCAAAAAACACATTATACCCTGATTTCCCATTTGTAATGGGTTTAGGGTATACAAATATTTAATTAATTTATATTCATATATATATATATATATATATATATATATATATATGTATATATATACTTCTTACCTGTTCTAGCGACGGCACTTACTATAAAAATTTGACAATGCATTGTATTGTATATTATTTCTTATATCGCCAATAAGTCCTTAACATAAAGCACTTCTTCTATTTATACCAATGTGCAGCATCTGTGTAAAATAATCATGATCATTCGAGACTACTGAGATAATCAGAGATGCTTGCTATCGATATGTAAATAAAGCAATTGATTAATTAAATATGATTCTATTATTATTAATCTGAGTGTATTATCATTTTTATTTGCTATATATTTTCATGTGCAGTCTAAGCATTAGTTACAAGTATATTCAAAATATATTTTTGCCCAGCTGTAGCCAATAGTAATTATTGACAGCTGTTTGCAAGAAATGCATTTGTTTGGTTTTCATTTCATTTGACTAATTCAAATGCACTAATGGAGGCAAACTAAATGATAATTATGAATAGCTGTTTGCCGAGCGATTGTTGAATTTGGCCATCATTGGATTTATTCGCATTTTATTGGTATATCCTTTCGATGGACTTAAATGCGGCTCGTGTTTGTCAATGGATGTAAATTTCATTTCATTAGGCAGCAATCAACGCATATTAAAAGCCATCAGAAATTATTAAAGGCCAACCAAATACAGTTAAAACCCCATTCTGGCCATTAACAATTTATAGCAAATGCGCAAATTTCTGGCAGGGCCGCAGACAAAAGGCAACACACTCCAGCAAACATATATATGTATAAATATACATATAAAAACAGGAACAAAACTTTGCAATTTCACACGTTACAACAACAACAAAAACAACAATGGGAGTAACAAATTTGCAACAATAATAAATGCATTTTCATGTAATTGCCCCGCCCCAGTGGGCGGCAAATGCCATAACCCAAAATCTCGCCCAAAAATCAAAACTTCAATGGGCCAAAAAGTTTTTGGCATGTCAGCTAAAAATGTTTTAGGGACACCAACAGCAGCAGCAGCAGCAACATCAACATCAACAATAACACCAACAAGTGCCAGCCACTAAAGCGCATAAATAATAAAACATTTGAGCTACACACACGCGCGCTCATAGATACACACACACACATACAGAGGCAACTTTATGCGCTGCGAAACTTGCCTAGTCACAGTGACAAATAAGTTGGGCGCGCGTCATAGGGATAACAAACAATGCGACACAAAACCGCAGCAAAAACAACACAGCAGCGTCAACAGCAACAGTAATAACAACAATAAAGTGGGCAGATGGCGCTAGTGGGCATGGTCGAGTCGAAGCCACTGGCAAAACAAGATCCAAATCAAATGGTCTCGATTTAAATCAAATTAACTGCGCTCCAATGCAAATTCCAAAATTCGAAATTTCAAATTCAAATCCGAAATCGAAATCGAATGCGAATGCGAATGCGAATGCGTATGCGAGCCCGAATATATGTAGTTGTAAATTAGGGTCAAACCTGGCGCAAAAAATGTTTGGTTTGCAGCCAAAAGCGCTTTGAGCGCAAATCAGTCACGGAAATAATTCGGAAACGCACCAATTGCAACTGATAACAATAGTAGGCAGAGTGAGAGAAGGGAAGTGTGTGCGGGAGGGGGAGGGGGAGAGGCAGAGGGAGAACGACGCGGTCAGAAGTCAAGGGCTGTGGCAATGGCAGTGGCGTGCTGCCAGCAAGCGAAACAGAACTGGGCATCGAGCGGGACAACTGAACATTTGGCATGTCAACATAATTGCCTCGAATTACTTTTAGTTTTTCCTACGCCAACAGCAACAGCAACAGCATCAGCAACAGCCAACAGCATCTGTGTGTGCGTGTCAGTGCTGCCCATTCTTAAGGCGCTCAACACGTCAGATCACGCATGAAAAAAGCCAGATGAAAGTATTTTTATATTGTTAAAATTATTTTTTTTTAGGTTCTCATTACAATATTTCCCGCATATTTTCCTATGCATTTCACATGCAAACCATGCCAATTTTACACAATTTCCCGCTGCTCAAGAAATAAATGAAAATGAAAATAAATTAAAATAGCCAGAATTTCCGCCAGAGCACAAATCGTCCCGCATTTTGGGTTCTCAAAATAGCCAAATTGGCAGCACTGGTGCGTGCATGCCATGCCAACAGCTTTTACATGCTGCAAATAATTTGGCAATGCCAAAAGATTGTACGACTTTTTGTTGGCCAACGCGTTTTACGTTTGTTTTCCAGCTTCGTGGTGAATTTGAACTGCAGCAACACGAACTCCAAATTTAATTAACATTTTACAAATAAGTCAACTACATATACCCAGTATAAAATATATATAACATATATTCACATATTTAAATCAGATTTTAATTCATTTTACTTCGTTCCATTCATAAAAGAACTTTGCAAACTTTTGATTTACATATATGCATATATGCCACAGCGCTTGTCAATAGTTTTCCTTAATCGCATAACCAAAGTCAAATGGAAAACTATTATTTTTTATCTTCAGAATAAAGAGAGCGTAGCTCAGTGGCCCATTCAGAACGCAGATATGCGCTGGCTGGCCTGTGCCCATAGATCATTATTAGGAAAAATAATAAAGTCACCTGAAGAAAATTTATCAAAATCATAAATCAAGCAAATTGCTAACATTTTCTTTTTGCATGTGTGTGCACGACTGAAATTCAGGCAGGGAGGGCGACGGGTGTGCAATAATTTCTCAATACATGCATGTGGCGGGACTTGAAATATTCGCAAGCTGGCGCTGAAATGTATGCACTGGAATGTATCGCTGGCTGTGATAGGGTCTGTAGGGTCCACGGCGCGCAGTCGAGCTGCGTCTGGAGTGAGTTTTTGCTGTGAGCATTAATTTGAGCATGAAACTACGAGTACGTTTGTTCGAGTAAGAGAACCTTTCCTGTTTGCTTAAGAGAGTTTTCTATTTGAGTGGTTTCGTGCTGAGTGAGAATTTTGTGCATTTTGAGTGCACTCGACGCTTTTACTCTTTGAGTGAGATATTTCTCAATGCGAAATGTCTCAATTCGTTTCACTCAGAGTGGAAATTTAAAACAATAATTGAAGCAAAGTATAATATATGTACATATAATTGTTCAGTTATATTACAATTATAATTTACTTTAAATCTCAAATATCTATATATTTTAATGCATAACTTGGAAAAATACTCTCAAATCAAATGAGCATTTGCAAATTTAGTGAGTTTTCTGTTTATTTAAGAAAGTTGCCTTTGCGCTTTATTTTAGTGAGAATAATGAATGAATCAAAGGAATTCATTGCGAGTGTCTCAATCCAAATAATTAAAAAAAAAATTAAATATTTGTTAATAAACTTAGTAGTTTTTGTATTTATATGTAATTTAATAAAAATATAGAAAACTAATTTTATAAATAAAAAAGATAAAAAATAGTTAATAAATATAAAATTTTATATTTACCTTTTTATTTAATATTCAAAAATAAGAAATAAATATAAAATAAAATAATTAAAAATAAATAAAAATAAATAAATCTAAATTTTTTTAAATGTTTAGAACATTGACATTATTTATTTATTTGTACATTTTATAACAAAAACAGTTAAAAATTTATTAATTAATATGAGGGAATTGAAAAGAAATACGTTTATACTTATTTGATAACTATATATAATTTTACCTATTTGTATAACTATTATAATTATAAATTTGAAACTAATAAGGTAGAAAACATAAATAAATTGCATTTTCCACTCTATTTGGTGTTAACTAAAACTATTTTATATATATTTGGAAAGATACAAATATTTTATTTCTTAAATTAAGACATTTCATAATGAGCATTAATATTTGGCCTATATATTTTCTCTGAATACATTGTAGTTATCTTTTAATGATTGATTTGATTATTGTCCAAGCTAAAGCATTAAATATAAATCAGCCGACAATCAATTCTAGAGCTTAATAAAAATAACACTTCATTTGGGTGCATTGTGTATGAAATGCGAACGATTAGATATTATTAATTATTGTGGAATTGAAGCTGTTGTGGGTGTAAGTGCTGTGGAGCAAGCACCTGAAGAATTTTTAATTACAAATTTAATCGATCCGCAGCGAACAGCAATAATCGCCAATAATCAACAGCTGCGGGCCAAAAACCACTCGATGCCATAAAAATACACTGACAACTTTTGCAGTCGACTTGCGCGCACTCAAAGGCAATGGCAAATCAACAGACTGGCCAATCCGCCAGTCCGCCAATCCGCCAAGCGACCGACCGACCGACAGACGGAATGAGCAAACAACAACAACAACAACAGCAACAAAATGAAGCCATAAATACATTTGGCATCGTTGCGATGGCCACTTCAATGGCCGCCTGATCCTTCTGGTCCGCCTCCCGCTGCACCAACTCGAGCTCCTGCATCGTTTTGGTTCGCTTTGAGCCGGCGACTTTTTAATTAAAATAAAAATGCAACACTCACACGCACATGCAGCAAGTGGGTGGCTGGCTGGGCTGGGTCAGGGGTCAGGGGTCAGGGGTCCGGGGTCCGGGGTCTGGGGACGCGGCATAATGATGATGAGTGTGGGTTAATCACGACAACAATAAAAATTAACTTAAAGCGCATTTAAAATGCCAACACTCAACGGACAAGGCATGAAATCAATGTGCGTCTGCTTAATCCAATTCACATACAAAAACACTTAACTTAACACACCCACAGCCACACACACACACACACGCACACTCGAGGAGTTTGATATATAAATATAGAGGTAGGCATCCGACAAAGCAACAATCAGTTATAAACATTCTCATGCACAAAGGTTGAAAATTAATTTTTGTTTTAAATAATGGGCTTATAAAATAATTAAAAGCGAACGGCTTACGTTTAATGGTTCGGCTCTGAGAGCGCAGAGTGGACTGAGCGCTGAGTGTGGGCTCGTGGTTATCCTAGGAGGGCCGTTAAAATATGAAAACAGCAAAATTGAAGCTCGTGAAATGTTTGTTGAAATATTTTGCAATTTTTTGCTCTTGCTCCAGTTCCAGCTCCAGCTCCAGCGCCAGCTCCAGCTCCAGCAGAATCCAGAACAACTGACAATTAATTGTTTAAAATCAATTTGCGAAGCGCATGCGGTCAACTCATTTATTTGACCGCCTCTTCTGCTCGCTGGTTGCTTTTTTCCGCTTTGTTTTTTTTTTTTGTATTTTATGTTTATTATTTTTTGCGCCCCATTTAAATGAAATGCGTAACGAGCTGAAAATATGTACGTTAAACCATAAGTCGAGCGTGCTCTATAACAATGATACTTTAAATTCGCGCCAGCTGAATAAATCCTGCCCGTAATTGTGGGTGGCGCAAAAGTGCATATCATAGATTTTATAATATCATTAAAATCGGGTTTTAAATCCAATTTGTAAAATTCGCCATTGATAAAACTACTTTTCTGAGAGTGTGTGACCCCATTAGGTGTACAATTTTAAGTGTTATTATATCTGAATAATCTGAATACCATATTCAGTATGTATGATACTCTGACACAAGAAATCCTTTCAAAGTCTCTTATTGTCCACCGAAATATGTTATATACACTTATCACATATCAATCTGTAGATATCCTCGTGCTTTTATGCTTTGAGCTCACTTCAGGATTCTGAAAAACGGACATTTTTGGACTGTGATCAACTCAATTCAACTCTTTCCAGATAAGTTTGCTTTTCAATTAACAACTAGAAACTCTAACTTCAATTCACATTAAATCATCTAATGAAACACAAAATAAACAAAATAGTTGTATATATTTAAAAATCATTTTCAACAATCAGAATAGACAAACTTGATAATAATTGATTAAGCACTTCTTCTTATGACAATCGCTTAAAGTTGAATTTATTTCATTAAATATTTTGGTTATTTAAAGAAACTTTTGTTTTACAAATTTCAAATTAAGAAGATCGGCTAAAACTCTCATCGTTTAGCTCCTCAGCAACTAGTATCTGTGGCGACATACAGCGACACCTAGCGGTCAAAATCTTGGCAAAGTTAAGGCATCGCCGCCTGTGGCAGAGATCGCTAGGAAGTGGCTAATTATTGTGCATATAATAAATAAAACAAATAAAATTGAAAAATTAATTTTTAAAAATTAATAAAATTAGTGAACATCTAAATAAGTAACTAATAAGTGACCTGGATAGTCATATATGAAGAGCTTTTAAAAAGAATATGTAGATATATTATATCTACTATAGATTCTACTCTGTTATCATGCCTTAAACCAAAAGTACAGTTCATGACGCTACTAATATCATAAAACTGAACAAGGACAACATCGTTAAGTGTCTATCTATAGACTTAATAATGCAAACTATGGTAAGGCGTCCATGGGTAACCAGGTGATTAATTTATCAACTCTTAATTAGAACAGAAGCACTTAAAAAACGTAATTATCAAGAAATGCCATACATATATGTATATGACAGAAATAATCTGTCTTTATTTAATAAATATTTACAGCAGCCTTTTCTAGTGATTCTTAAAGCAAGTCCACGTATAGCTGCTTCTCATTAAAGCACAACTGATAAGCCGTGTGTTACTTCACCTTCATCAAAGTGAAGTCCCTCGCAGAATGCGTAATGTTGGTGTTGTAATTGTTTTTGCTGTCGTTGTCGTTGCTGTTGTTGTTGTTGTTGTTGTTGATGTTGATGTTGATGGTGTTGCTGCTGTTGGCCGTTGTAAATGATGATGATGCGTGTTGTCTGCCTTTGTCTCGTGCACATTCTCGACGGCATTGGCATTGGCAACGTCAACGTGCTACCGCCTGCTGTCTGCCGATTGCTGGCTGCTGCCAACATTACTCATACGCCACGTTGCACCGGCCGCAGACTCGCCTCATTCATTTAGTCGTCAAGTACAAGTGCATTTGCATCGAAATTGATTGCTCACAAAACTGCCGATATGGCAAAATTGCCAATTTGATGTGTGTATGTGTGTGCGTGTGCGTGTGTGTGTGTACGGGTGTACGGCGAAGGTGCCGCCGTTGCGCTGCTGCCTCAACAGTTTGTTGATTAAAAGGCTGCTTAACTAAAATTGAGAGCGCTTTGGTTTAAGTTTAATGCCAGTTGCCTCCATAACAACAATACACAGTGCGTGTGCGTGTGCGGCGTGTGTGTGTATGTGTGTGTGTGTGGGGAAAACGTTTAAAACTCGTAAATGAACAGTTTTAACAGGCAGCCAACAGGCAGCATGAAAAGGCAGCCGACGATCTGCAATGATTGTTTCCCAGTTGTTGTTGTTGCTGTTGTTATTTCCACGCCTCGTCGACTTTTCTGTTTGCCCTATTTTCCATTTTCGACTTTGCTTTTTGTGTTTTTTGTACGCAACTTTGTTTTTCCGTTTGTTTTCAACTTTGCCTGCCCAAAAATGTTTCATAAACAGAAATAAAAAATTGCACGCAAAAAAGCAGCCGAAAAACTTTTCAAATATTATTGCAAAAATGTAAATGAAAATTGAAATAATTACCGACAACTATTTGCCATTGTTGGCAGACAGAGCTGAAGCAATCGGCCGAAGAAAGCATAAATACAAACTGAAAGCATTTGATGGTCAAAACACCCGAGTTGAATCAAAATTCTTGCAACATATTTTACATAGACTGGCTCAGACTTAATTTGACATCATTTGCTATGGGCAAATGCACTTTCTTCTAATTACATGCATAATAGGTTAAGTTACTACCAAAGTTATCAGAAAAAACTATTTAAATAAAATTTACAATATAGAAAAAAAAAAAATAACTAAATAAAATAAATCGATTTAAATGCATAATAAAATACATTATATTTATTTATTCCTTTTATTATAAGTTTATTTTAATTCGTGAAATATTTGCAGATTTAATATTTGCTACTTTTTAGAAAAAAATAATTATTTAATTTTTGTAAGGCCAAATATACATAGTTTAGGGCAGGAAAGCCTTTTAGAGTTTAAATATCCTAGCTAAAGTTGAAGGATATATTTGAAATATTTTTATTTTATAATATCTCTTGGGGAACTGTTCTGATAACAAGGAGATTTATGCCCTGAGCCTATTGAAAATCGGAAATCAGGGTGTAATATTTTTGTGAACATGTGGGAATATATAACAGGCAGACGGAGACGTCGCGGATCATATAAAGTATATATATATTCTTGATCAGCTCGACGAGAAGAGTCGATATAGCCCTGTCCGTCTGTCCGTCCATCCGTCTGTATGAATACAAGGATCTCGTAAACCACAAAACCTAGCGATATGAAATTTGATATGTATACCATACGCAGTACGAGTTTTTTTTCGATAACACATCCCGTTTCAGAATTATCGCTAAATTTCGATAAATTCACTTTCATTTATGTGTACCATTTAAGCTAGAGACTTCAAATTTACTATGCAGATAGGTGCAGTGAATGCGGACATTTTGTAGTTTTTGGATTTTGGATACCACGCCCCCTTCGCCCCCAATTTGTAAAACACGTATTTCAAATACTAGAGATTTGTGCGTTGGGAAATACACAATATGAATGCCAAAATCACACTGGGAAAATTTTATTAAGAAAGTTCATCTACAAAAAAGTTATTAAAAATTTAATTTCCCACGTCATCAAAATATTGCAGCCCGAGCGCAGTCGCTGCGTATGTGTGCGTATGTGTTGCTTGCAATATAAGCACAGTATGCTTCCAAGATCGGCTATTCGAAGTGTTCAGGGTATCTCCTAGTCGAGCGGTCTCGACTAGAGCTTCCTTACTTGTTTTAATAAAATTATTGTTAAATTTATTTAACTGGTGGCAACTTAATCTAGTTTTAAATTCAAGGGAATAGATCACAGGTGATGCGTATAAAATTACTTTTACAAGTATGAAAAGAACAAATTTTATTCAGTTCAAAATCTTCGAAACTCAATTGTTCTTGTCTTCTTCTACCCAAAGAACTCAATGTGAATGCCTATCGTTTTTAGTATGAATATTTGAATACAAATTAAGCGTGATTCCCATGTAACTACAACATTTGAGCTAAGGCGTCAGCCAAAGAGAGACCTTGAGTAGTTAACCAATAGTTGGTGGCCTGGTTATGCGCTTCTAATTATGAGCTCTGACAGCGAACATCAATCAGACGTCTGCTTTGCAGGCTGGCCGAAATAGACTACAATTTGCTTACATAATATGGCTGTGCATGCATAAGTATTCGGTCTGCCTCAAGGAGCAATCACGATCTGAAAACATCAATCAACAGTCCAGGCGGCGGCCAGCCATTGACCTACAGTGGGCAACTCCAGCTGCAAAATTCAACTTGGACTCGAGCTGATTTTTGGCTAATAAACCCACACATAGGCACATCAGATGTGTGTGTGTGTGTGTGTGTGTGTGTGTGTGTGTGATTGTGTGTATACTTTTGACAGCTGCCAAACAGGCGTTGCACATTAACGGCAATTGCTTTTAAATTGATTGATTTGCTTAGCCCAGGCGCTAAGCAGCTAAGCCTGTCCTTGCGTCTTGCCCACACACCCACACACATACACCCATGAGCAGGTGTGTGTGTGAGTGTGCGTTACAGCACAGAAATATGGTCGGGATGTGCGGAACTGGCATTGACAGCAATGGCTTGATTGCATGCCCACGCCCACGTCCACGACAACGGCCACGCCTCCCACTTGCCGCTGAGCGGCCACTCTCGCATCGTCTGCTTTTTGGGCAAACAAAATATGATTGCCTGCAATTAGGCGCAACGCTTTTGGCAGCCCTCGTCCACTTGGGAGCGCATTAAATAAGAAATTTCACAAAATTGCCGAACAACACGCCAAAAACTAATTACACACTCGGCTGCAGCAATCGCCACTGCAGTTGCAGCTGCAGTCGCCTGCAGCAAAGGTGTTTGCCGTGGGTCGAGTGGTTAAGTGGTCAGCGGTCAGGGCTCAAAAATGCCACGCTGAACAATGTCTGTGCCAACAGCCGATGCAGCAGCCCCCAACTGAAGTTGCCGAATAATAATTATGCTGCTGCCTGAGTGCATAATTTGCTAGTCAAATCGCTTTCAATGGGTATCAAATGGCAGACGTTCACCCGAAGACTTTTATCTGAATTGCATTTGCTTGATAAAAGCTTGAAAAATATGTAGCAAGGTAAGAGCCCAGTCAAGTGCTGGCTTTATTTACTGAGTGACCGAATATGAATGCATTGAATGCGTACAATGAAATCTTTTGAGCAGAAGTGAGCACAGGAATGACGACAGAGAATATAGAGTATATGGAATATATCACTTTGAAGCGGTATTAAAGTTTCCGAATTATGTGAGAGAGTGGCCGGAATACAGAATCGGGAGACTGGAAAAACTAAAAGTATTATCTTATGAACATAATAACAATGATAAGGGCACCTGACGATATTTTTAATAAGACAAAAGAAAAGCTCTTAGTGCGTATGAAATTAAACATTTTTTATTAATAATTAAAACAAAAAAATTAATAAATAAAAAAATATTAAATAATTTTTGACTTTTTTATTATTAACAAAATAAATTTTTTTTTTTTTATAGTTATTGTTATTGTTTAGGAAGCACTCAGAGCTATAATAATACGCAGAGCATTGTTTACAATACAATTTAATAACTAATTAGAACTAAGAGATCGAGATACTTGACCATCGACTCGTGCTCTTAAATAAAAAAATATAACAAAATGATTTTTTAAAATTATTAATATACAAATTTTGTTTTTTAATGAAAATAAATTTTTATTTGTTTTATTATTATTATTTTATTATTATTTTTATTATTATTATTATTGTTAGGAAGTACTCAGAGCTGTAATAATACGAATAGGAATTATTAACAATTACCAAAACCAAATCATCACATGCCCTACAAACTGTCTCAAGTTACGAGGCAATCGTTAATGCAAAACTTATAATTTTCAATCCCCTCAAGGGCCTTGCGAGCATACTGCAATGTTTAATCAGTTTATCACTGTGTTTACTGTGAGCCTTTGCCAATTCGCTTATGCAGTGTATGCAGATGCAGGGCATGATGGCGAGATTCCCTGGGTCATCCATCAGATCTCCCAATAAGATCTCTGTTAAGATTTTTATTTTAATTTTTGTATATATTGTACAATTTTTATATCTTTATCTATAGTTCTGCGTATGTCATATATTGTTCATTCTCTTAAATTTTAAAGTAAGTTAAGTATAAACTTACTATAGCTTTAAGATAATATATAATTTTAATTATTTAATTATTAGAAAAAAAGTTTAAGTTAAAAAAAAACAAAAATTCCGGAAAGCCTGTTAACGTTTTTAAGTAAATTTTGCAGCTATTCCCAGATCAGTTCCTCCATCAATCGGCCACCTCAATTATTTGCATTCGTTGACAAAACGTTCCATCCATAGCTTGGAGCTGGGGACGCCTGCCAGGATGATGCCGTGATACGTAGGTCCGCCGTAGCAAGCCATCCAAAATTTGAGCTTTCGCTTTGCTTCAGGCACCATAATGTGCCTTAATGAAATGCATATATTTGCTCAAGAAGTACTTGAGTTGCTATTTGCTTGCTAATGTGTTTGCTGCAAATGTCCTGTCTGCATGCACTCTTGAGATATTCGTGGAGACACAATTTGTTGCTTATTTTTATGCGCTTTTCACACATCACAGAACTCGAATGGCTGGCGCAATTCATAAATGTTAAAAGGCTTGGCCGCCCCAGCGTATGCTAATAAATTTCTAATTGAATAAGCCATAAGCACACAGACACAGACAGAGAAACACCCATACATGTATATACATATACATACATATACATATACATACACAGATAAAGACATGCTCATACAGTATGCATACAGAGAGATGCCCACACATAACTTATAATGTCATTCGAATGGCTTAAAAGCGTTATCATTTCTTTATGTTTTTCCTTATTGCTAAGCTGCAGTCGATGCGCGGCCGTTCGACAGAGAGAGAGAGAGAGAGAGAGAGGGAGAGGGAGAGAGAGGACAAAGGCACATGCGGGTAGTTGGGATAGAGGGAGGTAGTAAGTTGAAAGGGAGTTAGCGTGTACAGAGCAAAAAATATTATATGCATAACGTATACGGCCAACAAGCAAAATGGCAGACAGTTGGCCGGGCCAACAGGACGGACGCACAGGCAACAGGACATGAGCGAATAACCAAGCAACGAGCAACGAGCGACGGCTTCGCATTTGCATTTGCATTTTACAAACAATTGAAAAAGTAGTTAAAGTTTTTCATGCTGGCGCTGCTTTCACTTTATCACACACACACACACACACACACCCACACACACACCCACACACACACCCACACACACACACACACACACACTCACAGACACCTAAAAGTATGCAACATGTTTTTTTGCTCGGACTGTGCATATGCAATGGCTCAGTTGGACTTTGTTGGCTGGGTCTTCTGTTTGGCATATTACAGTCCACAGTCAATGCCACAGGAGGAGCTCAACAAAAAACAAAAACCCAACCACGCCCCCGCAACCCCACAGATGCTGCCGCTGTCACTGTCACTGTTGCTGTTGCCCGCACACCTCTACTCATTCAAGGTTTTTTCTTTGCCTATTTTGCCTGGGCAAAGCGTGAAAGGCTGTCGCTAGTTTTTCGTAGTTTTAGCACTACATTTCGCGCACTTTCGCTGCTCGCCGGCTGCGGCTGCTTAGCTTTTTATGGACCTGAAGTTCACGTCTGCTCACCTATGCACGTGTCCAGCTGTCAACTATGAGTTGACACATTTGCTTGTCTCTTTGAGCTGCTGCTGCTGCTGCTCCTGTTGCTGTTGTTGATGCTGCAGTTGCTGTTGTTGCAGTTAGAGTTGTCGCATCTGCATTTGATTACTAAACGGATTTTCAAATAAGATGAGTTACATCTATATAATGATTATATTTATATGTGTATATATGCATATATATATATATATATATATATATATATATATATATATATATATATATATATATAGTATAAACCTCTGACTGACTGAATTACACACCCAGCTCAGTCAACTGAGCTAGCTTTATTGTGTTGCTTTTATCACAAGGAATGCTCCCTGCTTACCATTCAAATTAATTGAAGTTTGTTTTTAAGAAGATCTTGGTTATCGTCGATGAGAAATTGGTTTAACCTTGACTTAGTTACCTTATATATATACATGTGTATATTATATATATTTTTGAGTATTAATCCAATATTATATATATTTTCTAAAAAAATATTTTATACACGATAAAAACGCATTTCCTAGCTTTAAGCAACTTACAAATGCCTTGTCGTTCACGTCAAGTGTTAACCTTTTGAGAATTGTATTGAGTTGTTTATTTTTTATCTATTTATTTTTACTTCCAATCTGTGTTTATTAGCAGGAAATTGTCTGACAATACTCTAAATAATTAACCGGATGGTTTGAGCTCCAGTGAGACGTGATGTGGTTTGTGTCATTGATGGCGAAATGGTTCGTGTCTTTGATGTGATTGAATGCATATGCCACGATATACATATTGCTGAACTACATACATATACATTTGACTATGAAGCCTTCAATGAGGAAACATTAATCATAGTTAGTTCAGGTTCATAGTCGCTCTACTGCCAGTCTGCTCGCTCTAGACTAGGGTAGAAATTGATTGGCGCTGGAAGAATAAATGCGATTGCCACTTTTGTGCTGCTTTACAATGCTGAGAGTCCAAGCAAATCATGTTCATTATTTGGACTATCAATAACTGATTTACATTTGTGCTGAATCTGCGCAAAATAGATTCCAACTAGCGGCCAGCAGCAGGAATATCCCAAAGCGATAGAGCAACAGACAGACAGAGATAGAGAGAGAGAGAGCGAAAGAGAGAGGAAGATAGAGACTCAATGAAGGGGCTAATGGTTGGGTACGAAAACAAACGCGGACTCTGAACAAACAATGACAACAAAATACGCTGCACTCGGGGGCTGCACTTAAATGAAATGCCAACAAACCAAACAGTTAAATCGGTTGGCTGGAGCAAAGACTGAATTATGGTGGATGGGGGAAGTGGAGCTGCAGCTGGCGCTCGGCTGGCCGGGGGCCCAACTGGATGAGCGCTTCATTTCAGCGTATAATTGAGTGCTCACAAAATATGCGACAGGCGACAACTGCTTGGGCATCGTGTGGGCGTGTGGGCATATGGGCGTGGCAAGTGCGAGAAGGCATCTTGCGGCGTCTGTGGCGCCTTAACAAAGATTTGCGGAAGTATGAAATTTTCCTATTACTTTGTCGCACCAAATAGAGCGGAAGTCAGTCAACGAATGCAACCTAGCAGGCAGCCACTTGATTGTGTCATGTCTGTGGGCGCTTGCCTGCAGTCCAAAGTGGGCGTGGCCCTAAAAGGCGCACTGCGTGCTGTGTAACTAGTGGCAAATGCCATTGGCTTTTTGCTGCCAATGTGTGAAGCGTATTTTCATAATATTTGTGCTGCAACTATGAAGTAGAATAAGGGCGAAGGACGCAGGATGTTGACAGGTGGCAGGATGCAGGTGGCAGCTTGATAAGCTATGTTAAGTTCGCACACGTTTGTCACGGATTATAAACATATATATCAATAGCCAAGAAGGACATTGGCAGAAAATATAAGCAGACTGAAATACCTGTTATATATATAGCGTACCTACCGCATATAGTGTATAGACTATTATATATAGTGTACCTATTAGCTATAGACTACCAATTATATATAGTGTATCTATTATCTATAGTGTTCGAATTATATATAGTGAACATGTTTATTAGTGTACCTATTATACATAGTGTACCCACTAATATATTGTACCTATTATTATATATTTTTCCTTATATTACATATTGTACCTATTATATGTAGTGTACCTATTATATATACGCGATTCAATGCTCAGTGACCTTTCAAGTTCTGTATCAAGGGAACATATTAAATGATATTTACGGCCTGTGTCACATGAACATATTATCATTATTAAAATTAATATATTTTACAAACTATTTCAATTAATGTCAGCCTTAGCTTGGCTTTCAAACTAAACTTTTAGTTAGTCCTGGACAACATATTAAATTGTTCGAATAGTTAATTATATGACTTACCCTAGGGCTTCATCAAATGAAGCTGAGGCTAATGCAAATCAAATAGAATTTGAGTAGGTGAATTACGATACTTCCCGCCCCAGCCAAACAGCATTCTGATAGTTTAACTATTACTATGTATGTAATGAAAGAAATGAAAATGAATGAATAATGAAAAATTCCAACAAAAGCGCGATTAGAGGATGTAGTTAGGATGGGAAGCTATAAGACATAAGAGAGAAGTATATCCAAATTTGATATACTTCAGGATTATATGTTATCTTTTTATATCCTTTCATATATATGAAAGGAAATACTAAGCCCACTTGACTCTGATTTCTGTTTTGTGCTCACTATAATCGAAAAGGCAGAACACTGTGATTGATATTACTATCTTTAATTGTCAAGCAATTAACAGTTCGCATGAGTTCCGACATTTTGATACTATTCAACACTCTAAAGGAAATTCTATCAACTAATAAACAAAATGTTATGTTGAAATTGTCCAACATCATATTCATTGCTGTACCTATTCTCTTGTCTTATGTGGATAATGTTTTGACATAAATAACAATAATAATAAAATAAATAATAATCATAATAATAATAACAATTTTTTTGTGTGATTGAGGTAGCTCAAATAACAAAATTAATAATAATAGTAATAATAATAATAATAATAATAATTGAGGTAGCTGAAATAACAAAATTAACAATAATAATAATAATAATAATAATAATAATAATAAGATTAATAATAATAGTAATAATAATAATAATAATAATAATAATAGAACAAATGAAAATTGAATTAGTGAATATATATATACATATCGAACCTAAAGGCAAGCAGATCCTGCTTGATTGAAACGATTTTCCTTTGTGGTAGCCCAATTGGCTCTTGACCATGATCATGGCCATGAGCACACCTGCAGCAACTATGTATAAATATCAATAGGCGACAAGAAAGCAGCTCATAATTAAATGACTTGAATTGAAACCATTTAGTTTTCATTGCAGGCCGTTTATCAGCCGACTGATTGTCATTAGGTTAGAGGATGATGATATGCATATTTCCTATTTAATAGTTAATTAGTGCCATTTGCGCAAATTGTTAATTGTTCCTGTCGTCTGCCAAATTCACTTGGTTCTGTGGCCATAATTGTTTATCGAAGCCAAATGACCGCGCAAAGGCAACGCCCCCTCTAGTCAAGTTACGCCCAGCTGCCAAATGCCCACCGTGAGCGAGAGAGATAGACACTGCGAGAGAGAGAGAGCAGGAGCAGGAGCCAGACATAGTCAAAGATGCAGGATGCAGCGTGGCTGCTATGCAACGTATGTGAGTTTATCTGCTGTGTGTGTGTTTGTGTGTGGGCACATAAATTGTTGCATACCAAGCAGACGCTTTAAGGCATTCGAGCATGGCGTGTGCTGCGGTTTGAAGCCTCAATTGCATTGCAATCTCATATTGTATATGGCGTTTTGTTGATTGATGGTTAACCAGAAAATCAATATCAATATGCTAATGAGACACGCATAAATGTTATACGACCATGAGTTCTCGAGTCGATGCACTCTCAGATATTAGTACTAAACCAAGCTCAAGCTGAGCCAACACTTAATATTCAAGAATTTACAGCTTACAATTTTAAAGGACACGCAAGGACACGTACTTCGCCCTCTGCATGGGTGTGTGTGGGTGCAGCTTTTATTCAATTATTAAGTTGTTTATGTGGCGCCATTGACGCGTAACACGTTTGTCGCTGGCCTCTGTATGATTGCCTGATTGAGCGTGCAATCGCCCCCTTCGGCTCCCCTTTGGCTTTCAGTGCTTGTCACGCGTGATGCATCTATTCATACATTCAATCATTTAGCCGTGTGTCCGCTTTGTCAATTGTCAGACAGCCTGTTAATTTAATTAGATTTTAATTTATAATTGCATTTTTGTGCATGCGTCAAGAATATCCTGTCTTAACGGCGATACAGGTAAGCTCAGTGAGAGAAGCTCGAATCGAGTTTGGGATTTTGTAGGAGCTCTGCAGCTATATATAATATAATAATATATATAATATCGATGGCTATTCTATAATGCTCTGAATCAATCACAAAATCTTCTAAAATCCCCAACTTGAATACAATTAAATTATTTATTATACAAATTCGTTTTCCTTTAGCATTTGCTGTATATTTTATACTTTTTAGCTGGTGGGATGATGGGAAAATTTATGTTTTGAATTTATATTTATATATAAAGCATATTTTTAATTAATTATTATTTTTTTTGCTCATCTCATCATCATCTGCTCTTACTCATTCTTCTGTTGACTCTCTTTGCATTTGTTTTTTTTTTTTCAATTTCTATTGTTTTTAATTTTTTTTGATTCTCTTATTTTTACTTTCCACTCGTCTCCTTATGTATTCTTCTTCTATTTTTTCTCTTATTATGATTTTCTTCTTCACTCCCTTTTTTGCTTATCTATTCATCTATCTTCTTTTATCTTCTCTTTTCCTTATTTCGTTTGTATTTTTGTATTTTCTCTCCTTATTCAAATTTTTGTTATCCTTAACAAGAGAAGGAAATCTTGCAAGCATATTTAATTTTCTAGAGTATTTATGATCGCCGCATTCTCATTTTATTATCTATGATCTATAATACCAGCTAGAGGACTTAGATAACTAAATTGTACAATTTAGAATTAATATATATATAATATTATTATTATGATTATCAATATTATATATATTAAAACTATAAATTACAAATCCAAAATTATGTAATATGTGTTATACTATCTCATGCATTTCTTGGTGCCTTGCAGGGTATCTGGCCAGTCCTTTTGTGCTGCTCAGTCTGGTAAATGGCTAATTACAAAATATTTCAAATGGCGCAGCCCAATCGGGTGTTTGGCCTTCCATTAATAATAAATTGCGCTCGCATTATGTTGCATAACTTTAGGCGCTTCAATTGACATCGCTGCGTAATTAGAGAGCTTAAATGATTGTTTTTGCGAAAATTAAATTGCAGCTCACATGCTCAACTGGCGTTTACAAATAGCTGCAAACGAAAAAATATGAATATGAATAAATTTGCGCATAATATTTAACAGCATTTAATGATCTGATTTGAGTGCGGCCAATGCGACAAATTGTCAATGCGTTTGCATAACAGATAATCAAAAGGCGGACTAAAAAGGACGAAAGGCTCATTGGGTCATTAACTACGGGCGATGGGTGTGGAGACTTATAGAACAAATTCTGAGAGCTTTCGAAATCAATTAATGTATGTTAAGAGAGGCTGTCAACAAGTATCAACATTGAAGTCGGATCCATTCTGCTGTCTAATACTTGTTTCGAGTTTAATTATAGATATTACCGTATCTATTTCAGCCTAAAAGTGATTCTACTTAATAAGCTTAACTGCTATCGAAAACTTGTGGGGGAACCTTACCAGGCGGGTTAATGCTGAGAATTTCAATCGGTGGAAAATTTTAGAAAAACGGTTTACCACAAGCCGAGTTCCAAATTGAATTTCTTATGTAATCCAAACACATGGGGATGGACACATTATTAATTAACATATATGAGTTTTTATGAAGTTGGTTTTGATTTTTTGATATGTAGAACATAGTGGCTTTATTTTTGAATTTCTTTGATTTGCTTACATAATAAGTACCTCAAATAAAAAAAAATAGTAAATTGTTGTGTTTTATGTGATTTAATATAAAAAATTATACCAACATGCATAAGATTTTAAACAAGTCAGTGCCTTTTAATTGAATTCGAATGTATTTATGTATTGTTAGAAACATTGGGAAAGAAATTGAAGAAACTATGCAAATATCAAGTAAGTTTTGTTTATGAGTTAAGGAATAAATTCTGAATAAAATTATAGGCAAACGTTTCTTTTGACATGCGGACGTAACTACAAAATGTTTCTAGAAACTGCCTTAAAAAAATAATAACAATAATAGTAAATAAAGTATAAACTATTGAAATGAATGAAATGATTTTATTGTTTAAAGTTCATCTACCTTTTCGGTAACCTTATTAAAACAGAAATGAGTTAAAATTGCATAGTAACAAATCAAAAGTCTTCAACATTAAAAACTGCAGCCGAAGCAAAAAATTCTGACTACAACTGAGACTCAAATCAGAACACTCGCAATGCTTGTCTTTTGCTAAGAGCTTTCGATCTGTCATGTCATCTCTATGCAGACCGCAGCTATTATTATCGCTTCTCGCATCGTATCGCTATGACATACCTGTGTTTAAAATTCTTTGTCATGAACGAAAACTTCCTGTCTCTAGCGACCAAATGTCTGAATGCAGATAGACAAATTAACGGACAAATGGACATTGCACAAGGCCAACATACTCTCTTCATTTCGTGGCTAGTATGCATACGTGCACACACGTCAATTTTGGTTAAATTGTAAATTGATTTTCGTTTCATTCGAGTCGTCTACTTGTCTATGGTCCTGGCTATGCCCGTGAATTATGCTTGTAAATATTTGCTTGGCACAGTGACTTGCGGCCATTTACGCAGCTCTTGGATTTAATTTATAATTAAGCGGATTTACACTTTAATCGGCGTTGACAGTTGGCAACCAATTGTCAATTATAAACTGAATTTTGCCTCGCTCGCAGCTCACTTTGCCCGAAGCCCTAGCTTATATCTCTTTCTCTTTCTCTTTTCCCCTGCCGCAGCACCTGCCCCTGCCTCTGGCCAAACTCTATTTTTTCCAGGCGGCTTTGGACAGTTGTAACGCGCATTTTAATTATTTTGACATTCTGCCATTAGCTGTAAAATATAATTAACTGCCACAAACACGATTTAAATGCAAATTAACAAACAAAAAATGCGGAAAAAAAACAAAAGTATTAAAAACAAAAAAATTAAATGCAAATCAAGCAAACATCTTCCTTCCCTTGAAAATGTAGAGCATTTAATTAAATGGCGACAAATTTAAAAAATTAATTGCATTAATGTGTAACGTTAGTTGCGCAATGAAACTGTATATATAGATGTATATGTATGTGTAGACATCGCACAGTATTGATATGAATTAATAGAGTCGCGTTGAGCGTTATATAAATGTTTGGTTTGCATCGTGCCGTAAGCGCATTAAATAATTCTGCGAAATATGTGCAAATGATATAGTCGGGCGGAGCTGACAGATTTCGCGACTTACAGCATTAACTGGATAAATCCATTTGACAGGCACCAACAACACGCGCCGCATTTATTTAACATTTCAATTTGCAAATATTTATTGAGCGCCCGATAATAATGCGAAAAGCGAGGCGAATAGTGACAAGAGTTATGAGCTGTCAGCCCAGTCCAGACTCAACAGCAGCACAGGTCAATGGCAATCCACATTCGCGTTACGTGCAATTGCAAATAGCCAAAAGACTGCCAATAAGCAGGCGAATGTATATAAATAATTTAAGAGGATCACCACACCATGCGATATCTACAGTTATCAATTACAGCCAGCTGTAACAATACTTTGGTAGTTGATCATGATATGTCTGAGGCCTGTTGACTGAAGGCCACGCTACCTTGGACAAATTTAGCCTTGCCAATGCAAGCTTAGCTGCCGCCAGCTTTAGCTCTTGCACGATTCACGGACAATGCAATATCATGGATGTGACTATCAAATTAAACAAAATTATATTGTTCGTAGTATAGTGCATTTCACGTCTTATTAAATAATAAAAAATAAATAAAATAACATAAAGTAAAATAAAATAAAATAATTAATATAAACGAAATAAAATAAAATAAATATAATAAGGAATTATATATTTTCCATATAAATAAATAAAATAAAATAATAAATCAAATGAAATGAAATAAATAAAATTAATAACGTAAATAACATAAATAAAATAACTAAAATAAAATAAAATAAAATAAATATAATAAAGAATTATACATTTTCTATATAAATAAATACAAGAAGAAGAAAAAATAAAGTGAAATAAAATAAGTAAAATTACATAAAATAAAATAATTAAAATAAAATAAATACAATTAAGAACATAAATAATATAAATAAAATGAAATAAAACAAATTGAACAAAATAAAATAAGTAAAATAAAATAAAATAGGTGAAATAAAATAAAGATAAAATTAATAAAATAAATAATATAAATAAAATAAATAAAATAAAATATAATAAAATAAATTAAAATAAAGCTGTATGTTTTCTTTCAAGGAATTTAAGCCAATCAAGTCATTAGGACCGCAACTAAAACTAATTAGGCAAACTAAAGAATTATTATATATAGCCAACTTGTGACATATAATTTTTAATAACTATTTGGAAATAGTGCTATAGTATAAACGAAAAATGGAGAGTGAAATCTGAAAGTAAAATTCATAAAATATAATTCACATTTCCCAAGATTTTTTTTTTAAATACTGAAACTTTAGAATCGGAGGAGAGTACCCTATGAAGCTGCAGAATATCTCCTCAGGCGGATCAAATGAACAACAATTGAAATGCGTATTCAAATATGCGCAAAACTAAGATTAAATTAAAATATTTGCGAATCTCAACTGAAAGTTGATTGCACATGACAAGTAGAATGCAAGGCAAATCCTTGGCCATTTCATTACAAAGTCTTGGGTGCGCCCGAACTGAGCAGGATAATTGGTTTCTTGTGACACTCTGTGCCTGGCCTGGTCGGGCTAATTAACAGTTGTGACTTCCCCTATTGGTTTAATAGCTCCAATTTGATCAAAATTTGTGCCTGCTGCAATGCTGATGTTTGACAACGGTTCAATGGACAATGCATATCCTGGCTGCCGACCAGTTCCTTCTCCTTTGCCCCAAACCTACGAGCTCAATTAACAAACAAAAGTAAATTACATTCGTCTCTCAGGCATACATGTGTGGGGTGCGTATGTGTGTGTGTGTGTGTGTATCTGTATCTGTGCTCTGTATATTTCTTTGAGACAAAGTCTTTGGCAGCGATTGAGTCTAATTTTGCACTTTACTTTTGCAATTTTCTGCTTGAAAAAACGTTGCCTGCAGCCTGAAGGCTGCATCAGCCATGCCCCCAGCCCACGCCCACGCCCACGCCCACGCCCACATGCCCGCACGCCCACTCGCAAATTGGCTCGCACTTGTTGCATCTTCGACTGTTTGCACAATTGCCAATGAAAATGTTCGCCAACTGCGCCATTTGCTTTATGCATCAGCAATCATTACACCAACAAGCATATGGATGACTGTGAGTGTGTGCAATCAATGTTAGGTGTGTGTGTGTGTGTATGTGTTAGTGCGTGCGTGTGTTTGCTTCCAATCACAACAATTGGCAATTGGCAGCAAAATATCGCAGTTCCTTGCGCCAAAATGATGATAAATGAGCGCATTTTAGTTTTCTCTTCTGCTACTGATTCAAATTCATTTTCCATGAATTTTGAATGGGCGTGGCAATGTGGTGTGGTATAATGAGGGTTTTTCGTTTAGAGGCATTTAAATTATAATTGTGTTACAAATACTTGTAGAATTTGATTATATTGATTATACAGTTAAGGTATTAAAATTGTATAAGTTTACTTAAAATTGTATATTTGAATTGCGCGCTTAAATATAAGCCCTCTTTTGGCAAGAATAGAAAGTAAAATAGTACAAAAGTACTTTGCTTTAGCTTAGTTATGAACCACATCCAATTTACATTTGACAAATGCTTCGAGCGCTTACCGCCAGTGGCGCTATGCACACTGCTTCTTAATTGAACTCTGCTTGTTAATTGAACACTGCTTGGCGCTGTCCGAACACTGCTTTCTCATTTTTTAAATTCAAATTTAAATACAGCGCGCTATTAATTAAAGAACGAAAAAATAGTTTATTTGCTAAAAATAAAAAATAAAATGTATTATAAAATACAAAGTGTTATATGTGAAATATTTCAATATCGCAATAACCACATACAAGTTTTATTACAATTAAAAGAGAACTCATACAAATGTTTATCCAATTTCATATATTTAAGAAATTTAGTTAAGGGACTTTGAGCTTTTGAGCTGAGCTGTCAGAAAATATGCTTCATTTGTTTCAGCCAAGTTTATAAAAGATTCAGCATTTGCTGTTGTCCTTCCTGTTGTTGTTTGCTTGAGTCGGGAGGCAGCAAACCTAAAACTTTCTCAATTACGCGAAAAAACTTAAAAGCCTGCGCTGCAAGGCTCTGCTAATCAATTTTTAATGCAACTGCACGAGCTGCAGCACAGACAACAATCAAAACTGCCGCTCAAGAGGCGGCAATTATCCAGCCAGGACGACGCACATTGAAAGTGAAAGTTGCCGGGGCAGAAGGACGACTGAGCATCAGCCCCTGCCTCTGCCCCCTTGGTTGCTACCGCGACAGGTGAGCAAGCAACAAAAGTGCGACGGCTTCATTTATATACGTTTTTTGCTTTACTGTTGCAACAGTCCGCGACTTGGACGGGGATGCTGTCAAGGTCTATTGTGCCGCTTGGCCCACAGCTCGGTGAAAGCACAGCGCAGCTTTGGCCTGCTACAAATTTCCGACTGCGGCAGCAGCCATGCACCACCCTGCCAACAACAACAGACAACCACAACTAACCTTTCCTAATGCAAAATTATTGCAACGGCCTTCAGCCCAATGGGTGGGCAGCCCGCACCACGCCAGCCTCACGCTTGCTCCTATTACCAACCTTTGGCCTACGCACCGTGGGGCAGATAATGTTTAATAGATAATTATTTTTAAAGATTTCAAATGAGTTTGTCATTGAATAAAATATGGAATAGAAATTTTATTTATTTTTACTATTTAAACTGGTTCTTTATAATTTTTCTCATTCTATTAAAATTAATTTTTCTTAAAAATTATTATATATTATATATATTACTAAAGTAAAATATTATTTATTTATATACATATATATATATATATATATTATTATATATATTATATAATTAATGAAATAAAAAATAAGAAAAATAGAATTTAATTTAATTTATATTTGAAGAACTCAAATATTATTTGATTTGATCCACTGTTTACAGAGAAAGCTTTACAGAAAGCTGGGTGCCTTAGTTGGGAGAGCTTTTCATTGAGCACAAGTAATGGGGCGGGCAGCGTCTTGCGTGTGTGTGTGTGTGTGTGTGTATGTGTGTGTGAGGACAAAGTCGGCGTCTTTTTGGCTACCGAATATCGTCTTCTTACATGTGCAAAGTAGATGTGAAGTGAGAGTGAGAAATAGAGATAGAAATAGAGATGGAGATGGAGAGAGAACAGCGTGCCGCTCTGAGAGCAGACGCCGCGGTGTCTGTGGGCTTAAGGATGCCTTATGAGGTCTATGGACAGCGGCTCGTATCGAATAGTTAAGATAGGTAAGTACAGAAGAGAAGCGCTCGTACACGCTTATATAATAAGGTAAGCCAAATATTAAAATATATATTAGATTGATATAATTAATTGATTCTCGCCAGGTAATTACAGTGCACAACCAGTGCCGGAGCCCGCTTCTCTCAGCTGATTTTACAATTCGGCTTTCGTAGGATTGTAATCAATTTGGTTTGTGTCATTTCCGACAAGTTTCGCAAAAAGCGTTTCGTCCTCATTAAACCCTTTGTTTTGCAAGCCGAAGTCATATATTAAGCCATCAACTGTCTGTCCTTTCATCTATCATTTATAAGCCCACCTGCCTAAGCGTCAATTCCTTCGATTGCGAACCCTGTAGGAGCGCTGTAGCTGCCACCTTTGTGTGGCATACGCGACCTTTCCTTACTTCCCCTTTGTTGTTATATCCTCTCCAACTCAAACTCACCCTCTCTCTCTCTCTCTCTGACTCTGTCGCTCGTGCTCCCTCTCTATTTCCTTTGGGAGCTTCCACAACAAATGTTGGCAACTTCAAACCGGCTTTTTGCCAGATAACAACAACAATGAAAGTGCACAACAACAACAACACACACACACACATACACACACACAATTATACACATACACACACACACACACACATCAGGTGATGGTGACTCACGCAGACAAACGTCGTCAGCTTGGCTGGCCAGAGAGAGCGAGAGAGCGAGAGAGAGAAAGCTTTGGGAGAGCGACATTAGGAGAGCGCATCTCCAAACTATGAGTCCCTCTCTCTCTCTCTCTCTCTCTCTCTCTCTATCTGCATACCTGGTTGTCTCTCGCTCTGTCTGGCTCAGCTGATGCGTAGCTATCGCTGGCGTCGCTGACTGTTCACGTGGTTTCGCTTCGTTTTTGCTGCTGCTGCTTTAGGCCATGTGCAGTTGCTGTCCAACAAACCTTCGTGCTCACACGCACACACACAAACACACACACACACACTCACACCGTGGCACACGCGTACACAGCGAGCGGCTGCTGCTTATTAGCGTTTGCAATTTTTGAGGCTTGGAGCGCGCGACGCAGCCAGCGCGAGCTCAGTTGGGCGACAGACTCTGCAAACGCTAGACACGACACGAGCTGAGACGCACCGAGTGGCAAGCGCTGCAACAGAAATGAAATTGCAAATAAATTTGTGAAAACTAACTGAAAGAGTGTCCTATGCGACAGCTAAAGGACTCAAGCCAGCAACACACGACACTCCACACACGATACACTGTGCGAAAAAGTGCGTGATTTGTGCGCTAGTTTCTACTCGCTCTCTTCTTGCATACTAATTACGAACTATGTGCAGTTGCCACAGCCGAAACAGCAGCAACAACAATTAGACAAACAGCAACAACAAGCGATGCGAATCAACGTGTTTTTGTTTATGTTCAGATTAAGTTGAGAGCTTTTCATTCGTCAGGGACTCAGTGCAACAACAACAGCAACAAAAACAACAACAACAACAACAACAACAACGACAGCAGCAGCAGCAACAACAATAAATGTAGCAGCTAAGGTAAGTAGAGGCTCAACTCATCGATATATGAATGTTGCACGAATGTCCTTAAGCACAACAACAACAACAACAACAGCAACAACAACAAACACAAACATTTCCCCTGCAACTGCAGCAGCCAATCATGGAGCGGTAGAGACACAGCTTTGGCATTGGCTCCTGGTGTTGTTGCAGCTATTCACGTTAAATGTCAGGGGCATGTGCGCCCCGTGGATGCCTGAATGGCGCAGTTGACTTTCATTCAGCTTCAGATTCCAAAGTTATTTGACTTTCCTTTTCACTCCCAATTCCAACTGCTGGCTGGCTGGCTGGAGTCGTAGTTGTTCCCAGGCTGGCGGCAGGTCGCGTGCGGCACGAGATGCCTTTTGCCGGCTGCTGGCCGCCAATTAAAGGCAGGATAATTTCGAGGCGCTCGGACACGCATGAATAGCGTTCAGCAACCCTCGCAGCGCGGCAGGACATGCAGGCACTTGCATAGCCTCTTGGTCGCTCCGTCTCGGCCTGGGCCGATTATGCCCCATAATTGCGGGCCCGTTGTCAAGAATCTGGTAAAGAAATGCCAAACGCCAAAAACTTTTAATGAGATTCTCAAGTTTTGTTTTCTTGTTTTGTTCTTTTGCTTTTTATGCGCCTCAATCGAACGCATTTCGTAGCTCGGCAGATGGCGAAAACGGCGCGATTTGCATGCTAAATGAAATTAGCCCTGCGGACTGAGCGAGCGAGTACAAGTGAGAGAGGAAGAGGGAGACTGAGAGTGAGAGTTAGAGCCTGGAACTGAGCTGCCAGCAGGCAGTTGGTAATGGGGCAACAACAGATAAGCGCATAATTACCAAGTGCGAGAATCGCGATTTTTCTCGCCCGTTTCTCTTACTGTTTTTCACTTGTTCTTTCGATTTTTCCATTTGCATTTACCTGGGTGGCCGCGAGGCGCCAGGAAATCATCCGCTGCCCCATACAAATTTAAAATTAATGTGCACTATTAGAGCGAGTTCCGGCTGCGCCCAGAGCTGCGCCCAGAGCTGCGGTAGTTAAATTTAATTTCCACACTTGCTTTCGGGATTACATTGTCTGCGCTGATCCACTCAGCCTCTCCACTCGCTCCCTGGCAAGCAGTTATCCTTATTAGCCTGGATCAACATAATCCCCGAATAATATAATTGTATATCAAATGAATAGCTGCAAACACACATCAAATGAGGCCAAATTGCATTAGTTTGCATATGAAACTCATTCAAGTTTCTCGTTTGAGTTTGCTTCCATCATTAAATTATGCACTTCAGGCAATTTATTTTACATGATGGAAGTTTGTGAGGCTAAAGAAGGAAATGCAGTGCATAGAAAGCAGTGGGCTTATACGGTCACCCTAGACACAGTAGTAAATTGCATAGGCAATTGGCTTGCATGGTCACCCCAAATACAGAAGGCGACAATGAACCAAACCTAACAAAGTTTATTCATTATTATATAATATAATAATATAATAATATAATAATATAATAATATAATAATATAATAATATAATAATATAATAATATAATAATATAATAATATAATAATATAATAATATAATAATAATAATAATACATATTAAGCTGTGCAATTTTTATCAATTATATTTTAATTTTCCACTCATTAGCTCTGATCTTCGGAGTGCTCCAGAACTGTCGTAGAAATTTGTTAGTTCAATTAGTAAAGGTTCCAGCTTCCTGAAAACTCTAACTGATAAGCAAAATACAATTTCCATCACAATAATTTCACTCAAAAAATGCATGTATCCAATATTTCTATCTAGTCATTGTCCATCTGAAGACTAAAACCAAAGTAAATCAAGATACTATCGTATTAATAAAAAATAAACAAAAAAATGTTTTTTGTTTTAAATATGTTTTACTTATATTTCAATTGTATATCACTCTGTATCTGAGTATGATATATATAAATGATTTCTTGAATAACATTCGTTTAGCATCTCTCCTATGATGTGATTAAGCAAATCTCTCACTTTTAGCTTTTACTCTACATATTAATTGTTTTGTCTTTAAATTAAGACGCTTAAAGTTAAACAGCTTAAATGTTTTTAATTTTGCTGAAAAGTGTTTTTACCTTATGCAATTTCCACAGCGCATATGCCTGCTGCCGCCTGTGTCCTGCCTCCTACTACCTGCCCCCTGCTCCCTGCCCCCTTCCTGCTGCTCTTTGAATTCCCCTGCGGCATGTGCGGGGGCATTCATGCAACTTTTGGCACGCCTAATGCATTTTAATGGCTCTCAGATGAAGACAGGCGAAAACTAAAATAACTTTGAAAATTGCGAGTGCTAAAAATCTCAACCAATAGCCAGACAGAGACAGAGTGAGCGGGGAGAGAGAGAGAGAGAGGGATAGGCGCAGGCAGGACTAAAAACAGAAACCAAAACAAATTAGTGGAATGTGGAAATGCAGTGTAATGAAATTAAAATTGCATTTCATTTGCACGGTGAGGTGGTGCGCGGGTGGTGTGCGGTGCTGCACAACTGTTTTCTATTGCATACTTTTGTGCGCTTGGCGCTGACGCTATTTTTGGTCCACGTCCATGTCCTTGAATTCGCTTCGAGCTGCTGCCGCTGCGCCCGGCTAACATAATTTAATGCCACGTGGCGCTCGTGGTGCCCGCTGCACTTGTCAGTTTATTTAGTTGATGCTGCGGTTTCACCTAGACTCGGCGCAACCTGCCAGATGGCCACTGACCACTCAATTGACATCGCGCCGACCTTCGGGGGCCGCGCACAACACAAAAAAGGCAAAACACGCGACGCACGCATCAATTACGCGGCACTTTCTTTGAGAGAGAGAGGGCGAGCGAGTCGCGTCAGCGGCTCAGCTCAGCTGGTATATCCCACGCGAAGCATCATCGGGTTTATTGCTTCTCTTTTAATATATATATATATATATATATATATATACATATTCCTATATATATACACATATTCGCTCGACGTAAGCACGGTTCAATTTAATTGATCCAGCGGCACCAGAGCGAGCGGCACATGGCAAAAGCATATATCAAGCTATCGATCAGCGCTCGCTGTGAGAAGTGGTGAAGCGGCTAAATGGAGTGGGGGGGCAGGGTCGGTCACTCTGTCTCACGGTGTCGCTCACAGTGTCTCACGGCCGGCGATCACCAGATCAATCAATGTGGCAATGTCAACGTCAACGTTCATGTCCACGTCCACGTCCACGTCCACGTGAACGTCAGCATCAAGCGGCAAATTGCAGCAACATGAATTTCGGTTCCGCTGCTGCATAATTGGCAAGATTTGAATTTATGATTGGGCGGCCACTGATTCAATTGACTCAATTGAATTTAACCCGTACTCCGCGATCACCCCACTGTGCAAATTGAATTATGTGTCTCTGTTGATATTGATAAATGGCAATATTGCAATCAAACGATGAGAAAACATATCGGAGGGCCCCATAAAAAGTGCGTTAATTGACATCAATAACTGCTCAATAAATTGCCAATTCGGCACGATATACTAAATAAAGATTTATTATTTCACGTATGGAAAGCTATCTTCGAATTTTTGACAACTTAATGCGAATTCCTCACGTCAGTCATAAAAATATAATTTGAGAATATTTCTCATTGTTGTTTTAGCTGCAAATGTAATTAAGAGCAGTGTGCCTCGTTAACTTCGACATCTCTCAATCTGTGGGGCAGCATGCGGACTCTCTGCTAAAATAATATTTCGTCTCTTAAGGTGAGCAGAGCAATGAAGTGCTCGTCAACTAGACGACAGGGGCTATAGCCAGCGTGGCAGCAAATCCCCTTGAAGCGCTTTTCAAGTTTTCCTGGAAACTTTCATTACACGTGGCCAAGCGAATTATGTCAAAAGACACAGGCAGGAATGTGTCATGTTTTTTGGTCTTCAATGAAAGACGCTTCTTGATAACATTCCCCACTTTCGGTAAAAAGAAGCTTAAAGTGGCTCACTTTAAGCTGAGCCCACCAAGCGCGCAGCTTGAAGTTAGCGCATCGCCTATAATAGCATAGAAAAGTTGGGATTTTTAAAGTAATTTAAGCATCTGGGGTTGTACACATTATTAATTAACATTCATAAGTTTTTATGAAGTTTGTTTTTGATTTTTTGATATGTTAGTACATAGTGCCTTTACTTGAACTTCGCGCCTAGTTTTTTAAGCATTTTTTTAATATAAAAAATATACCAACATGCATAAGATTCCAAATAAGCTCCAAAAAGTGAGCTCCTTTAATTAAATTTTGATGAGAGTATGTAAATAGAAAAAAATGATTTTGAATAGGTGTTTTTTTTAATATACTAATAAAGAAAGTACTGAAGAGTAAAAATATTAAGGTTAAATGAATTTATTTGGCATTCAAGTGCATGCAAGTATATTAAATAAACACCTGCAAACGTATTATCTTAAGAACACAAGTATAATGAGTGCATAATGTATGTATGAAGTGCATACTGAAGGCTCATGCTGTATGCAAGAGGACTACCAAGTATTTTCATATTGGGTGGGGCACTTGGTTGTAGGACAACCGTTTGGCAAAACCCAATTGCCTCAAAGACTTGGAGGCTAGTAAGCGTCTGGCGAGAACTCGGTGTTGTCTGTTCAGTCTATCGTTGTATTTATTACGGCCGATCCCACTATCCTGCTACACTGTATACAGAGTCAGGTTGCGATAAAGGTTGCTTAACCCATGTCTGAGCTGATTTCCCACTTCTCTCTATCTTCATAGGGAACCCATTTTTCATATACAGACATAATGTAATATGAAAATTGAATTATTTGCCAATATCTGGTTGTTTGCTAATCATATTTGCTTATTGATTTTCAAATGAGAATTTAATATTTGACCTTTGTAAATAATGCAGCCAAGTAATTTGAAAATAAAAGAGGAAATGATAAATTGACTGTTGAATAGCGATGTTTCATGTACGTTTAAATGTTAACCGATATTTATATTTTAAAGATTATTATTCAAATACTAAAAAAAATAAAAGAAAATAAAACTTTTTATCATTCAACTAATTATTTAGAGTATTAGAGTTAGACTAAGCAAAATAAGCAAATTTATTGTTATAAAAAATAGATTGCAAATAAAAAAAAATTATAAAAATGTATATATATATACTCAAGAATTTCTCTCCATAGATAGGTATTTTAATATGAATATGTAGTAGTCTGACCTAGACAATATAGTGATTGCGCCTCCGAACAAAAGTTGCTTTCAAAAATAGATCCAAAATCTAAGAACAAGATTTGAAATGGGAAAACTGAAATTAGTCTCAATAGAATCAGAGATAAAGAGAGAGCTAAACACTTCGACTACCCAATTGCCTTGGTCTAGTGCTGCTTTAATCAGATCTTTAAAAGCATGGACAGATACTGAAATACGCAGTTTGTATTAAATTTATAGATTTGTTATGGTGTTGGGCACGACCATTACGGTAAATAGTTGAAATAGTCAAGTGATGGAGGGGTGATGGCGAGCAGTCAATGGCTTTATTTTTTCATGCTAATTACATGCCTGAATGAGCTGAAAGCTTTTCGCCCATACTCCATTGACTGTGGGAGGGCATTATAGAATCATGTGTGGTGTGGTCATATTTTTGTTAATGTTCTTGCTGTTGTTTACACATTCAAATGAACTTGAACTAGCGATTCGCATGAAAAGACATCGCAGCTCCATTCACCTGTGAGACGAGCCGATAAACAACAACATGAACAGTTGCAAGGCTTCAAATGCAAAATATTATCACAGCGAGCCGAAATAATACAGCATTAACAAAATAAATACCCCGGCCGTGTCATTTTAAAATATTTATGATAAATATTTGGTAGCTCGCAGCTAATTAACATTAAAATTGCGCTCGACTTCATTAAAATAGCATCAGCAAATGGGGCTTGACATTTCGCATGGGTCAATGCATTTAGCGGAAAGCCAAACGGCCGGAAAACCTCATTTGACATTGTAAAAGTTTTCAGCATTACAAATTGATAGAAAATCCCAAAAACTTAAGAGAACTGCCACAGAGGCCAAACACGAGCCTATTAAACTTGGCTATATGAAACAGAGTTGCCAACTCACATTGACTCTATTCTAAGTAACTGTGATGCTTCACTCTGTCTTGTCTATTTTGCCTTGAAATGTCAAGGTGTGGTCTTATATAAGCAGAGAAAGGGAAAGGTTTGAATGTCATTTAAATAATAGTGAGTGAAGCATAAGATTCTAAATAAGCTAAGAAAAAGTTAGTGCCTTCAATTGATCTTCGATGAGTGTACAATAGAAATGTAATATAAACTGTAGATCTAATCAGCTGATCAAGGCCAAAACTCAACCATTGCTTCTGCTCAGGGTAGGACGTAACATATTAAAGATTATTTTATGCTGTTAATATTTGTATAATATATATATATATATATACTATTTTATACTATTTGAATTGTTAATTTTTGGGTTCTACTTAGGATATTTTTCAGACCTGCTCAGAAAACGAAAAGGAATAAACAATTTTTATATATTTTATTTTCTTTCCTTTTAATAAAGACATAAGTTTCGTAGCAGGCTGAAACCTGCTTTTCAATCGCATATTAAATCAAGCCGACATAGAAAATCTTTCCAATTTAATTTTGAATGGCAGCCTTAGCATTGGATGATAGAATAAAATACTTTTCTTTAGAGAGATTGCTTAATCCATGCAGCTTATGCTTTTCCGAGTGTCCATAACGCACGCTGCTTTAAGCCTTAACTAATTAGGGCCTGTGAGCCAGTCATCGAACTCCCCTGCGGTCCAGTGGCCGTGGTCTTCTCACTCTTTGCCTGCAGACAATTTTAAGAAATGCATTTACATTCCAGCATCCTAGCTCCAAATTTGCACTCCCGTGCAAGTTCCTCTTTAATATTAAAACGAATAAGCCCCAATACAGCACTCCTTCACGCTGTGCACACGGATATTTAAGCAAAACAAGAATATGAGAGAGAACAAGACGTTCTTTGTTATGGTACACAGAGCTTACAAAGGTCTTACATACCTGATGATATTTATTCTTTTGCGAGTGTAGCTGGAAAGCTCATAAATATTTCAATTAATGTGTCGACTACGTCGGAGAGCCGAAGCCGGGAGTGAGGAGTGAGTCAGAAGCCAGGAGTCGAGAGTCGAGAGTCGAGAGTCGAGAAGCAAAAGGCCGTAATCAGAAATGCGTTCAGGCTGAAACAGTGGCAAATTGTTGTATTTATGTGCAACTTATCCTTCAGGCGCACTCATTCGCCGCTCATTTGCTTTTCGCTTTTAATGGCCGTCCCTTTCGTAGTCGACATTGTTGTCATGCCATGTGCCAGCAGTGAAGCGAAAGGGGTATCCACGCAAGGTAGCGCAGGCCCTTCGCATGTATTCGCAAACTACAGCTCAGGCCACATCTAATTTGAGAACATACCATATTTATGTTAGTTTCATTATCGCTGATGGAACTTGCCTAAGTGCTCGTATAGGGTATGCTTAAGTCGCGCCGTGCCCTTTGCTGTTGTTATGCTTTGCACACGTTTTGTACAAAATAAATATTGCATACTTTATGGCGCTGGCTGCGGCAGCAGCAGCGGCAGCGGCAGCAACAACAAAGTTGACTTTCCGTCATCGCCGACGGCTTTTGTGTGTGCCCCAAGTATTTTCGCCATTTTATGACCCAAAAACAACAACAATACGGACAACAACAACAATGTTCATTATGTATTGTGCTGAACAAATTTTTGGCAGCCTCTGAGTTTGTGCGTGTCGCAGCAGCTATATTTGTGTATTTCCCACGATATTTAACATGTGGCATTGATTTTACGGCCTCTGCCAGTTAGCAGCCCAGAGCGTTTCGCCACTCAAGTGCCTGCCCCAAATTAATTGCCGGATAGGTGTGAAAAAGTCCACCTCGTCTGATAGGTCAAGCCGACGCGCAGGACTAGGGCCGTTTGTGTGCTCCATAAAGAGGAAGAAGAACAGCGCAAATGAAACGGAATCAAGTAAATTAAAGCTATGCTAATGCGAGCGAACAGGCAGACACGCCCCTTGAATTTCAGACAGCATAAAATATATTAAATATTATAACAATAAAATTCCAATCTATAAATGAATACAGTTCGTGTGCTGGCTGCCAGGTGGACAAAGGTGCGTACAGCTGCTTACAGTATAAAACAATGCCAATCTGATTAAGCGACTTTTGGCAGACAGACTGATACCACACCAACTGACTGCTTGAAAGGCTTAAATGGTTGTGTCCTTGGAATAAATTTACCATTGTTTGTAAACTTATGTAAAGGATGCATGCTTGAGCTGAACTGCGACGAAGAGCGGCGTTTTTTAGTTACTTATAAGAGTAAATCAGAGCATAGGTCGTATAAATACATACATCTCTTATCCTCTACAAATAACTGATCTATCTATGAAGCACAGTGCACAAATGATATTCTTACGCCCTCATATGTTGGGGATGCTTTCCAACAGTCCTGTTGAAGACTCTTGTAGAAAAACGAGACCCGAATCGGGTGGCCATCAATACGAAGTTCATATTTGAACAACATAAATGCAAGCTAATTCATGATAACTGGGGTCTTCGATACATTAAACTTCTCCAACTAATATCAACTTAATTTTATTTATAATAAATAAAATATTAATTTGAAAATATATTAAGTATTAATGTTAACTTTATATTAATTAATAAAGGAACCAATAATATTTATTATAAATTCATATTGATATTAACAAGTAAAAGTTTTCGTTTATTAATATGTATAAATTACCAAAAAATTGATCTATGAATATCCGTATATACGTATGTATACATAGAAGAAAGGCTTTTGAATATTTTATATTTAAATAAAGCCATTTTTTGACTTACATTTTATTTGGCCATTGCCATTTTATTTATGCAGATAAAATATTATTTTCAAGCTTCAAATAACATTTCACATCAAAGCAAACAAAGCGCCGTAAATGCTTACATAATAATTAAATATTCAATAAGTAAGCTTCTGGAGTAAAACAATTAACAGGAATATTTCATATTTATTTAAGGTTTTTTTTTCCATGTATTAAAAACGGAAATTCCAAAAAATTTGTTTTCTTATTTCCTTACGTTCAGTGTCATTTTATATTTTTTCTTAAGTAATGCCTTCCTATGAATATTATCTACCAAATGTAGCTAATTTCCAGTTGCCCTGCTACGAAAGTATTTTATTTTCAATTTCATTTCATTTGAATTTTAATTTTCATTTTAATGCTACGGCTGGTGTTTAACCCTTGTCGTATGACCTGAAAGCAATTAGAGAATCATTTGGTAAACATTTAGGTAATCACAGCGGGCGCCTCTGCTTTAAATGCAACGCGATATTGTATAATTCCAAAGAGCATTTTAATTATGCCACTGAGCCAACAACTGCGGCAGAGCTTCGATTCGGGTCATTAAATGTTGCAGCCACGCGTCTAAATGGGCTTCAGCCACACACACATATATATATACTATATAAATAAATAAATATATATATATATAGAGGGTTAATCTGTCCATTATATAATTGGCTTTAATTTGAGACTGCGTGCTTTTGTACACAAGCAGCGACCGCAAAATACTCCAAGTAGCAGGCAATCAATCATGTGGTTCAGTTTTTTATTTATGCAAAACACCAGTAATTAAAACCCAATCGAGCCAAATAAGGCGGAGAGTGCCTTGAAGCCAGCTTAAAGCGAGAAGAAATTTAAATTGCACCGTCGATAAGTGTAAGAGGCAGCAGAGCAAAAGTAATACAATGAAAAGCTCTTAGGTTAAATGGCCAGCGAAAAGAAGATGGGGGCATCCAGGAGAGACAAAGTGGCCTAAAATGAGGATGCCAATATCGCTGGGCAAGGCTCTGGCTAAAACAAATTGTGGCCTCACTCAGGAGCAAAGTTAAGAAATAGGCAAACAAAAGATAAAGAAAACTGTGTACACAATAGAAAATCATGATGATGGCGCAATACCCTGTAGCAGGTGTGGGGAATTTAAATGATATGGACACCAAAGTGATTTACAGCATCTACTGCAAGCCACTATCAATCAAACAAACGTATGTCATAAATATACATAGAGAGATATGCAACTCCTCCTTGAATCGTTCGCTTCACCTACCCAAAGTCAATTTATCGTCTCTAGCTAGCTCCAGCCACAAATTATCCCTTTTATTGGGCAAATTGTAAACAAATTGTTTTTATTTCGCTTTCATATATACGAAGTTCACGCATCAACTCATTCCAGTTTCTATTTCTGTTTTGCGGATGCAGCTGAATGACTCTGACCTTGGTCGTCGTCATTAGCATTACGTATACGCCGTGTGAGTGCGAAGTGTTTTTAATTGCTATTTACACATTTTCTGCATGATTTGTCAATTTTAATGAGCGCGATAAGTGCGTAGCAGATGCCAGTAGACAAGAAGTCGATGCCAGGACTTGTTCGGCTGCCCAAGCAGATGGCCTGAAGTCAAGGGCGCAACGCAATTGCCTAACGCTGAGTGAGCTTCCTGCTGCACCCCTGTCCAGCTCGACAAGCCACACTCAGACACAAACATACAAACCGAAACACTCACACACACATACACACACACACACTCACACTCACACACAGTCACGCACAGAAAGGCCTCTGCGCTTTGTCGAAATTGAATTCGCTCATGATTGATTGCGCATACGCCCTGTGCCCCGCTCGCCTCTCGCCCCTCGGCTGCGCTCTGGAATGTAGGCAACACTTTTGGAGTGCCGATGCTATTCGATTTGTTGGTAGCAACCAACATCCAATTCAACACAATTCGCATACATTCTGTTTCAGTTTCAATTTATCAGAGTTGCCTCACCGTCTCGAATATGTACACAGCGCATTTTTGGTGCCATCCCATATTTATGGAGCCCGGAACCTGGCCTCGTGCTGGATAAACGTGTATCGAGAGGATGAATTGAACTTTCATTGGATTATGTTTATGTTTGGAGCGCTGCGGCTTGAATTTAGTTTGCTGTTGTTTGGATTATGCGCGTGTTGAAGCAGAGCCACAGCGATTCTCTGCCAGGCGGCCTGACAGCAGGGGCTGACTGGCTGACGGTATTGGATTTTTGATAAGCTTTGCCTGTTGCTTTTGTTAATTTAATTAATTCAATGTGTATCTGAATGGTGGCAGCGAATTTTAATGCCATTCGATCAAAGTGAAAGGCGAATCGTGTTTGTAGACCGTGCGTTGAAGCAATGTGGATTATCCAAAGAATTTCAATCAATTGAAATCCATCTGATGTTTAACTGAACTGCATAAATTCTTTTCAACTGATAAGTTATACAATGGACAGTGAACAGAAAACTGAGAGAAGGGCGCAGACCTATGCATTGAGCTTTCATATAACTTTTCGTGTCTAAGGCACATGAATATTTTATTGACGTGTAAACTCTCTGTAAGAGAACTTGGCTGTCTATCATGTCATATTCGTGTACATACTAGCTATAAATTTATCTTATAGGTTCTCCTCTAGCACGTAACTCTAAACTACAGCTTCTCAAAGTCAATGAGGAACTTTACTACATTTCTGTTAACTGTCAACCGACCACATATTCTGTCAAATTTGACATGCAGTCTGTAGCATTAACATGCTATGTGCATTAACAGTCTTATGTTAACAGCTTAACGAAACATTATGTCTGTTAAGTGTTTGTTATAATTAACAGCTTTAAGTGCTCGCTTTTCGTATCACCTGTTAATAACGTGAACATAACTCAAATTGACATAAAAATAAAGTTTGTTAATCATTAAATTGCTTAAACTTGAATCATTCATTATTTTAAAATTCAATTTGCATATTAAAATTTAATTGCTTTTTATTTTTATTTGATTTGTTTTTTGATTATATTTTTACAGATAAATGTTTGCTTTTCAATCCATCCACTTAATAAATAATTATAGAGGGTATATATCACAGGTTAAGTTTATGGTATTTTATAGATTTTAGACTCCATACTGCAGCTCAACTTCAATAGCTCTCTCCATGACTCTCTAGTAGACAGCTGCATAGCATCACTCACTCTCTAAATTTATGTTTATTATTAAGAGCTTAAATATCTCGATTTATTCTATTCCCTGACAGTTTTTCTGCTCCGCATAGTGTAGCCGTAGCCATGTCCCATAAAATACTTTTTTTTGGAGCGCTGCAAATTTCACAATGTTTTTTTTTTTTCGTTCAGTTTGCATATAAATCCTCACGCACAATTGTTTTAAAGCATTTTATTTAATAGTTGGTGTGTTTGCAAATGCATTCCTTGTCAGTTCGCTTTTTTCTGTTGCTGACTACAAATCTTTTTAAGTGTGCAAAATTCGGACGACATTTTATCATGTTTTTTACGACGAGCATGTATAACAATTTGCAGGCAAATGCAATTTGCCACAGCGTTGTCGTGTCTGGGGACGGGCATGTGGGCGTGACCAGCGCAGCCCAGCCCAGCCCAGCCCAGCCCCCGATGGGGCTTTGAAAGTCAAGCGATAAGCCCCAGGGACGAGTTGTGTCAATTTTTGTTAAATTGTTTTGCAAACATGCGACAGAATGTTCGTAAATGGGAAATCAACTTTATGCAGACGTTAGCTGGCCGGAATCAATACCCGAAAAGTGCTGTGTGCGAGGAGGCATCTAAGTGAGTGCGTCTGTAAATAACATAGATGCTGCATAAAGTAGGAAAGTGTATCGTTCGGTTCGAGCTCCACTAAATCATAGCCCCAGCCCCAGAACCAGCCCCAGACCCAGCCGCAACTGCTGCTCTATAATCGTTGTCAGTGCCAGTTGCAATTGTGAGAGCATTTAAATTGCATTTTAAATTGACTGTCGCAATGCAAAAAGTTTCAGCTCAATCTGCCAGAAGCTGTGTGTGTGTGATGCTTTGAGCTCCGGCAACATATACCAAAAATAGCCACTAAAATCAATTTGGCAAATTTTATTGTCATCATTTCTCAGGGGAGGCACACACATTATGCAGAAAGAAAACACATTTGGCTGCAGCCGAGTAAGAGCTGTTACATAAAGACGATGTGACAAATGGCTCGACTTGAATAAAAACAAAATTGCAATTAGTTAAATTAATTGTTATTCGTACTCACGGCAAGTCTATGTGGCTAAGTCTGCAAATAAAAACAAACTCGACTCGATTAGAATGATATTTGGATTCCAGCCAAACGCAACAAATCTCTTTTGGCCAAAATGCCATTTAATCTAAGCAGCCCCAACCACCACCCACTCCCCCTCATACTTAAGCAAACAATCACTTATTTCGGCGCTGTTGTTATTGCGGTGGGATATCCTGTTTTTGGCACTGCAAATAATTGCCCCAAAGCACAAGAAGGAAAAAAAACAGAAACAAAAACAATCAATTGTCAGCTTATAAATATTAAATGAACTAAGAGATAGAGAGGGAGAGAGCGAGAGGGAGAGGCAGCGGGAGACAAGAGTGTTGTCTCGCGCAGCTCTGGCATTGTTCTTGCCAACAGTTCTCAAAATAAACTTGTCCCTTTATAGCTTTATAAATAAGCACAGGGTATGTATAGCCCGCTCATGGAAATAGTGCACTGCTTATGCGTTACAGTGGCACGAGTTGGGCTCGGGCTCAGGCTCCGGCTCACCACTTCTGTCTGTTTAGCACGAGTGCACTTTGGGGACTTTGGGGTCTGAGTGCAGCCACTTGAGTAGTCCGGGCTTGAGTCCAAGCAGAAGAGCTCACTGCTGCGAGTCGCCTAAGCCCATCTCACTGCCTGTGACTTTTGCCTTTGACGAGTGACGCTTGTTTGAATTTAATTTATTGTCTTGGTTGAACAACTGTTTGCTTTTTATGCCGTGCCGCTCGCTGGCGTCGCGCCTGTTTGTCTGCCCAAGTGTCACAACAATGTCTCAGTTTTTATTGCCAAAAATTTTTTGCGCACTTATTTGCGCTAATTTAATTTCTTGTGTAATTTCATTTTTATGTAGTCAACTTACGGCAGTCGCTGGCTGCCTTGAAACTGAGACAGCGGCAGTTGTTTGCCTTGAGGCGAACTTTGTCAACAATTCCGCGCACAGCACTGAAAATTGCTGCTGTTGCGAAAAAGAACACACGCCCCCAACGCCATAGCAACATCGCCTGCCTAGCACAGGCCAGCCATCATTATGAACACGAGCTCTCAGCGCACTGCTCAGTGCTCAGTGCGGGCGGAGTGTCACTGTGTCACTTTAACGAATTTTATACATATATATATATAAATCCATATATATATATATGCATATATATATATATATATATATATATATGTATACACCCACCCACATGCATTCACGTACACGGGCAGCTTCTCCGCCGGCTCAAGTGTCTTGAGGCCCTTGTGCCTAAGGTCAAGCGGCTTTGTCATCTGCCGCTGCCTACTTTGAGGCGCATTTTTCGCCGCTGTTTCCAGCAAATAAATAAATTTTAGAGACACACAAAAACGTTTGTTGGCGCCTGCAGGCGACGGCCCAGCCACTTAACATAATTCACACGGATGTCGTTAGATGGCGCCACAGCCAAAATGCAGCCAAGCTGCTTGTGTCCACGACTGTCGGAGCATCATCTTCTGCTGTGGCACTTCCGGTGTGCATTTCTAGCCCCATTTGTTCGAAATTGATGTGCACAGTGGCTGCCAGCTGCCGCCCCCAATGCAACCGAATCAGCAAACTTTTAGCGACCGTAATGCTAATGGCTAAAGTCATAACAATTTCAGCTGCCATTTCGAATGTATCAATTTGTTTCCTATTGAATTGAGGTTGGCCCAGGCGTCACAGCCTAAAAGGTACAGCTTGGTTTTTATAGTATTTACGAATTTCATCATATATGTGTATGTATATTTGTATATGTACATTTATATAAGTATACAGCTTTAGGGCTTGAAGTGTGTGAAGAGAGAACCATTTTAAATTATTTGCTTAAATTTTAATATTTTAAAATTTATTTTCGAATTAAATTTTGATCATTTATATTAAACAAATTTTTATTTATATGAAAATCAATTCAGATTTTAAAAATAATATTAAGGAATATTTTTTTATTATAATTATATATTTCGCAGATATAATTAAAAATGGGATAGAAATCTTATCGATGATTATATCAGTGTTGGCAGCAATGCTGTATAGTTTGTTTAAGTGAGGTATTAGTGAACACTAAAATCGAGTGCGGCTCTGACGGTGTTGCTAGATGTGACTGCTACGGTGACTGGCAAATAAAATGACTGACTGAGATGTTCGCAGGAAAATGAATGACTGCAGCAGTTGGGTGCACTTACAGAGAATATACAATAACAGCCTCTCATGTGTAACGAATAGTCGATATATATGATATTTACATATATATTTTACACAATTTTAACAAAGCAAATAAATAAATACAAAATTTAAAAGTTTTCTTAGAAATACGCTTCAATTATATTCAAGCCCTTGGAGCAACAATATATCTCATATACTTGAATGTGATGCTCAAGACTTTCGAATTCCATTCCAAACTCACTTTCAAAGTTCTTTGTAAAAATGAAACTTAAAAAGTATTACACAGCTTTTGTGTATTGACACTACAAAAGTCAAAGATCTGAGATCGACTTGCTAGTCATATTAGGTGTAGGTTCAGAAGACATTCAGAGCCACACTTTAAAACTTTGCTAAGAGTGTGATGTAATATGGCATTTATGTTGATGTACTCGATAGAAATATATATGACGAAACTGCAATCGTGTAGCTTATGGAACTAACAAAGAACTTAACTGATTTAAATAACATGATATGCAATGCAGGTGCCTTTAATTGGATTTCGATCAGCGTATATGACATGCAGAACAAAAGACTTACACATATTTTGCATATAATATAAATATAAAATAATCATTATAATAATATTAATAATGGTAATATTAATAATTACAAATATATTAATATAACAAATATAAACAAATATCACTTAAAACTAATTTATGGAATGATATGTGATAAATAAATAATTTACTAAAATATATAACATTCCGTTTCATCATAATCAGTAAATACTCTTATTCAATGCAATAATTCAAAAATTTTAAATTTGCAGTTATTAAATTTAGGTGGCAGTCCTTCAGTTGGCCTTACCTAGCGCATGAATGAGTAGAAAATTCTGTACCTAGTTGAGAATTTGCCCTTCTTTCTCATTTTCTCATTTTATCGACTAAAATATAGTTTCAAAAGGTTGCAAATGTAGTTTAGCTGCACTTATTTGAAAGTTGCTCGGCTTAAAATTTTAGTTTCGGCCACGTCAGTTTATAAGCTCATGCTTATTTTAGACAACACACAAAATGTTTCGATGTTCATATTCTCGACTCGATGGCAGTGCAAGAGTTTAAGCACAGTTCAAATAATTGCATCGGCGCTGTGGGGGCCAACGCAAAAGGCACATAGCTTAAAAGAGGAACAGAGACAGAGACAGAGAGAGAGAGAGAAGGGCAGAGATACTGAATCAGAGACATTGAGAGTGGGCGAGCAGGCTTACAGATAGGACACCTACACGCTGCAGCTTTGAGCAATGTTTACATTAACATGCAGGAGCGCAGCTACACCCACTTGGGCAGGGTTTGATCCGCACACACAGCTGCACATGCGATAAAAGTTTGCTCAGTTTTCGTTTATTATTTTCACATGCGATGGTCGCGATGCATTTTGGCAAGCGTTCAAAAGTATGCAGCAGCAAACACGTTGCTGGCGAGCAGCACATAGCAGGAATGTGGCTCTGTGCATGTGTGCGAATGGCCATGCGTGCGACTGCCAAGTTTTGCGTCAGATTTTGGCCACGCCGCTTAAATAGAAAACTTGCAACTTAATCTTGGCAGCCGAGTTGTCGCCAGCCCAGCCGCATTGCAGTAACTTAATTAAAAAGGTCTTGTTGACACACACAAACACACACACTCGCACATATTTGGCTAAGGAGAGAGTCAAAAGTCAGCACGCATAAAGATCACGCGACACGCTCGCGTCAAGACCAGGTGTGGGCGGCAGTTGAAGTGGGCGTGTGCCATAGAAATTGTGTCATGACTCCAGGACTCACTGACACTTGCAGGCATACACAGTCCAATACGCACATATATATATATATATATATATATATAATATATATACACATGGCATACATTCGAACCCCAAAACGGAAATGCCTTTCGCAAAAAGGCAGCTAGCAAAATGGCGACCGACATTTACAGCAACAACGACAACAATAAGTTGCATACTTCCGCTTTTTTATTTGTATTTTCTTTGGTGTGTGTGTGTGTGTGTCAAGCACCGATTTGATTTTTGTTATAGTTTTCATCTCAACACACGTTCAGGCTGTGAAAAGAAATATGTTGGGTTTTCATGTCCATCACTTCTCTTGTATATATTTATATATATTTTCTCAATATAAAAAATCTATGTTTACCTCCAGTTACTTATTCGTTTTCAGACAGCAGTCTCAATTTTAAGAACTTAAATTAATTAAATATTTCTTCGACTATCTAATTGATACTTTATTTTTTAGTTTTTTTTTTTCAGTGTTATGAAGATGACTGGTATTAATACATTAATTATTTAACATTTTTACGATTTACACCAAAAACCACATTATGGTGATTTGAATATTGAACATGTAATGAAATTTCGTGATAAATTTTAGATATTTCATCATGTTAATTTTTTGTTTCATTTATACTCTCCCTTTCTCTTTAGCTTTTGTTGGTGGGTTTATTTAGTGAGGAACCAGAACAAATTTGTACTTTAATATCATATTATTGCTTGAAGGCCTTTGCTGCTCTGGCTTTAACTAAATTGTTATTTAGAATTAATTCTCTATAACAATTAAATAAATAAATAAATAATATCATATTATTGAATACATAAAATACAAACCAAATCCCCAACACGAATGAGGATTTAAAAACTTCAGTTTTATAAAAATGAGTTTCTTAATATGGAAAAACGTATATTATATTATATAAGTTCTTAATTCTAATTGTTCAATACGGAACATAAAATTTATACCAGTATAGGGATATAAGATACCTTGATCCAATTAGTTACCTTGGGGAACCAATTCAATAGATAAGCTACTTTAAAATAAAGAGATGTTTATTCGTTAGAATAATTTCTTAATAATTAACACTAATATTTCTATATTATTATTAAATGTACGTATTTTAGATTATATAAGTTCTTCATTCTAATTGTTCAATAAGGAACATAACATTTTTACCAGTATAGGGATATAAGACACGTATGTTCTGTGTACCACTAAGCTTTTTAAAAATAAAGGGATTTTTATTCGTTAGAATAATTTCTTAATAATAATTATTATATATATTTTTATTATATTTTATTGTTCTATATATTTTAAAGGAACTCAATCAAATTTATTTTCAAACATTTTGATATTCCCTTAAATCTTTTGCGCAACATCACCTCTTCGTTAGCTCCATTAATGTTTTACAAGCTGCAGCTGTAAACGCGGACACAGCTGAAGTTTTTAGCACTTAATAAATGGTTGTCTTTCGACTGTCTGTCGACTTGACCGCAAAGTAATTTGCCTTGTTATAATTCGACAGTTGCACGAAAGCCTGCCAGAAAACATGGTTCATAAATAAAATATAGACCGAGAACACCACTGAAATACACCATGTTTAGTAAGCTGAAAGAGGCAGTAAAGCGGGTATATGTATTATTCAGAGGGCCGTCTAAGTAGCTAGCATAGTCGAGTTTGTTTCAAACTGTTCCACAAATTATTATTGCAGATTTCGTGACTAGTTGTCTGAGTTGTGAGAACAACCATACCCAAGTCTGGACTCATATAAGCTGTTTAACATAAAACATAGAAATTTATTACGAAATTAGTGATTGATTTAAAGTGGATCTGAATTTAGTTTTATTTTTTTTTCATTTAATTTTTATTTTTGCAGCTTTTGACTTAGACTCTACAGCGCATTTAGCTCTAACCCTTAACTAATGTGTAGACAAGCAGGCCAATGTGCACAAATAAACTGAAAACTATATACTAATTCTACGTAATACAGGTTTCAATACTTAGATTTAGATTGCCCGAATTTAATTATTATTTTAAAATAATCATTTACCTTTTGGACCTGCCAAACTTTATCTTTCATGAATTCTGAATTAGTTCAATCCATGAAACAGCTTCCAGGAAGTATATAATTTTTTTTAAATCATGAAATTATTATATTATTAATTATATCTATACAATTTATATTAAATAAATATACTAAAAATGTAATATGTTAGAAATTTCATTGATATTCTCAGTTTGTATTATAATGAAAATGGAGTTGAGCAAAAAAACATTCTGATTTTATATAAGTTTAACTGAAACATTACTTAAGCACATCTACAAGAAAATTACATTAAAAATACATTATTCAAGTTATATAAAACCAACGGCAGCTCCGCAGGTGGCAGACATATTATGATCCAAAATCCTTGTGCAAAAATTAACATTCATCTTGCTTAGTATTTAAAGTCTCACATGAAGGCAATGGACCATTAAGGAGAACATGTCTTTAAGGGTATTCAATTTGCGGCACTTCAAGCTTAGCAGTTCTTTATTGTGTTTTCTTATAATTTGCCTTTTTTATCGTCCTATTCGGGCATTTGCTATGTTGGGCTGCGGCTTTGGCTTCGGCTGCGGCTGCGGCACAGTCATTCCTTTTATTTTGCAAATTATGGCCAAGCACAGCAGCAAGAGCAGCTAGCGCCACAGCAAATGATGTTTATGGCCGCCATTTTGGCCACTGGACGCCATTTTATGCAATTTCTTTTGTCGCATTCAAGTCGCTGGCGCTGGCGCTGGTGGCTTCGAACACGAAGTCTTCCAATGATTTAGTGCTCATGGCAAGTTTATAAATTTAATTTAATGAAGCAGCAAGTCAAACTATTACCCAGTACTTTCGACTTGCCCCATTGTCCTGTGCATTGATTATGCGGCCGTATGCGGCGCGACCTCGGCGTGTGTGAAATTTGATTTAGTTGGTAGGGCAGAAGCCGTTCAATTGCAAAATACAAAGTCCAAAGTTGGCCTCGCTCGAAGCTAGTGCTAACCATACGTAACGAGCGCAAGTTTAATTGGCTCCTTTACGAGCAGTGACACTTTGGCAGATAAAGCCATTTGAAAACATATGACTGGCATTATGCAATAACAATAAGAGAGTATCAGCAGCAGCATCGCAGGCTCAATTGGTCCACACAAATGTTGCACACGCATCAATTACCAGTGCCCCGGCCGCCCACAAAGGCCGACCAAAAAGTAATTATCGACAACTTGCGCCAGCAACGAAGCCCCAAATACCCAAACAACAAAATGTTTTAAAATTCAATAGGCATACAAACACACACACACACACTCACGCACACTCAGATTCCAACAATAACAGCAGCAACAACAATAGAACGCCTGAGCTTATGCAACATAATCCTAGTTTATGACAGTTGGGGCCTCTCTCTCTCTGTGTGTGTGTGTGTGTGAGTTCTTATGGCCTTTTGAAACCAGCAGATGCTCAACCAACTGTACAAACACACCAACAACACTTACACAAATACGAATACCCCACACACACACACACACACACACACACACACACACAGACACACACATAAATATTCTTACTTCATAAAGACACTCGCAAGACAGTGGTTCAAGTCGGCTAGAACATGACATCAAATCGTCTCCCATGGGCCTAATTTAGCTCAACCAACATGTACTCAATCAATTGTAGTGTTTGCTCATTGTATTTAGTAGTCGTGCTAAGCAACGTTGATCAGGAGAAGTAGGAGTAGAAGCGGCTGCAGCGTGGGCCGACTGACGCCTTTGCGCCACTGTTCAATCAAGTGCCTCACACATGTATCTACATAGATTATTTGAAAATTCCTATAGCTTTGACAAGTGTCATCAGCACAAAGCATACGCCGGGCTGTGGGAGAACAGCAGATTGCTGCGAGTTCTTTGCCTTTGTGCAGGAGCCATAATTGAAGGCTGCTTTAGATTGTAGGCGAAGGGTGTTGACAATAGATATGTGAGCTCCTATGTGCCAGGCAGATGCGATCTAAATTGCATCGGCAATTAAAGTATAAATATTTGCCAATTGTGTGCCAGCAGCAGCAGCAGTAGCTTTCCCTTTTTTACGACCCAGGCAGCCAAAGTTTTGAATGCAAGGTCAAAAGTGTTGAGGACGACCTGAGAGTCCAGCAAAAATTACTGGGGCATCGTGCAAATATGCGGGCTCAACATGCCATGCGTTGCGGGCCGTTGAATCGGAGGCGGCAACAAGCCGTTGACAGTTGTCATCGGAGACCCTCCCTTTTTCTCTTTGGCTCTCTCTCTGTTTGCCTGGGCCTGTCCCTGGTCCCTGGTCCTGGCAGCTGCCATGATAAGGAAACAGAAAGCTCATGCTGTGGCTCATTTGCATGCTTTTAGGCGCCTCTTCAATCTCGAGTGGCCCCGAAAAATGCATAACACTAAAAGTGCGACATATGTTAACCAGTCAGCCCTTAAACTGGCATACCCTGTTCCACTTGCCGTGCAGGGTATGCTTGTGCACAGCCCACTTAAGATTCCTTTTACAAGTTTTATTTACGGCAGATCCTGTGCAGATTTAACCAACTGATTGTTGTTCCTTTCAACATGTTTTATAGCTCAACAGAGACAACGTAGTGTGAGTAGCAGAGTGCGAGCGAGCGATAGAGAGAGAGAGAGAGAGAGAGAGAGAGAGAGAGAGAGAGCAAATGGGGGGTAAACACAAAAATCGTATAGCAATTCGCTTCGGTCTCTGGTGTGTCTGCCCGCTGTCAGCCATTGCCTTTTATTTATTCTCCTGCTGCTTGTTTTTTGCAACTATTCATCCATGATTTTCATCCATCCATGATTTCGAGCTTCCGCTCATTGGACAAGGACGAGCTGTCGTCTGGCTGCTCGAATATTTGTCCTGCCCGGCGCTTCGATATGGATATGGCTAGTTAAGCTTTAATAGCCGCACCGAAATTGATGTTGGCCATTAAATGCAGCAAAGACACTTGAGCAGCTTTCGAGCGCACGTGGGCGTTGGCTGAAGGACATCCGCTTCGAGCTTTCTAGCAGTAGCCGCACATCGCGGCATCAACAGTTGCGGATTGAGGCATGTCAATAACCTCGTTCGATAGGCCCACTTCTTATCGCCTGACATCAGACTCGACAGCCGAATTATTAATGCCTGACTTAGACGACAGCCAATGCGATTTTTCGGAACAGTTCACAATTTTAATTGCACCTTAATCATAAACTGCAGCAAATGCAAAAGAGGCCAACTGCTGGCAGGGCTCACACAATGCTTCAAGCGAAATAGCCATGGCTCAGAGGCAGCTCACATTGCTATTCTCTGTTATACAAGCACATTCAAATTTAATTATTGCTGCTTTATGGCTCTGCTGGCCTCTATCTTCAGATATATGCAAATAAATTAAACGAGGCTTCTCAGTGCTACCATCAATGTTTAAGGCCAGCTGTTGCTTTAACAATGAAAAAGCGAGATAATTTATGTTCGTTCAGGCAGGGCACACTTCATACCTGAAATATTTTATTTTTAAACCATGAACAATTCAGCAGAGGACAAATATTAATTTTTAATGGGAATAATGTTAATTGATTCGCATTGCCACTTTTCCATCTTAATAAAAACATTTTTTCATTGTTGCCATTGTGAAACAGATATATTTATATACAGATATGATAGGAATAATGTGTGGGCAGATTGCAATTGTCTGAATATTTATAATTCTTCTTTAATTTGTATTCTGTTTAATGTTGTAAGCTATCGTTCCTCTCCGACCAGATTATCCGATTTAACCCTTATATACCTTCTTTTATAAGCATCACGAAGTCTTTAAGGAAAATATTCTCTAGGAATAGGAGAGCCTGCCACTCGAAGTTCTGGTACCAGATTATTTTGTATTCATTTATTTTTTTGTTTTTGTTTTATTAATATTAGTCAGAGCTTCTTTTTGTTCAGTTATAATAATTTCGTTTTACTATAAATATCGCCAGGCGTAGGTGAAATATAATTAATTTAAATGTATTATTATTTTGTAAGCCTACTTATATCAAATTAATGGGCGAAAAGTTAACCAAAGTTAACATTATTTTTAGTCTTATTTTGAGGCGAGAATTGGACAGACAAGAAAGAGAGAGAGAAAGATCTGATCCTCCACTGAACGAATCAGGATTGACAATTATATGGGAGGAGTAAGGGGAATGCCATAGACAGGCCCATTTGGTCAGCATCGGTATAATTTTCCTGGAATAGGCAAAAACAAAACTAAAAAAAAAATAAAAAATATTCCAGTAGAAGAACATCATTTGACTACTTTTGCCCCATTTTGTAATTTCATTTAATTGTATTTATATGATTTTATTTATATTTGCTATATTGAAAATTGACAGTAAAAGCAGTCAGCTAATCATAACGTAATCAGGGCAAACCGTTCTTTATACAAAGATTAAATATGATTTTGCATTTTGTTCCCATAACATTGATAATTCAAGCACAAAACGCAAAAGGAGGTCACATTAAGCCAAGCGGAAATATCAGATATTGCCACACATTCGAAAGCTGAGAAATGTCTTCTATCTTCCTTTTCTGAAATGGCGCTTATAAATGTTTTAAATTATTGTCGAAAAGATAAATCTCATCCATATCTATGCCTTCGTGCAGCTGTATAAGCTAGTGAGTTGTGAATTTCTTAAAGATTTATTTTATTCCTTTGCTCATGCTTTCCGCTTCTTGGAATTTAGCCATAAAAGAGTTTGACATATGTCATACTGTGAAAACGTAAAAAGTTTCCGACGAAGCTGTGACAATACCTTCATCTTGTCTCTCATCCTCGCAGTTTTCCTCGGGCTGCTTTGCTGCTGCAATCTGACGCAAAAAAAAGAAGAAAATTCTACTACATTTTTTTGGCTGACGCTAAATTTTCTTGGACTAATCGCCAAACTGTCATAGAATGGAAATAGAGAAGACAAGAGAGCGCGGAGCGTGGGGAGAGGAGTTCAGTCGAGTGCCGCCTTTGTGGCTGCTCACCAAGGCAGCAAAAACCATTCGCCATTCTCTCATAACCGCACTGTCCGGCCACGCCTCCCTCTCGCTGTCCGCTCACCTGCACATTTCGCCTTAATTGCGGTCAGCGTGGTTACGTCTTTGTCTCCGGCCAAACGGCAAAAAGGAGAAATCTAAAAACTCGGCAAACAAATTTCCCTGCATACTTTTAGGCGCTCGCAGCGCTTCAGGCAAGTATTTTCCACGTGAATTCTATGCAGGTAGCTGCCCGTGTTGTGTTCAGGTATTTTCCCTTTAGATATTTGCTTTATTTTATTTTGTTTCGGCTTGTTTGGTTTTGTTTTGTGGTCTCGTTTTGCTCTGTTGTTCTGCACGCTGTGGCGTGCGTTGTTCTGGTTTTTCTAATATATTTTTTGTTTATTGTTTTGTTTTTTGTTTTTATTTTTCATGTTGTTGTTTTTGTTTTCCAGCTTCAGTTTTTCGCTTCAGCTTGTTTGCATTTGCAACTAGCAGCGTATTGATTCGCTGCCACTGCCACTGTGACACTGACGTCGACGTCGACGGCGACTGCAACATAAACGCATTCAGCGCATTTGTCGGCCTCAGTTCATATGCTCGTCCGAATTGCTTATATTTTTTTCCAGCTCCCGCTTTCGTGTTCTCTTTTTCCACTCGCAGTTCATGTAATTCCAATGCACACTGATGCAAACCCTAAGAACCTAAAGGTTTATTTAACTGGTAAGGTAATGAATGGAATGGAAAATATCTAACTGTGAATTTTAATATATTTTTTAAATAACAAATGTAAATTGTTGTTGTTTTTGAATGACAATTCTTGAACATTTTGATTAAAGCTTTTTCCAATCAATATTGCATAGTAATCTTGTGCCACTGTGCGCAGGGACACACGGACTCTGCTTTCTGATTTTTCATTAAAAGCGCTTTCCATATGCATTGATGATTTTTTGCTTTTAATAACTGCACACGAACACGATTGCGGGCTACCGCATTGCCACATTTTGAATTTTAAACAGCTTCGATTTCCGTTGCTTTTGCATTGGCAGTTTTATCTGCATTGCTGGCGATGCGTTGAAAACTGTTTATACATAATTGGCGTAGTGTGGCAAAGCGATACGGCGCACGTTGCGTATGCGTAATTTGCAGCATTTGCAGCTCATTATCTGAGACAGGGGCTGTATGAATCTGCAATTAAGTATTAAATTTCAAACCCAAATGCACATAAATCATAGACTACATACACACACACACTAGCACACACTTACTCGTGTTCGCACACACACACAGACATATTACCTATAAATTAGCATATGCTCAGATGTTGCCTGGTTGCTGGGGCAACCACTTAATTGAACTTAAAGCATCTGCTGCTGATGCTAATGATGACGGCAATAATTATCGTGACGACGATGATGATGATGATGACGATGTGGACGCTGCTGTTGGTGCAACTGCCGCAACATTTAAGTGATTTATGAGGGTCAAACAGACACACGCAACACACACACACTCGTCATATAGTCGAAGTCAAACACACTCTCTGGCATAAATACATAAGAGAACTCGCGCTCAGTGTTTTTTACGTTCATGCTTTGTTTGCCCATATATCAGATACATTCGTGTGTACACATAGTCCGTATGCACGTGAATGATTTTTCAAGAATGTCAACAGCTGACAAGCAGCGTTCGATAAAGTCCGTTGAATACAGACGTTTTCAATGATGAATGCGATCGGACGGAGACTTATACATATACTTATACTTATACTTATACTTATACTTATACTTATACTTATACTTATACTTATACTTATACTTATACTTATACTTATACTTATACTTATACTTATACTTATACTTATACTTATACTTATACTTATACTTATACTTATACTTATACTTATACTTATACTTATACTTATACTTATACTTATACTTATACTTATACTTATACTTATACTTATACTTATACTTATACTTATACTTATACTTATACTTATACTTATACTTATACTTATACTTATACTTATACTTATACTTATACTTATACTTATACTTATACTTATACTTATACTTATACTTATACTTATACTTATACTTATACTTATACTTATACTTATACTTATACTTATACTTATACTTATACTTATACTTATACTTATACTTATACTTATACTTATACTTATACTTATACTTATACTTATACTTATACTTATACTTATACTTATACTTATACTTATACTTATACTTATACTTATACTTATACTTATACTTATACTTATACTTATACTTATACTTATACTTATACTTATACTTATACTTATACTTATACTTATACTTATACTTATACTTATACTTATACTTATACTTATACTTATACTTATACTTATACTTATACTTATACTTATACTTATACTTATACTTATACTTATACTTATACTTATACTTATACTTATACTTATACTTATACTTATACTTATACTTATACTTATACTTATACTTATACTTATACTTATACTTTATACTTATACTTATACTTATACTTATACTTATACTTATACTTATACTTATACTTATACTTATACTTATACTTATACTTATACTTATACTTATACTTATACTTATACTTATACTTATACTTATACTTATACTTATACTTATACTTATACTTATACTTATACTTATACTTATACTTATACTTATACTTATACTTATACTTATACTTATACTTATACTTATACTTATACTTATACTTATACTTATACTTATACTTATACTTATACTTATACTTATACTTATACTTATACTTATACTTATACTTATACTTATACTTATACTTATACTTATACTTATACTTATACTTATACTTATACTATACTTATACTTATACTTATACTTATACTTATACTTATACTTATACTTATACTTATACTTATACTTATACTTATACTTATACTTATACTTATACTTATACTTATACTTATACTTATACTTATACTTATACTTATACTTATACTTATACTTATACTTATACTTATACTTATACTTATACTTATACTTATACTTATACTTATACTTATACTTATACTTATACTTATACTTATACTTATACTTATACTTATACTTATACTTATACTTATACTTATACTTATACTTATACTTATACTTATACTTATACTTATACTTATACTTATACTTATACTTATACTTATACTTATACTTATACTTATACTTATACTTATACTTATACTTATACTTATACTTATACTTATACTTATACTTATACTATATACTTATACTATATACTTATACTTATACTTATACTATATACTTATACTTATACTTATACTTATACTTATACTTATACTTATACTTATACTTATACTTATACTTATACTTATACTTATACTTATACTTATACTTATACTTATACTTATACTTATACTTATACTTATACTTATACTTATACTTATACTTATACTTATACTTATACTTATACTTATACTTATACTTATACTTATACTTATACTTATACTTATACTTATACTTATACTTATACTTATACTTATACTTATACTTATACTTATACTTATACTTATACTTATACTTATACTTATACTTATACTTATACTTATACTTATACTTATACTTATACTTATACTTATACTTATACTTATACTTATACTTATACTTATACTTATACTTATACTTATACTTATACTTATACTTATACTTATACTTATACTTATACTTATACTTATACTTATACTTATACTTATACTTATACTTATACTTATACTTATACTTATACTTATACTTATACTTATACTTATACTTATACTTATACTTATACTTATACTTATACTTATACTTATACTTATACTTATACTTATACTTATACTTATACTTATACTTATACTTATACTTATACTTATACTTATACTTATACTTATACTTATACTTATACTTATACTTATACTTATACTTATACTTATACTTATACTTATACTTATACTTATACTTATACTTATACTTATACTTATACTTATACTTATACTTATACTTATACTTATACTTATACTTATACTTATACTTATACTTATACTTATACTTATACTTATACTTATACTTATACTTATACTTATACTTATACTTATACTTATACTTATACTTATACTTATACTTATACTTATACTTATACTTATACTTATACTTATACTTATACTTATACTTATACTTATACTTATACTTATACTTATACTTATACTTATACTTATACTTATACTTATACTTATACAAGAGTATACTCTTGCTGTCCTCTGTGATGTCAGTGTAAAGGAAAGTACCGCGATTGCTTCTATATATATGTACATTTACATATATGTAAACATTTGCTTTGTTAACATGTTTATGAAACACAAATAGATTATGTCGATGAGCATCAGCCACCCAACTGGGCGATATTGCAACTTTGATTAGTTGTATGGCAAGTCAAGTGGGACAAAAGGCTTGATGACTTAACAAATGTCAGCGGCAAATAAAACACCAAAGACCGCAACGTGTGTGCGCTGTAAATGAAAATGGAAACATGGAAAAATTGAAGGCAACACATTTAATTAAGCCAACTGGCACGACTGAGGTCTGACAGAACCCCTCTTCCTGCTATCCTCGATGCCTGACAATCACCGACGATGTGGTTTAGGGAGATCAACGCTCCAATTGTTCTCCTCTGTCATCCTGCTCATTTTCCTTCTCGTACTATGATATACTCACTTCATATGAATTTATAATGTTGCATAAGCGATAGATATGTAAGAGACCACCACTAAATGTTACGAGAGGAGTCAATCTCTTGATTATACGTATAGCTATGCCATTGGGTAGGGTACATTTTCGTCGAGCAATCACTTTGCAGTTTCTTTTTCTTTATTTTCTTCTGCATTTTTGCACGTCATGTGTGCAGTTAATTCCCTGCAGTCTGCTGGTCGAGCTCGACGTAGGTGTTCAGGTTACATTTGTGCCTGAGGTCGGAGACTATTTGAATTGACTTTAGTAAATGGTTTGTCGTTTGCATGTTTTCAATGAATTGATCTAATATAATGCAACTATGCTTTTGTGGGGTTGTGCAACAGCATTTATTTCTCTTCACCATATTGACAAAGCCTTGGATAGAAATTGTGCTGGCCCAGAAGCAACAAGAGGAAGTTTTTGATTGTCTTTATATTGCTTTGCTACCATTTTATATAAAAAGTAATTAAAGAATAGCCATTTGAATTGACTGCTATAAGATAGCATTTTTCTGATATTAAAATAAAGGAAATATTAGATCATCTGTATCTGAAATGTATTTTATACTATACAATTAAATGTATCAATAAAAAATAATCTAGCCAAGGACTAAATCATTATATACATTATGATTAAAATATATTTACAATAGTGGAAAATCAAGTTCAAAATTAAATCATAATAATACTTTTGCATTTGTTGCCTTGAGATACAATATTATGAATGATGCGATTTCTAAAAGTCAGCTAAATCGTTGACTTTTATTCCACAGACGTTAATGGAATCAAATGCCACACGAGCTAGGAATGATTTCTTAATAGTTTGCCAAATGGGAAAGTCTGTGCCTCATATAAAAATGTGCAGAAAATGTTGCCACAGCAGCATAAAGAACAAACTTGATAAACTGCTGCCGAAAGGGCGGCTGTGGACCCTCAAGATACCAGAGCGAAATTGAATATAAAAAGCACTCGGCGTTGGCGATGGGGAAAATATATTTCCGTTAACGACAATCGGGCGAAATGCAAAAACTGTCGCGGAAGTTGTCAAAACATTCGAGACGTAGCGATACGAAACCAAATGCCAGATAGTAGCAGCCGCTGCTGCCTGTTGGTCCAAGCTGACAGACTGACACATACATACAGACAGCTGAGCTAGCAAGAAATATGTGGAGAGAAAGAGGGGGAGAGAGATAGAGAGAGAGAGAGAGACTGTGTGCGATAGCGATACTCGACCTTCCACGGAGGCTATCCTTCAGGCGCACCTTGAAAGGTCTTAAAGTATGTAGTTTTCCTTAGCGTGGCTGCCATGCGATTGGCTTGGCATATTCCTCTTCTTCTTCGAGCCAAGTATAAATTAACTTTTATGCGCTTATCGGGCTGGGAATTCATAATCTCAACCACTGGCCGCCGAGTCCTCGGTGCGAGGCTTTCCTTATTTATTGTTTAACTGCGCACACACTGATAATAAATTTCGCCTTCATTGTCGTTTTTGCTGTTGTTGTCGGTTTGATGTTGCAGGCGTGAAAAATTGTTGGCGTGCATTTTACATTCATTTCCACATTTTTTTCCTTTTTCACTTTTTTTGAGCAGCCATTAAATATGCAGCCCGGGCCTTTTGCACACTCGTCTATCGGGCGCTTTTCTGTCCTGTTCTTTTTTTGGTTAGGCCTTCCTTTTTCAAGGATTTTGTGACAACCTTTTAATGAAATTAATCTGGCAAGCGCAACCGACGGACCGCGCACAACTGCTGCCAACAATTTTGCATATAAATTGCAATTTAAGATGACCGTTTATCAATGCTCATAACTTTCGCGAAGCCCCTGACTCGGCCTATCTCTGGCTGCAAGCCTTGGATTAATTTATTATAAAACCAGGCTGTAGCCCAAACCACATAAAATAAATGCTGTATACTCAGCTTAAGTATGCCACTAATGGTCACTTTAAGCCCTTTAGCGATAATTGAGCCCAAGTTCACATAATCAATATTCATTTTGCATGCAACTCAAGTGTAGGTTTAGTCAGCGGTTTTATATAGCCTTTAATAACCTACGCACTTTAAACTATTAGTCTTTTTAAGTGATATCGGTAGGTGGGCTGCGGTTTGCAGCTCATTTGCATTATTAAAATAAGTCAGTCGGGTGTAGCCGACTAACAGATACCCTGAACCCCGGCAGGTCTGTGTTTTCTAACATATTTATATTTTGCATCGTATGTATATTAAGTTATATTAAGTTATATATATTATATATATTATATATATTATGTATATTTATTTTAGAATAAAAATTGTCAAAAATATGGTAACTATGCATAGTTCAAACTGGCATCCCATTAAAACCTCATGTCTTTCACTGCAACTGATTTATTTTTTGAAAAAAAAGGTTGCGTTCTCCAATATTCGAGCCAACGTCTCCATGACCACATTTCTGGCTTACTCTCAATGGGAAAATTCTGAACAAAAATTGCAGCTTGGAATTCGCTTCCTTGAACAGAATTCAGAAAATAAAGGAAAATGCGTAAGCCAATAGGATAAACCATTTCTTTAGTAATTTATAATTTATATTTATATTTATAATTATTTTATTAATTTATAATAATTTATATAATGTACATAATTTATACAATTTATATAATTTTTATAATTTATTATTTATGTAACTAATAATATTAACTGACATTCAATTTCAAGAATTTAATTCTGAGAGTTTTGAAAGAAAATATATATCAAAAATTAGAATTAAAAAAATATTCAGTAAACTAAATACTCAAATCGGATATTGCAGCTTGAATGATATATATAAATTTGTTAACTGACGTTTGTGTTTAATTGCCTTAAGCCTGAACTTTATCAAGCCCTTAGTTGGTAGTTCCTAAATTGGAGATATATTGAATTGGAGATACATTAAGTTCATAATTAGTAGTATAATGCATCATTATCTATATCATTATTAATATAGTTAATTCAGCATTATTAATAACTAGTTCGAGTTACCTATCACTTACAAGATCGATGAATAACTTTACCCTTTGCAAGAATTTAAATAAATCTGATGTGTACATTCGACAAATATACATTTGAGATGTGAGCTTATTGTGATGTGCACTGCGAGCTGGGCACTCAATTAAACAGTTTTTGTCAGGTCAGTTATCTGTGTCACTCAATTCTCTGACCAGCCAAACAATAACTGACATGACCTCGTCCAGGTTGGTTCTAACTCGTCCTGAACAGCTGACTGACTGACTGACTGGCAGTCTGGCTGGCTGGCTAGCTGGCTGACTGGCTGCCTGAGTGGCACATGAGTAGGTGCAGCTGACATTTGCAGCTTTTGCATAATGCAAACGCAGCAAACAAAACAAAACCGACTTGTGGCAGCTATTGAATCAGTTTGTGATGCTTCTACATGGTTACACTCCGCTCTTCGAGTCAATTATGCAATTACAAGGATAGCACACAATTGCCATTACAGTTCGGGTCACGCCCAAGATGTAGCCGAAAGCCGAGTTCAGTTTAGGCCTGCTAAGCAAACATTTTCCCATGCACTGCTCGGCCGCATTAGGTATACGCCGCGTGTAACCCACAGATTACAACATGTATGCATCTCTGACATGTAAATAGCTCATTAAAAGTTCCACACACACGCACACACACACACATAGTGGGGCCATTTATTAAATGTTGGCTTTAGTAAAATTTCATGTGGGCAAACATTTTGCTATATAAAACAAACGAGCAGCGTAGACAAGTAGACAAAAAAAGGCAAGTGGCAGGGCAGGAAGAGTGAGGGGTGGAAGGGCTGGCCCTGCCGTGTCACACATATACTATATATATACATATATATTTAGTGTTCAGACAACATAGATGACATAGCATACACAGCGCTGTTTACTTCCGCCTCTCCGCCCCGCCCTCGCCCTTCAGCCTGTCTATCTGCCTGTCTGTGTGTTAGTTTTTACACTGTGCCTGCAGCGCAACACTTCCTGTTTACATAAACAAACACGTCAATGCGTCTGACATGCACCTCTCCCACCAGCACCACCCACCAACACCATCACACATGCACACATGCACTCATTGTGCCTCTCTTTCGCTCTCCCTCTGTGTGCACGTCTCTTTCAGCCTGTGTGGGCGTCATTGCGCCTTCAAATGCATAAAAATTTTGCATTAGCTCAACAAGGATTTTGTTTTCAATAATACAACGTCACATGGAGGACAACGTGGTTGTCGTTGTCGTCAGTGGATGCATTGAAAAAGTTAACTTTGCCTGCAGGCAGCTAAATACATTTGAGCTTGTTTTCATATTGATATTGTTAATGATTCATTGCGGGCAAAGTTTTTCGATTGCCAATAGAAATATATATATATATATATATATTCAGTGAAACTTTTGGGTGCAGTTGATCGCCCCGCTTAGCATGCTAAATATTATTGCTGAATATTATACAAGTTGGCATAACTGAACTTTCATATCAATACAAATGTATTTAAAGTTTAGCTTGAACTCACATTGGAATACTTTAAGCCCTCGACATTTGCAGTTGTCGGAAGTATTTTGAGAATAGTTTCTTAAATATTTCGCCTTGTGCTTGCTGCGCGTCTTGCACAATTCTTGGCAACATTATTGGCACGAAAATATTTTTCATTTTAATTAAATTGCATTCTCTTGCTGTCTCATCCGAGCTCAGCTCAGCATTGCCGCTCGGGGCTAACATCCCACTTGGAATTTCAGTTAATCAAACGCAGCGTTCTGCATGAAAATGCTTAATTGTATTATTACATAACTTTGCTTTGAGATGTCGGCACTGAAACTAGAGATGAGCGCGTATCGCCTCATGGGTCACGAGAGTTGAGTAGAGATGTTAATGTGGACTCATCTCAAAGTAAATTTAATTTATATTTTATTGTATGAGAAGAACATATATTTTATAAAGAATGTTAGAGACGAGCCACAGCTCAATTGGAGTTCAGTACTAGCTAAACTAAACGAGAATTATATTTAATTTAAATTAACAGAAGCTCATATCACAGTGAGAGATATATAAAAAACTCTTAGTCTCGATAATTGCTATTATTTTCTACTTTAGTTCTAGCTAGAAAACTCCTTAGAATTAAATGAAATTATATATATCAAAATGAATATTATATATATATAATTTAAATTAAATATAATATATATATATATATATTATAATTTAAAAAATTTTTTTATTAACAAATTTGTAAAATTTGTTTAAACCGATATTTTGCTATCTATAGTAACAACTTAATGTAGTATAGAACTACATAGAACTATAGATACAAATATAGAAACGGGACAATATTTGTAAAATTAAAAAAAAAAAAAAAGAATAATCATAGCTAGCAAACGTGCTTAATGTATTTGTTGTATTTATTTTATGTAATTTATTTTTGTGTGGAATGGCTCCAGGAAAGATTGTACATCATCTCTATTAATTTGAATTGTCTAATTTATAACACATTTAAGTAGCATTGCTTGAAATAAACTTGCATTGATTCGTGTCACGCACACATCTCTAGAGGCAAGCGAAGTCAAGTTGTGTGTCAGCAATTCCAGCTGCCATAATTCATTTGGCACTCGATACAAAAGTCTTGAGCAATTAATTCACGCGCTCGCTATTGATAAATCAATGTGAGATTCGTTTTCAAAGGATAATTAATGCGTTGCACAGCAACGCGGCCTGCCTGTGACAGCATGAGTGTGTGACAGTGTGTGTGTATGTGTGTGTTGCCTAGTTTGGTAGCACATAACCGACCAATTAACGTGAAATATAATATTTCAAGGAAAACACTTTCAGCTTAAGCCATATTTTAAGCGCAAAAAATTACTTTTAAGTCCATTATCCACACCCATTTGAGATATATATAATATAATATATTGTGTATGTCTTATAGGGGATGTGCATTCTCTTTTGTGCGCAGCCAGAGCCTTGAACAAATTTCGTTTGAGCGCATTAAGGATGTGCTCAAGCAGAGGCATCCACACGTGGGGCGGCGCTGGGTGCTGGGTGCTGGGTGCTGGTTGCTGGTTGTTGGTTGCTCGGCGGACATGTGGAGACAAGCTTTTGTAATTAAATTAGCATTAATGTTGTCGCTGGGATTGTGGACTGCCAGCACTGTCGTTGGCATTGTCGTCATCAACGTCTGTGCGCCTTGTGCGACTTCATTAAAGATCGCTCATACGTCGTGTGAGCCAAGTGTGCCAGCCCAGCAATTACGTCTTTAATTTTATTTCGATAACAATTGAAAGAAAAACTTCTGTCCTCGATTGCCCACTGCAGAGTCAATTCAGAAATTTGACTATAAATAAACACCAACTACAGTAAAAACAGAAGCAGATGCAGCCGAACTGTCCATGAAACTTTTGCTCAACTTTGCTGCAAAGATTTTATACGCTGTTCATAAACTGCAGAGAGGTATATTGGCTTTTGTGCGCATTTGTCTTTATGGACATCAAATATGTAGCATGTTGATTTGGAATAAACTTTTCAATATATGCTTTTACTGCACTTTTCAAAAGAAAATTAATTCGGAAAAAATTCTAAAGCTTCTCTAGCCAATTACTGAAAACAGTGTATTGAGCAGTCGAAGCGTTGGCCTTAGTTTTGTCAATAATAAAATGATGAAAACAGCGGTGCAAAAAGTTGAAGCTAAAGTTAGGCAAAGTTTACTAACACTAAAAATGCAAACGAAAATTAAGTCGTCAAGTCAAATATGAAAAAGCTTAAAGCAAAACTTATTTCGATTTCCTGATTGCATTTCGAATACGTTTTAAAAAGGATAAAAAGTTTTTGCGCAATCAAATTGAACTGAATTGAACAGACTCCAGGGAATCAAATACCATTAAATTAATAAATATTTATGTTTTACGTGAGTTATATATATGTTTACTGAAGTTATTAAATATAATATTATCAATATATATATACTTCTTATGACCCGCAATGAATATTTTTTAGGCAGAGCTTGATAGTTTGTTTGAGCTAGAGCGAAGCTTTACACTCGTCATTTCCAGATTATTTAGTTTTCCTTTTTAAATAGAACAAACTTATTTTAACAGAATACTTAAACTATAACTATAAAATGTACATTTGCCTTTATTAATTTTATTTAAATCTTTAAGACACTGCAAATTAAATTAAATAAATAGACGTAAATATTCTTGGAATGTTTGTAAATAAATAATAAAAGTTATGCAAACTATTTATGAATAGCCCAAGGCAGACTCAAATTGAATAATTTGTGGTGTGTTACGATGCTTAGCGCTCTAAACAAATCAATGCAATGCGAGTCTGCAATGGAAATACCGATTGGTTAACAAAGAGATTTGTTAAAGCAAATTATATTTCAAGGTTCACATTACGAAAAGCATTTTATGTATAATAGACAGCAGAAGGGAAAGTGTTTGTGAGAGCCAGGCAAAAACTCAAGACACTTCCGCCGGATGTATATAACTGGCAACGCTTGTGTGAATGTGTGTGTGTGTGGGAGAGTGTGGCAAAGGCTTGGCTGTCTTTATGCTGCTTGCAAACTTTGTGAGTGTTCTTTAAGCAAATTGCCAGTGTAAATATTGCAGCAACCACCAGCAGCAGCAGCAGCAGCACTAGCAGCCGCATCGCCCAGCAATAACAACAAATGCGACCCTTGTCGCAGCTGTGTAAACAGCGCCAACAACAACCTAATATTGCTGACGTCAAAAGACGCACACACACTCGTACACACATTCACAAACAACATACTAATACACAGGCACACCCAGTCAAACAAAATGCATTTAGCTTGCCTCGGCTGCCCCCTAACTGACGCTCGGTCCCTCCCCTCCCTCCCTTAACAACTGTGTCGGGCACTGCTGCTGTTTTATGCAGACAACTCAACGCAACTGAACCGAACTCAGCGACTAACCAAAATGGCCGCACCGGAAGTAGCTGGTCGCCATTTGCTTTGCTGCTGCCGCACGCGCGATTCAATTTGATCTGATTTTATTGCTGTTGCTGTGGCCATTATTGCTGTTGCCGCTGCTGCTGCTGCTGCTGCTGCTGCTGCTGTGGGCTGTATTTCGTGTAGTTTAGATTTAAGCATTTTGTGTATGTATTTCGGTTTGTTTGTGTTTGTCTCTGGCAAACGCTGCACAGAAATCATTAGCTGCTCCATTAGAGAAACCAATGAGCGAAACTGACAACAAGTATTTGCATTAGCCACTTGCCGCATAATCTAGTTTCCTTATTCAATTATATTCATCTAAGTGGTATTCCCAAACGAGAATAGGCCAGAATTGATTGCTTAAAAACGAATATGCATAAACAATTCCAATGGCGCATGGCTTTACTATATGTATTATGTATATATATATAAGCATTCTCATATTTACTTGATGTATATAGATATCAATTATTTTTTTATATTGTTAAAATAAATAAATAATTATGCCATATATATGCCACATATTTTTTGTAAATGATATTAAGAAATAATATACATGAAAATAAATATAGGTGTGTATGTGTGTGTATGTATATGTACATATGTAAATATGAGAATGCTTAAATTAAGGCGATTGAATTTAATTCAATTAATTATATATTAGTTATTTATTGTGAGAATATTAAAAAATTTCACGTAAATATGAGGATGCCTTAATTAAGATTAATTTTTAATATTATCAAATTAAATTTTACTGTCAAAAATTAGATATATTTACATTGATATATTCACATCTCTTTCACTGACACACTCGACAGACTAGAATGGGTCCTACTTTCGCACAATGCAACTACCCACTAGTAATAGGTATAGAATAGGGTATATTTATTCCTCAGAATCTTTATTGTTTATCAAAAAAAAAAATACAGTCAAAGTAAGTCATAGACATCCGACTCCTATGGCGCTCACACACTCGGCCCGTCTATCTGTTAATAGCGAGACAAGCTAAGCACTATTTTCGCATATGTATATATTTATAGCATATATATAATTGTAATTGTTTATAACAAAAACATTGTGCCTGTCGGTGCCTAAAGCTTAGCTATCACATATCTCTGAAGCTTTAAAGTGTGAAAGCTCGAGCTATTGAATTGAATTCAACATAATATCTGAAGTTTTAATACTCGCTCACGAATGGAAAAGAGTATATTTGTAATTTGCATAGTGATTTTTTCAATCTGTCATTCCTAAATTATATACTGAAATTCGGGTCAATTACAAATGATCTACATTGCATTGATAATTTTCTCTTAGACAAGCATCAAGAGCTGCTTATACCCGACCAGAATATTTTTGCTGCAATCACTTGCTTACTGCCTGTCTGCCTATTCTCCTATTTATATTCAGACTAATTGGAACTGGCTGGCAGTAAGTCAAGTCTTAGCCACTGCGATTGCTTTGAAGTCAGTTGCTTAAGAATTTATTCAAAAGACGTTGAATTGAAGCCAGACGCTGCCGTTAGTTAGTGTGCTTGAGGTAACTAATTCGAGGAATATTTGTCGTATATCCAACAGCGCTTCAAGTAGCAATTGAGAGCCACGCGGCGTATACTTGATGGCCGTCTAATTAGGGCCCTAACAGGCGGTAGCATTACTGCAGACGACCGCATGCGAGCAACACTTGACTAAGAGCCCGTTTTGTCACTTGTTCTACTTGCAGCAATAACTGGATTTGTAAGAGCGACAGCAACAGCAACCGCAACCGCAGCAACAGATAGAGCTGGAGCAAGCCGCAGCAACACTTGTCAAGTGTGGTAGGTGCGAGGCAAAGTAAACAGCAACGCCTTCACATTGGATTACGCGCAGTTTTACTTTAGACCGGAGCCAATTAGTGGCCAACAGCAACAACAACAACTACAGCAGCAACTAGCGCAGCAGCAGACGCAGCAGACGCAACAACAGCTGCAGCTGCAGCGACAGCAACAGCAGCAAGTGCAGCAGCAATTGCTTGCCCAACAGCAGCAGCAACTGCAGATCCAACAACTTCAACAGCAACTGCTGCTGCAACGGCTAGAGCGTGAGTTGCAGCAGCAACACCACCAGCAGCAGCTAGCCCAACAGCAGCAGCAGATTCTCTACCACCAGCGACAGCACTACGGGCGCCATCGTTGGCTCTCGAGCAGCAACCACTACAATTACACGCCGCTGCACAAGCAGCAGCAACATCAGCAGCAGCTGCAGCAACAGCAGCAGCAGCAGTATAGCTATTACTTCAGTCGCGGCAGCAGCAGCAGCAGCGGGCTGGGTCTAGGCCTGGGCTTGGGCTTGGGTTTCGGTCTGGGCAGCAGCAATCTATCCAGCTGGTACCATTTGCCATCGACTTCGGCGCACATCTACATCGGCAGCAGTAGCACTGGCGGCGCTCCGTATCCCTATCGGTTGGGCTACAGCGGCGGGGGCTATCCAGCAGCAGCGTTGATTAACTTTGACACGTCGCCCACACCGCTGCTATCGTCGACGGGCAGCTCGCCTGGGTATTTGCCGCCACTGCCCGCGCCGACACTGCCACCGCCACCTCCGGCGCCCAGCGTAGCGACCGACTACTACTTCAGCAGCAGCAGTGGCAACCGGGCGCCCGCTTTAGTCAGAGCCGAGCCGTTTCAGGAGTACGCAGCGGCGGCAGTTGCAGCGGCGGAAGAGGAGCTACAAGCTGGCGGCTATCGCTACAAGGCAACGCCACGCCGGCGCTACGACGCCTACGACAACTACGGCTATCTGCCTGGCCTTGCCAGTACAACCGAGGACGAAGACGATCTGCTTGAGGAGTGCCTCCCAGCGGCCTTGCTATCCACGGACTGCGAAAGTCTCGAGGACGTACGCTTTCTTCAATACAACAGCAACCACCACCCAGACTACTACGACGACGACGACGAGGAGGCCCAGCTGGCGCACATACTTGATCTTGATCTGCCCGATTTTCTACGCCCTTATAGCAGCAGCAGCGGCGGCGGCGGCGGCAGCAGAAACAGCCACAAGACGCCGCCACAACACGAATACCAAACGGAGCACGGCGGCGCAGCCGGAGCAGTGGCAAGCGGCGGCGGCACCGACGCGGGCGGCGGCAGCGGCAGAGGCAGTGCAGGAACAGCTAGTGGCAATCAGGCGCATCGCGAAACGGAGCAACAACGCTACCATCACTACCAGCAACAGCAGCAGCAGCAGCAGCAGCAACAGCAACAGCAGCAACACCAGCAGCAGCAAGGCCAATATCCACACCAACACCAACACCAACACCAACACCAAAATCAGCAACAGCAGCAGCTGCAATCACAGCAGCAACAGGCCTATCAGTCCTACCAATACCCCTCGCACGACAGCTGTGAGGGCTTCAATCAATTCGCCAACGACGCCAGCAGCTGCCTGGGCAATCAGAGAATGATGGTTAGCAAGTTGTGGAATAGCTGCTTTCCGGAGTTTACGCCGGATCACGTACATCGGCACAACTTCTATCTGTGCCAGGTGAGCGAAATGGCCTCCACAGCCAATCTCTTTCATGTACACGACTATAAAATACCCTGTAAATTCATTCAATCAAATCTGATTACTTTTCCTTACACACAATGACAGCAGATATTAGAGATATATCGTCGATATATCGATATATAGCCAATATATTATTCGACATGACGAAGGCTGATGCCATGCAGCAAAGATATGATCGGGTGACATCAACTGTCAAGTCGAGCTAGTTATATCCATAAGTCCGTAAAGTCTGTCCGTAAATATAAAGGTAAGGTCACTTCTACATGCAAATCAGATTAGCAGCAGATTAGGTATAGTCAGAATATTTCCTATGTAGACTCCTATGTAGACTCAAATCAAATTAATTTCTCAAATTAAAAGAAAAGCGGAAATAGAGCAGGTCCAAGGCTCACGTTATATACTTCCATTCATACATAGGGATATGAGTATAAAGCTTGGGTATTTCCTAGTCGGGCACACCCAATTGTAGCAGTCTAGCTAATATAATCAAATATTGTCACATGACTCCACCTGAAGTCTGTGCTGAATACGAAGGGGGTAAACTGATTACCCTGCTCATTACGAGGTCTAAGCCTAGGCAGCAAAAGAACATATATATCAAACTCACAGAATTCGTTTAAAAAATACAAATATATATTTTCGTGCTGACGCACATTTGCTTGTGGCTCCAGTGCTCTACACCCGCCTCAAATGAAATGAATATATTGTCAGAGGAGCAGCTCAGCTGACCGCAATTTGTATTGAATTTGACGCAGCTTAACGCCTTTCTATGCTTGCTTTGTTTTTGTTTGTTGTTGTACCTCATTGACGAACTCCGCAGTGGCAGCGTAACACTCAGGTGCGCATCGTGTACCTGTTCTACCGCTGGATAACGGCGATAACGTGCCTGGCGGCATTGGTCTGCTCGCTGCTGGACATTGGGCGCACCGACGAGCACTTCGAGCACCACTATGCCAAATGGTGGATCTACCTTACCCACTGGGGACTGCTGTTCTGCACTGTGCAGGCATGGCTGGCCGCCTGGATAGTCACCCAGGGCATGATGGTCGAGCGCGAGGATTTCGAGATTGTGCGGCAGGCGAAGAAGAGCCGCCTGCACCACCTCTACTGGGTGCTGTACACCTGCGCCACAGTCTACGCCTTTATCGTTACAATGTGCTACTGGCTGCTCGTCCACAATCCCGGTAAGTAAACAGTTCTCCAATATCAATCAATATATACACATATGAAAAGAAAAAATAAATAGTGAGTGACAGCTGTTCGATTGAATTGAATTGAACTCAGTTCCCTCCCGGTCCATACGTCAGACTGATGGATCGCTTCTCGCAAAAGACCACAGACTTGCAGTTCTCGCTCTCGATGGAATCGTTGGCGATGCGACTCACTACAACCAGGCCGCCCACGGTGCAGCCAAAGGTAATGTACATTTGGGCCGCTTGCTTCAGGCAGCTGTGCTTCCAGTAGGTCTCCCGGGAGAGGGCGTGCAATTGAAAGGCATTGTACATGGTCCAGGGTCCGAATAGCATTTGACACACGGTCAGCGGGATATAGAAGTGCATGGCGAGCCTAGTGATGAGGGACACGGTGCTGGTAACAAGAACACTGATGCTCATGAATATCAATATCCACAGATTGGTGGTGAGGTAGGGGGGCAGCCAGAGCCCCAGCGGCGTGTAGATCAGCAATACGGCTACGCTAATGAGGATGTAGTGCCAGGTCAGTTCCATGTCGTAGGTGCAGAGGCACATGACGAGCAGGGTGAGGCTCTCGAATATGCACACGAACACAACCCAGTTGATGGGCGCTGTGAGCTGCAGGCGGCGGAAGCCAAAGAAGGCCAGCGTCAGATTTAGCCAGATCAAGAAGAGCACCAGGACATTGAAGTTACGCTCCGGCCCGTTGAACTGCAGTCGCAAGCGATAGGTGGCCACCAGCCACTGGAGCATGGAGAAGCCCACCTGGATGGTCAGCAGCACATAGACATTGGCGAGGAAGCCGGTGCGCGATGGTGAAACCTTCCGAATGCTCGTCCCGGAGTCGGACGGTGAGATGTACTGGGTATTTATGGTTATGTGCGACATGGAAGTGTCCTCCAGTCGTATGCTGGTGTTGGTCTGCGTGGCCCTCGTGCTCTTCGAGTCCGTCTGAGTCTCCGCTGACCGTACGTAGAGCTCCGGCGCTGACGCATATTTGTTAGACATGTTGCTTGTCAAATAATACAGGTCCATTCTCCAGAGCTGACTGACAAATGGGGACAAGCAACTAACTACACTTTGATGTAAAGGGAAAAAATACGAAAATAATGAGAACAACTATTGTTAGCAGCAAAAGTCAACTAAACACGATATACAACTTGATGAGCGATACGCCGCATGGATTGCCGCAGACCCTGCGCAGCTTTTACCTGCAGCTGTTCGGAGCTGCCTTCGCTTACGTATTGTTCACAGTAATAATGCTCCAAGTGATTGCCATAACGCGGCAGGTTCCCAACGAACGCAATGCCCTCGCTTCAATAATCCTTTATGTATTTGGCCTGGTCCTTCTCCTCATCTACGTGAATATCGTTTGGCTGCGTCGCAAGTATCCAGTCAATTGGGTCGTCTGCACTACCATAGCCTTCTCGTTGGGCTTGGGCCACGGCTTCCTGTTGATCGACCAGGACGCGGAGAAACTAATCAATGTGCTGGAAGTTATCTCTTTAATGTGCATATATGTATCACTGGCGTATTGGCGGCCGACGTGCTGCAGTCCCGTTTGCTATACTCTAATCGTGCTAAGCGTTGTGATCGGATTTGTGTCCATTGTTCTAACTCTAATGTGGTATTTCTGTACAAACGATATTGACGTCCTGCTGTACATCGTTCACGGCATATTGGTAGTCATAATGTGTCCATTGATGATGTTCCAGATGCTAGTCTTCACCGGCCTCATATGGGGATTTCGGCCCATTCTGGATATTCCACTCTGCTCGATTATCCTGCTGATCGACTTTTTGGTCTGCTATTCTTTTATTGACGCTGACGAGGATATTAGGAACTCTTTTGAGCTACTCTCCAATTCCAATAGCCGAATGTTTGGCAAAATGCTCAACATGTAACCTATCACTAAAACTACATTTGAACATTTCAAATCTGTCTAAGATGAGCTTCGGTGCGCGGCATTAATGTTTTTTGGAATAAAGATATGTTTTCAAATCCATAGTGCAAATGCTGGCATACATTATGTTATAGGTTCCCTATAAGTCGAGAAAATCCAATTTAAAACAAATCAGAAATCTCTAGTAAAGGATGCCCGAATAGGAGATACCCTGAACCCTCCGAAGAGCTGAATTTAAAAATATTTTTATTTTAGATACACATTTATATATTATAAACTATGCTCAGCCTATGATATGGGAAATTAAATGTCTAATAACTAGATCGACTTATCTTATCAAATTTGCACAGCGTGATTATGTGATTCAAATTTGGGTATTTGCCAAAGTACAAGTCTCTAGTATTTGAAATACGTGTTTTCCAAATTTTAGGCGAAGGGGGCGTGGCATCCAAAATTTAACAAAAATCAAAGTTGTAGAACTAAATACAAGAATTGGAGTCTCACTTTAAATATGTAGTAGATATAATTTTAAAACTGAGTTTCGATTTTCGTATTTAATCGATAAGCAAAAAATACGAAAATAATTATCGAGTTCTTAAAGCAAACACGATCGACGGGTTATATACAGGGACCTACAAAAATTTCAAGATTTTTATATGATAAAAGGGTTCAAACATACGGACAGACGGACAGGCAGACAGCGACAGTTCAAGCGACTCAGTTCGTCATCCTGATCAAGAATATATATACCTTAAATGGCTTGCCACACCTCCTTTTGCTTCTTCTTCTGGGCATAATAATCGTTTAGTTTACTCCTGAGCAGTACTTAACTAGTTATATATATGTCGGAGAATGATACGATGAGTATGGTGACCGATATGGACTATCGATTGCCATCAACTGTAAGTGGCAACTAGGGTTAGTAAAAACCCTGATTGCTGAGTGTGGTCGTATTGTGGAGTGTGTACGTAGTGTTGAGAAGGACATGGCTGTCAGACATTCGGTGGTCGAAAGAGTTGGCAACGCGGTCGTAAGAAAAGAAAGAGAGTGCAAAGACTAGTGACCAGATAGACTACGAAAGACACTTGGAAGAGAAGCCTTCAAGTCAATTAATCATGAACGCACGTACACGTAACATACGCAGCTCCAGTGGAAGGGTGGCTACTGAAGCCCCTAAAAATGTGATGGCTATGAGGTATATATTTGTGCCTACAACTGACGACATCTTTTCATGACCCCAGCCCGACATATATATATATATACATATATATATTGTATATATAAATAATACTTCTGAAGTTATTTAAGGGAATCTGAATGTTTTTGCTCCAAATTGAGCCGATCCAGACTTTAAAGGCGATTTAAATAAATTTAATACATTTCAGATTAATTCAATGATATTCGATTAACGCGCTTCACTCTAATCACACTTGGATTATTCCTACTATTACGATCCCCCACTCTCTCTCTCTCTATCTCTCCATTTCCCTCTCTCACACTTGCCAACTTAATTCAACATCTATATCCATCTACCCGCTCTAGATATTCACAAAATTGACGCATTGAACATCATGGTCCACGTATTGAACTCCATCATAATGCTCATCGATCTGGCCATTGTGGGGCATCCGATTAAGATGAGCCACGCCTACTTTACTACTGGCATTGGACTGGCGTATGCCATATTTACGGGCATTTACTTCTTGGCCGGCGGCACAGACAGGTAAGCAAAGGTGAAATTCCAGTCGGAGCCTACTAATCTCTATTGAAATATTCTCTGTATGAAGGAAAAACCAAACTGCCATCTATCCGATGATGGACTGGACCAAGCCGGGCAAGGCCATCATTGTGACAGCTTGCGCCATCATTTTCACGTTCTTCGTGCACTTCTGCTGCTATCTGCTCTACCGCGGACGCGTCTGGCTGTTCACCAAACTCTGCATTCGGGGCCGTCATAATCGCGACGGCGAGATGGGCGAGGGCCTCAATGACGATTCGGGCTCACGCATGGGCGGAGGTGGCGGCGGTGTTGGTGGTGCGGCTACTGTAGTTGGCGGCGGTGGCAGCAGCCAGGACTATGCACATCAGCAGCAGTATCCCATTGCGCACACGGAGCAGCCGCGGGCCATTTCACAGCAGCCGCCAGCCAGCTACCAGCTGCCGCCTCAGTACTCGGGCTATCTGCAGCAGCCCGTTGTGGCCGGTGTCAATGTGGGCGTGGTCAGTGCGGATGGGGTCTATCAACCGATTGGCACGGATTCGGGCCGCACGAGCGGAGGCGGCGCTGGGGATGGCGCCGGCAAGCACAAGAGCTCTACCTCTGGCGCTGGCTCCGGCGCCGGCTCCGGCTCTGGAACTGGAACTGGTTCGGCTTTGACACGCACTGTCGCCCACTTGGATGCGGCACAGCGGGAGCAGTTCCTCAACCCCAACAAGATCGTCGAGTATAAGATGTAAAGGCGTTGTACCCGGCACCGGTATACGTTCCGCTTGTCCATGAAGTTTCTGGAGAAGCACTGTGCACAATGCGAGGCGGCGCGCCAGGCCGCCAGCGAGGAGCAGCGCCACCTGGCGGCGGCCGAAACGCATGCGCACAGTGGTTAGTTTAAGATTTGCTTTTGCCGTTTGATTTCCAAGCCGAGCCACTGCCCGCCCGCCCAGGCAGTGTCGGCATTGTGTAGCCTGTATTTGGTATTCGTAGCCTGTAAATGTAGTTTCGTAATTTTGTAAAAGCTTTGCCAGTTTTTGTAAGCTGCAGCTACAGTAGTAATTCGTTTTGTGCGCGAGCGCCCACAACTGCGTTAGCTTGTTGCTAAAGGAACTTATAGATATATTTTAACTATTGATGTATGTAGTTGTCGTATCCTGTATAGAGTATAGACAGACTCATCGATTTTGAGCGATTTCAAATCTTTTCAATGGACTAAGTTGAACATTTTTATGTTCCAACTACACACACACACACACACGCTCACACTCACCTAGAGACCCAAAGAACAAAACACTTTCCCTAAGTTAATTAACAGCAAATTGTGTTCAGCAAATATGTAGGCAACTATATAGACACACAGCGTCCATTAATTAATAATTTCGTTGGTTAAGCTATTCAAACACAAGAATCAAATAAAACATATACTGCCTAAAGACTTGGCACACACACACTGGCACACACGCACACCCCCACACACACACACATGTCTTATAATTTATTATCAGTTTTTGGTTTTTGCTTCATTAGAAGAAAATCTTATATATGTATCGGTGCAGGAGTACAACAGCAGCAAGCGCACGCTGAGTGTTCCGAAGAGTAAAGTTTTTCGTTTGGCATTGCTCGCATTGAGGACACTGTGCGCGTGCCTAATAAGTTTTTATCATTATCAGTATTTCTTGGTGCATGAGAGAAAAGAAACCCTTTTTTATTATAGAAACACAAATAAAGTTTAGGAGATGCTTGACACTGCTTAGGAGTTTACCAAAATACCAAATGAATACCTAAAAGCACAGCGAAGAGTAAAGAGATAATTACAAAACAAACAAAAAAATAAATAAATAAATATATATATATATATATATAAATTTAATTATTGAGTAAATGAAAAAAAAAACAAAAAGAGTATTTCAAAGCAATCTCAAATGCTGCATAAATAAATATAACAAGTGAGTCAAATCAAATGAATAATAAGTGCACGATATTGAGTATTATAAACAGTTATCTAAATCAAATATTAAAAACATTTCAAAATTGAGAAACTAGTTTGTACGATGTTTAAAATAAATAATTGAAATAAAGTAAAAACCAATTAAAACAGTATTAAATTGAGTTACGAACAATTGCTCAGTAAACCAAAAAAAAAAAAAAAAGAAAAGAAAATACACATAGAAAACATAGCTGTACGGATAGACTTAATATATTGAATAATTAATGGGCCTCTACCTTGTACCACAATTCACAATGACCTGAACACCTGGACAACAATATGAAACACCTGCAAGATTAATAAATGAATTCAAATAATACTTATTACACTTACGTCTATGTAAATATTTGTGTTTCAATGCGTTCTATATATGCATATATATGCTGTATATATGTTACATATATATTCACATACATATATTAAATCAATGTTGAGAATTAAATCAAAAAGCCTAGTAATTATTGCGATAGAAAATAAAATTTAAAAAAGAAAACCGAACAAAACAAAAATCAAATGCAATGAATAAAACTCGTCAAGAGGAATGTGTTAACAAACAAATAGATACAAAAGATATTTAACTACACACACACAAACACACAAATAAATATACACATATATAGTATATATATACAATAAATGCAAAAAGAAAGAAAAACAATAAATACTGGCATAGTAGTATATCATACACGATGTCTCTTAGCTATACGAAATATGTGTAATTTACAATTAATTTTCGATAGATTTACATAAAACAACAATACAAATAAACGGCACTTACATAAGCATACACCGCCTATAAACCAAGAATAAAAAATAAATATAACAGAAAACAGCAACAGTTTAAATACATTTTAAAAGCATTATGCCCCGATTTGGTTCAGGGCATAAACAAACATAGTACGCGTAAATGTTAAGAGTTTTAACGCAGTGTTCCGTTGAAATTTGTCTTTCTAAATACCCAGTGGACTATTAACTATAATATTTGAAGTGAATATTACAATGGTTTGTACTAAACGTCCATCCGCTGACTGCTGGCAGCCACTTGAAGTGACTTACTCTCCGCAGGTATCCTCAACACGCAAATGATTCAAGTTTCTGTTTAATATTTGGCATTAGCTCGATTCCAATTTGAATCCAATTAGTCTAACTAAAGGAACTTTGAAAGTTATCCATGGAGTCTACTTGGGTATTTTGTAATCTCGGTGCCCCGAAGATTCTTTTTTTATGATTTGTATTTGTAATCATATTGTTTTTTAGCATATATATATTGGATTGTTTTTCTGTGTTTGTCGGGTTTTAGCAGAACTGAAAATATGCTTCATATATTTTGATTTGCGACCTTTAGCATAAATGTATAAATGTATGTTTATATAGACTGAATATTATTAAAAGAAAAATTAATAAAAAAAAAAAAAAAAACACCATAAAACATAAAACAAAAAGTAAAGTAAATTAAACAACATTTAAACAAGTTATTCGGGCATTAATACAAAGAGTTTTGGATTGTGTAAAATATATAAGGAAAATTGTATTAACCACAGCAACAACACAAAGAACAAAAAAAAAAACAATAAGCACATATCAATAATTAAAAAGAAAACAAAATTTAAAAATGAAATGAAATTAAAAAAAAAACCCAAATTAATTATATTAAAATTATATTCTTCAAAAGAAAGTTGCGTATTCTAAAAACCAAAAACCAAAAACCAAATCAATGTTGACCTCATCAAAACCCAAATACAACCCATAATTATTAAAAGCAAAGAACATATTACATGTTAAACAATCATTATAATATGTATACACATGTATGTATGATATATGCAATTAAGTTTAAGAGAGGAAATTCAAATATTATATTTTGTAGATTTTTAGTAAAGTAGCCAAAATGTCAAGATATATATAGATATATATGTACATCTTCAATGTATACCTACTGTAACCACGCATGCATCATGGCGATTCTGCAATTGTACTCAAAATGAAATGTTCAAGCAACAAACGAGAAATGGCAAAGCTTTAAGGTACTAGAACTGTTGGACGGAAACCTTTTACAACTGGATAAGTGTAACAAATGTTTCAGTTTTTAGCAGAAAGTTGTTGGCTCATCTACTACATGTATTTGATAGTGTAGTACGCATACCTCTAAATTGCTCAATAGACACATTAGCAGTTAGTGACTACATCTATAGTTAACCCCAGCATCCACAGCTTATTAAAGGACACCAAAATAAATTACAATTTTAATGACCTAAACTTGAATGAAATGCATACGCGTATACGCAGCTGCTATACATTTCAAAATATATTTAATTGTGAAGTTTGACAAAAGCTACATACAACCGAAATAAATTACATAGATCTAAAGCCAAGTGTTTACCTTTAAAGTATTTCTCTGCATTTAAGCAAAAAACAAAAAAAAAATAAAAAAAAAATAATAAAAACTATACGAAATTGAATGAATAATAAACCCAAAAACAAAAATCTTCGAAATTATAGCACCAATTGCAAGGAACTCTCAATTGTGTTTAAAACCAAATAAAAGAACAAAGCAAAACAAAAACTTAGAAAGCATATTTGAAACAAAGGTTTTAAAAAACAGAAATAACTATGAATACAGAAAGAAGAACAGTAGATGAAATTTGATTGTGAACATCATCCGTGAATGAGAAACACACTAAGGTTAAGGCTTAGCAGAGGGAGAACTACATGTATTACTACAACAACCACAACAACAGCAAAATATACATGCATGTATTACTATATAGTATACTATATGTATGGCAAATAAACAACAAAATGAAGAATTAAACCCATAAAAATACCCATATATATACTATATATATGATCATATATATACTTTAATATAATACAAAGTATGAATACCTATTATTATGTATTTGAAAGCAAACCATTGTGAATTAGTATTAAAACAACCAAACAACAAACATGAAAGGTGGTAAATAAAGATTGTAAACGAAATCCATAAAAGTGTGTAGAAATCATGTTCTTTGGTGAATGGAATGATTTTATTCTTACAGAACTCTTGGGGTACTGGTCCTGGCATATCGATTCCCTCTGCGATCTATTTTGTATGACAGATCGGAAGAAACAGACAGAATGATATGATGGTTATTTCTCTGATCCAATCATCACTTAAAGAAATTGAAAAAGGCACAACGATTATATGGAGGAGGAATTTAATGTTCGAATATCCTCCATAAAAATTACTATAAAGTCGGACTTTTCCAATTAGGAATTACCTTGAACCCTGCGAATAGCGAATGTTCCGATCATTCTACACTTAAATTGAGGTAGGAATGCGCTTGTGGGCTATACTATTGGAACTTATTTGTTGAAGAAAGAAGAGGAAAGCTTCTGGATGGACTTTCATAATCTAATTTTCAGAGCGAGATGATTTTCGTATCTGAGTATTTATACTTAGATTCACAGTAAGATATTTATTGATATTAGGGAAATAAGTTATAGGAAAATAATTGTGAACTTGTTCTGCGTATGGTATACAGGAATACGCAAATTCAAACTTCAAGTCGCTAGCTTTTGTGACTTACGAGATGGTTGTGTTCACACAGACGAACAGACGGAAAATCACACTCATCACGCAGCCTGTTGTCCTAATTCTGATTTTATAGACTTTACGTCGTTTATCACGCCTTCTTCTGCCTGTTACATATACTCATATATTATTATACCCTGAAATCCCATTTCACGTGTCTGAACATGGATATACCCTGAAGGGTACATGAGGTATATAAAAAAATGTATTAGTTATTGATTGATTTTATGAGTTGTTTTGGTGCCTGGAGTCGTATGTTTGTTCGATTTTCCGTCTTTGCATTCCAAGTGTTACCAAATCACATTTCATTTGATAAATAAAACATATTGAGTTCAATTTGTAAAGGAAGATGCATACTCTTAAACAGTTTGATAGTTTTCATAAACATCACGACGACGCTGGCTCTATCAACTAAGAACTTAGCTTCCACCTAATTTAGTAATATATGCTGTGATTTCTAATACTTAATACAAACTCTACTTGTCATTTTCTTTATTTTCATACATTTATAATTGATTTCAGTTTTAGTTATAGATACATTTAGTTTTACATTAACTTTTACTTTATTATTAAATAATTAGTAACATAATTTGGTTTACTGCGACTTAAACATTAATCGTCATTTAAATGTATACATAATCACTTTATTTTCCATTCACTTCGCTTCACTTTTGTGTAATTCAACAAATCTTATAAACAAATACATAGAGGGAGACTGCGAAAGTTAGGTCATTACACTTGATATCACGTATGGGGGGATGGGGTCTTGTGTTCTTGGCAGAATTTGGACAAAAATAACAAAATCGTATGCGAAAACAATATCAAAACCTTTTTAGTAAATAGTCATACAAAATAAGTGCAAATAATTTAAGAAAAATAATTTTGTAACTGAAAAATTCGTCGCTTTCTCGGTCTTTATTCGTATCTAAGAGAGTTTCAAATATGATGGTGGCGAGCACTTCTTGCGCAAGAATTTGATTATGTACAGAGGCAAGCAGGAGACGACTGTAATAAGCGAAACCTTCCAGAGAAAATCGTACGACCAGATGAACTCCCAATCTAAAAAATATACGAAAGTCAAGTAAGATATGTCAGATAGAAATAATTATTATTATACTCACCGAAATAATCATGTAACACCGCCAGCGAAATGAGATATAGCGCCAAGCTGAATAGTTCCGCCAAGACCATCAGCCTAAGTTATAAACAAATCAAAAGATAAATAAAGCTTTTGTAACCCACAAAAGTTTGGATTGGGCTCACCTGTGCCAAGTACGCACTGTCAGCGCCACCATGATAAGCTCTGTCATAATAAGCGCTGAGAAGCTTATAGCTACAATGTGTATAAACTCATCCACAAAGAGTATGAGGGCGCCGTACATTATAACGCCACCCTGGTAGATGCTGATCAACACCCAGATGAAGAATGTCTTATAGCTAAGACTTCGCCCCTTCGACAGATCCTTGTAGAGCTCCGGATATGTGACAGCTGTTTCTGATGTAATATCCTGATCCAGAACCAGGGAAAACACAGGGAACATGGTGTACACCGTGGAATAGCCTACCATCAAAAATCCCTGATACAGAGCCACAGAACTCAAATAAAATACCGCTGAGAAGACTGCCTGCAGTGTGGTAATTATCAATCCACGATGTATGACGAACTGAGAGAGGGCTGCTGAGCGTTTATAACTCCGTCGTCCATGGATCAGCAGCAGCTTGGCAATGTGCGAGAATTGCGGAATGCTAAAGTCTCCAGCCAAGGATGCCTGACGGCCTTCGCGTCCCTCGATTCCCACACCTGCATCCGCTTGCTGAATCATGCTCACATCGTTACCACCATCGCCCACGGCACACGTACGTTTGCGTGTGTGCTTCTGGATGAGAGACACAACCTGTGCCTTTTGGGTGGGCGAGCAGCGGCAACAGACTACAGCTGGCGAGGCGGTGGCCAACTCCAAAAACTCGAGTCGATAATACTGTAGACACACCTCCAGAGACTCGCCGGATATGACCAGTGCGTGGCCTTGCTTGCGCCGGAACTGATTTAGTTCCTGGTGCGCCTCCGTTCGCGTCTTGACAGAGCGCAAGACATGCAAACCTTGATTGCGTCCAATCAGCTGCGACGATTTGGCGATGCAGCAGGCTGTTTCCAGCTTATCACCTGTCAACATCCAAACACGTACGCCAGCATTTCGCAATAGTTCAAGCGTGGGCCGCACATTCTCTTGCAAGCGATCCTCGACGCCCGTGAGACACAGCAGCTCCATTTCTCGTTCGAGAGACTCTGTAACTGCGGCCACCTTGGCCACTCGATCCGTAATGCTAAGCCGTGCGGCATTGTAGCGCATCTCAAAGTCGTTGTACTGCTCGTCGGTCAACACCTTTTTGGCGACTACGAGCGTGCGCAGACCCTCACGCGCCATGTTGCCGGACTCCTCACTGAGCCAGTCATTGTACTGGACAATCGTCGACATGACCACATCGGCACCTTTCAAATAGAACGTTATCTGACCCGACTTGCTCTCACGCACAATGATGCCCATACGCTTGCTCTCGCTCGTAAATGGAAACAGCTGCAGTATCTGGTAGTGCAATAGGATGTCATCTAAAATATAATTTCTGATTAGTCATGACATCGGGATATTGTGAAATTTGCACTTACTTTCGTCAGAGGCGGTCTTCACCTGCAGCGTCATGGTGTTCAGATCTCGCGCAATAAGTGTTAGGCCCACCTGTTCGGTCCACTTGACCAAGGCAATCTCATCAGGCGAGGCGGCCTGATATTGATGCTCCGTGTCTGTACTGCCTGGTGCCTCAATGTTTATCACAGATTTGGTGGGCGAATTGTTGCCCCCAGTCACTGTCGAAGCAGTGGATACCGAATGACTGTCGTCGTCATCGCTCACCGGCGTTACATTGTGGCACAAGGCTAAAGCACGCACCGCCTCCCATTCGCGCCAGCCTTCCGGCCGACGCATGCGGTTACCGGCAAACATGATCGGTTTAATGGATTCACCGGCGCTGCTAGAGCTGGAGAGACTGCCCTGTTGCTGCTGTTGCTGAAGTATATTTCCCGACAGCTTCTGTATGATCTGGCCAATGTGATGGAAAGTATCCGCATCATGTGATACTATTCCCAGATGTATCTTCTTAAAGACCATTTCATTTTGAGTTAGCGTGCCCGTCTTGTCCGTGAGCACATACGAGATGCGCCCAAGCTCCTCGGGTATGGTGGTGGATCGCACAACGGTACCCTTGATATTGTCATCATTTTGCATTTGCCACGAGTAGAAGGCCTTGCCCATATCGAGATTCACGCGCAGACTGATCGGTATAATATACGAGAAGAGCAGAACAAAGCGGAACATATAACGATACCATGGACCACCAAATCCCTTGAGCATCATCATAACCAGTGAAAGTCCCAGAACAGCACAAAATAGCACCTATTGAATAGACAAAGCTTGTGAGAAAGGTATTGATATATCATAAGGTTAGTTGTCAACCTTAGTCAGACCGTTGATCTCAGTGTCCAGTAGTCCCACTTTGGAACGTGGTTGTGAGTTATTCATCACGCTGCGCGTCTCGCAGCCCGTGTAGATAACAATACCTGTTGCGGTACCAGCGGCGACAACTGTATTGGCCCAGAGCGTGTTCTCCACGCTGAGGCCGGTGTCTTCGCTGCCATCAGTCATACAGAAGGTGGCGATGAAACTGTGTATGTCATTCTGCGGCTTCTCTACGTAGAAACTTGCGTCGATGTTGTATAGGTCAGCGTCCCGACACAGTTTTTGGGTGTAGGGTACCGCCAGGCGTGGTTTCCAGTCCGTCTCACCATCCAGTTGATCGGTGCGAACAAAGACGGAGCCGCTGCGATCGCTGGTCCGCAACAGGATCAGATCCGCGGGCACTCGCTCGTTCTTCTCCACAATGATTACATCGCCAACTTTGAGCTTGGAGCTGGGCACCATCTCGTAGCCGTTGCCATTCGCAGCTGACAGGCGTTTGTATTTCTGCGAGTTGACCTCCCGATCGCGCTGATGACGACGCAGATCATCCACCCCCTCCCTGCAAATGGTGACCATCAGCACGAAGCCAAGCGGACCCCAGTAGGTGTACGGATAGCCAATGCGTATGTCCGGATATAATTGCGAAAGCGCCATCAACAGAAAGTACAAGTTGAGAAAGAAACGAAACTGTTCGAACAGCACCAGCGGCAGGAACGTAATGAAATTGTACTTCTGGTTGCGAATCTCATTTGGCGGAAACTTCTCCGTATTTGCCCTGCCCAAGTTGACCGTCCGGGCTCGGAGCTCTCGTGGCCTGAACCATTTTTTCCAGCAACTGTAACAGAAATGAAGAATAGAAATGTATCAATAAAATATATGTATATGTATTATATATATGTATATATATTCGTTAAGTTAACTGCCACATTAAGTTGGCCTCTTTATTACAACTGACTCTGATCTGATGCGTACGTTTTCTTGGCCTGGATCTGAGTTTCGTCCGAGCTTAGATCAAGCAAGCAAGGCGGTGCTTGCATTCGGACTTAACCAAATTAGAGCATTTATAAAGGCTTTAAAAAAAAATTTTGATTAACGTGAATCGAAAAATAATTCAAATAAGGTACAAATATTTTGCTGTGAATAAACATCCTTTACTATTTAACTTAAAGAGTTTGTTTATTTACCAATTATATATATATATATATATATATATAAATATATAAATATACAAGGAATAACAAAAAACAATATTCTTGTTTAATTAAAGGGTTAAAGGCAGAAAATACTTGCTTTTAATTAGCTTAGTTGCATAGATTTGCAGCAACATTTGGAAATAAAATCAAATCACATTTCGATTTCATTTTGAGGTATACTTCAATACCAACTAGACTTTAGTACAATAAATATATCTTCAAATTGGACCACTTTAAGTCTTCAAATATGTATTGCATGCTTGATTCTATATCATATAATATACAACATTTTTGAAGGGTGACCAAATGTTATCCAAGTATTTTAAAAATTTAACAAATTAATTACAGGATATAATTTAAATAAAGCCATTTTTTAACATGTTTTTTTTTCTCAAATTTTTGAAGCAAAAACTACAATTTATATTTCGTTATATTCAAAATTAATAACGGCTGTTATTATTTTCGAATCAGTTCCAGTTAAGCAGTATTGGAACTAAACTGATTCCGTCAAGATTTACTTCAAGCAAAAAATAATAAATTTTAGTTCCACAGAACTTGATAAATTATTTATTATTTATTTATTTATAAACTGTAAACTGCAGCTTTAAATTTCACAAGAGAAAGTGACCTTGGCAATAAAAATAATCAATAATAATAAAATCTAATGTGCATGTGTATATGAAACCAGTAAGAACAAAGTACACGCAACATATTCACCCATGCATGTGTGCGTATGTGTGTGTATAAAAAGCAGACACACAAATGCGTGGGGAGTCAGTGGATGGACCGTCATAAGGAGAGTGACAAGCGGGAGAGCAGAGAACATTGCCATTTATTGCAACGGCGCTCTGTAGCATGATTATCTCTCTACCTCCCGAGGCGGGGTGGTGCGGTGGCTCTACTCAATGCGAAAATGCTGATAAACCAGATTCGCCGTTAGGCGGAACTGGGGGTCATGGATGTTATGATGATTCACCTGAACGAATACCAACGATTGCGATGTCGATTTAGCAGTGGAATATTCTCCCTAGTCATGGGGGCAGCAGTAGAAGTTTGCGAAGTGCCGTCATCCATTTTACCCGATTGTTTGATATAACAATTCACAGCCAATTTTTATAGTTTTTATTAGCGGGCCCCGAACTGCCTTTGGGCTTTGTTCTGGGAGCAGCAGCTGGATAGTTGTTTGTTTTTGTTTTTGTATCGCTTCACACAGTAATACGCATTGTGCATGGTACACGCTTCACTAAATGCATCTACATGCCAGTCTCATTGAATCGAATCACACTTGCAATCATTAAATGCAGCCACAAAAATTCTTATGCACAAATTAACGCAAACGAAAAATTCCGTGTCAAAACTACGTTGTCTGGCATTTGTTTAACAACTCTGTTTCCTGGCGAAAAGAGAAATCAATACAACGAGTGTACACATGAGTGTGAGTGAATACACACTATATCCATGCGCGTGATTTGTGTTGGTAGAGCGCAGCTAGTACAATCAGGCTTTGTTTTGAACAGTCTGGCAGCACTATTGTGATAATGGCGGGCATTTAAAATTGTCGAACGTTATGACAATGATTGCTAATTGCGCACATCGTTGCGTTCGCATATCCATGTTAATTAAATAAGCTTCGTCAGACTTTCGTTTCAGCAACTTAAACAGCTTAGAGCATACGACTCCGCTAGCTGCTTATTTGCTTGTGCTCTCTGGGTAAACTTGTTTCTACTTTTATGGGGCAAATGATTGTGACTCGAGTTGCGGGCGTTTGGCGCTGGGCGTGCCAACGTATTTGCCCGTCTATACATATATTATTCATATTAAAAAAAAAAAATAAACTTTTGTCAATAGTGGCGTTGCGTTTACGGCTTATGATCTCATACTCAAAAGTTGTCCACGTAAAAAAAGACCGTAAAAATGAAGAACGAGAAATGCCAACATGAATAACAACAACAACAGTAAAAACAATTATCATTAAGCATTGGCAATAAACCATACAAAAGTGAAAAAGGTTCAATGACATCAAAGCGCTTAATACTGCAAAAAGTTCCAAAAATTGAGAAACAACCAAAGACAAAGATCTCGACCAGGCTAACACCGAGACAAAGGGTCAGCCCTCCCTTTGTAAAAGTCAACTGGAGAACGTTCACACGAATATCTCAACCGCTCCTGCTCCCTCTCTCTCTCCCTCTCCCTCACTCATTCTCTTTCTCTCTCGCTTAATTCGTATCTCGTTGGGATCTGAGTCAGAGACTGCACATATCATCAAAAGGCTGTGCCGCCATATCGTCACCATTCCATTTCCTTAGCTCGTGCCCAGATAGTTTTTATATAGTTTCTTATTTTCATTTGCTTCATTTGCTTTTGTGCCTAGTCACAATTGCTTAGCCAAGCCAAAAACGTAAACAACAATTATAAAACCTGTTTTATTTGGCATTTCCTTACACTCGACTAATTGCAAAATGCGATATGCATTCGCTGCAGTTTGCTTTCTGAAATATTACAGCACGTCACAGAGTTACGAATTCCTCTCTCTATATATCTACATATGAATATGTATGTGGTGATGCGAAGCGCGTTAAGAACTGCTCACAATTAACGTCATTGTGGTAGATGTTCAAACATGAATTTTGCGGCTGTTAAATCGTTATACAATTGTATTTGCTGTTCCCATTAATGTGACCCATTTTTAAATATAAATGAATAAACCACTATTCTAAACAAACAGTAACAGCAAATTCGATAAGCAGCCTGTACTTTTGCAGGTAATATATATATATATATATATATATATATATATATATATATACCATAGCAACCAGTGGACTGAGGGTGAATTCTTGTATGAGTTTATGTATCGAAAACTTTAGAAACTTCTTGTAGAAAAAGTTTTATAATGATGATTTATAATTATCTAGCACAGAATTGGATCAGTTTATTTGTGAATACCGTTGAATTCCGCTGGACCATAGACATTTTCAAATTAAAAAGTCGAATTTAAAAGAATTAGATAGTATTTCAGTTAAACAGATCTATGAATCGATGTAATTTTATTTAAATATTTATCAATCAATTCATCAATTTATAAATCGGGTAATCCATAAATTTATCAATCAATCAGTAAAACTTTAATAACTTTGTCAATCTGTCAATTTATCAATTTACAAATCTATCAAACATAAATTCCATCAATCAATAAATCATCAATCACCACAATCTATTAAGCAATCAATATATCAATCATTCAAACCATCAATTTAACTATTTATAACAATCTATTAAGGAATTAGTACATCAATCTTTCAATCCATTAGTCTATTAATCTAGCAATCAAGTAATCAGCCAATCAATCAATCCTTGTATAAATCTAAACACACATTTATTTAGCCATCTATCTATATGTTTATATATATATTTATATGGAATCTGGATATATATAACATATAGTATAGTAAAGTCGATTCTATGTTGCCTTACCCCTTCAGAGTATATTAACTTTGGCTTATGTAAGACAAGAGTTACTTTAATTTCTTTAGAAATCGAACGGACTTTAGCATAGTCTTATAAACCGGATTATAATTTTGTTTTTGCTAAATATTAAAAAATAAATGAATTTAAAATGAATTTAAAACAGATATATTTGAAAGCCAGTTAAGCTGAGTTCTGAGACCTCTTTCAGATAACCTGTTTAGGTCTTCTCTTAGATCTACAGTTAGGAGGCCAATCGCATAATTATGGTATTTAGCTCAGTCTCAAGCAAACCTATTGAAATTCAACGAGCGTCGATTGGAATATGGATTTCCAGCAAGTACATAAAAGTCTTATGTATGTATTGTGTATATCGTATGTATAAGTAGAAGTAAGAAGTCGTCAAATTGTACGGCCATTGCCAGCTGGCAACATAGTTTTCCCAAGCTTTTGCTGTTTTTGTGTTTTCATTTTACTTTTGCTGTTGCCGAGTCGCATGCAAAACAGCCCCATGCCCAAGCCCCGTTCCAGAGCGAGTTCCATTTCCAGGGCCCGTCAATGGCAACCGTTAATGTTATTATTTGCTGCCCACAAGTTGGGACAAGAGTTGGCAGAGCAACAGCAAGAACAGCACATTGTTTCACCCACTGCCTGCAATGTGGGTTAATAAACAAGCCAAGCCAGCAGCGTACCTATTTATAGCGCCTAGTTCGTAGAACTGAACATCGCACCACTTATCATGGCCGTTCGTCTATTTGCACAGAAATCAGCCGAGCGACTCGATTCCGGGCGTGTCGAGGCGGTCCAGAACATCGAAGGCATCGCCAGGCAGGCAGGCAGGCAGCCAGACAGCCAGACAGCCCGCTTGTTGACACACAAATTGAAAATTAGCCGGGGTGAGGAGGCGGAACACAACACCTTCTCCTCTCCCACAGGCCGAGGAGTCGGCAACTCTACCTCCCGCCCAACCCCTCTGCCTGCTGCTGGATAGCGGTTACCGACAGGTGGATAAGTGGCGCATAAATTATGCGCCACAGTCGAGCGGTCTATCAGTCAGCCAATAGCTCATTGTCTGCTCTGAAATGAATTCCTGTGACGCGACTCGCTTGAAAAACATATGAAAAACAAGTGAGCACTCTACAGTCGGATACAACCGACAGAGCGCTATTCGGACTGGGCTACAACCATTTAGATTTAATTAAATTTTTGAAAACCTGATTCTTATAGATTTATAGATGTATATATATAAATCGGCTGACAACTGTTTGCTGAACCTAACGCTGATTTATACTACCTTGAAAACCAATATACTCTTCTCATTTTGTGCGCGAGTATTAAAGCAGCTAGAGAAAATTCTTCAGTGTCTCGACACTTTTGCGGTATTTACGACTTTGTTATGTTCGCGATTTCCAGCCAACAACAATTCTTACTTTCCATTTAGCCATTGTTGTTTTTCACATGCAATTTCCAGCTCGAGGCGTCTGAAGAAATACTGCTTATGCGAGTATAGACTAGGGGAGTGCACTAAAGAGAGACTAGAGGAGAGTACTACAGAGAGACTACTAGAGGAACTTAAGTGCTATGGAAGCATATTAGATAGATAGATAACTCAAATATATCTCAATAAATACAATAACTTTTGATATTGCTGTCAAATTAAATTAATAAATAAAATAAAGTTGAAAGATGAACTTATTTACTGTATATTATCTATTTTCTAATTATATGTTTTATTAGTTCTAGGAAAACTTGGAATTGGAATACCCTAGTATTTCTACTTGTATTAAAGTATATATACTAGGAATTAGAATACCCTAGTTTTTCTACTTGAATTAAAGTCTAACTTTCACTAACTAATCTAGGCAACTTAACTTAACTTATATAGGAAGTAGAATATCTTGGCATTTCTGAGTTGTTTCTTGATCGAATTCTCTGACTTTTACATCTATTATCATGTTTAATGTTCTGCCATATTTTTGTGAATGAATAAGCGATACTACATACTAGAAGTAATGGACAATAAGTGAACTATATTAATTCATACCGCTCTTAAGATCACTAACATTCAATCTAAAATAAAAAGACTGACCAAGGCATACTTGGACAGAGTCGACAGGCACTCCATTAGCCACTCCCTCTAGCCATTAGCCTCCTAGACAATAGCGTCGCTACTCGTCGCCTGAAGAGATCTCATCCGCTGGACCTGCCTCACCTCGACGCTTGACGCACCTCAGCCTTAGCCTCCACTCTCACAATATTCTTGCATGAATTGCTATATAAATTTCACATACAGATCAGATCGTCACTGTGAACCATTCACCGAACAACCGATATTTAGATATGTTTTGGCAACCTTCACACAAGCTTTAACCTTATCTGCAATTGAGCGGAAACACATTTCTCAGCTATAGCTCTCTCAGGCCTAATATCCGAACGTTATCGCTGAAAGCATTGCTCAGTTTGTTTTGGAGCTAATGGAAGCATTTCGACTAATGCTCGCAATTAGACCATTACCCCGTTTAACCAAAAATAAACAAAAAACAAAAAAGCCAAAGCAGTTAAGCGACACGTTCGTTACACAACGTTTGCTTTACCTGAAACCAAATTGCAATTCTAATCGGCCGAAATCTTTAAGACTCATATAACAGGCAACGCTTCGCGCTAAGCCGTAGGCGAACAAAGAAAACAAAAGCCAATGCGCTGTGGCTGGGCCCCAACAAAAAGTGAGCCACAGCAACAAGAGACCTTCAAAGCCAACTCAAAGTGCGTTAGGCCGTCGGAGAAGAGAGCCTTTTGAAAGCAGAGAGCTGTGGGCACCACACAAAATATAAAGCGCAAATAAGGTGAGCTCAGGGTCAGCATTTGAAGAGTTTTGTTCAGTTATGACTTTGACGAGGAGCAAAAAACTTATTTTTGAATCATTCATTGTGATCGCATTGTAGAAATTACACAATAAAAGTTGCATCACTGCATTTTAATTTTCGGTATGATAGATCAATTTGTTTGTATAAACAAATAACATTTGTGTCGATCTTCTACCCAAGATAACGTTCTTGTTACTCAGTATTCCTAAGTACGACCTAATTGTATATGAAACAAATTTAATGAATACCATCAACAATAATAATCGGGTTATTTTTTAGCCACTTAAAGCCCAGGAGTGATCTGGTCACCCTGCTGCAAAGCACTTTTGCTTGATTTAATAAAATTTAAATAAAAGTTAAAAACAAATAGATTCCGAGTTAGCAAAACTTGAATTTATGTTAACTTAAAGCAACTTAGTTTTCTCAAATTTTGAGTTCTTAAAAAAAGAAGTTGTACTTATAAATAGCACATCAACTTCAGCGATTTTTCAGTAGATCCGAGTATATAATTTTCAAATTTCCACATATTTTTATTTTTAATGCAACAAGCTAAATCAAAAATACATTTATCTAACAGGACAATATACATTAGGTTCAATTTAAGGCACCTTCATTTTTGCAGATACAACTGGAGCAATATAAAAAATTTCAAATAACGGGAATCTCTTCTTTTTATCGTCTATTTGACGATATCAATTTACTTATACTTGTCTACATGTAATTTCAGTACATTCGGGTATTTTATTACTTTTCCACATATCAGCTATGCTGATATTATTAATCGCAACAAAAATTAATACAAATTTGTATAACTCTATGGTATTATTACTCAAATCATAAAAACCTCAATGTGAATAATGGTAAAATCCTTACATAAACTGTCACGCCTGCACGCCTTCAGAGCTTACGCTAGTCTGAAGATAAAGTATGCTCTAAACTATCTATTTAATGAGGAACTAAGTGATTTTCTATAAATCATTTGACAGCCCATTCGCTGATAAGAATTCAATTAGCTTAATGCTAGACAAGCCCTTTCAGCTTGACTTCTGATAAGAATTCAATTACTTTATTACTAGTCTGTTTGATTATTAAAGCTTTGATAATAGCCGCTAACTCATGCTATTCGCAGCTCAACTCCGACTTTATATAATGCACTGGTAGCAAATGCATATTACGAAGTAACTTTTGTGCTACAAGCCCGAACAATAGGGCGCAATTCTCAGGCGCAGGCCCCCTGGCTACAGTCAGAGATTGTTACATATGCTTGGAAATTCATCTATCATGCGCTGCGCTGTTTCATTTTGTGGGCATTACCCAATTCGAAATCTCTAGTCGAGCCATGCGACGCGCTGCGGCTCTTTTTCGCATTCATTTTTTGGCCTCTCAGACGGGGCAGCAGGCGAACCGAACGCTTGACCTCCTTCTGATAAGCCACGAGGGCACATAACTTTCAATTTTTGGACATGAAAAGAGCGAGGCATGAAAACTAAGCGAGTAAGAGTCGGGAGTGAAAAACTAGATGATACTCTGTAGGCAGTGAATGTCCTTAACGGACTAAACTTGCACTTTGTGGGGAGTAAATAATCAGATGATACTCTGTAAACTTTAAGTCAACCTCCCATTTGACAACTGTATATGAAAGAAGCTTTTAGGTCTGAAGTGAGTCAACCAACTTTATTTACCAGAGAAACGTTTCACAATTGTTATTTATCAGCTATCGCTATTTTTTCGTTTTATGTAATTAGATAGCGAAGTTACTTATATTAAAAGGGAAGATAGTATACGGATATCAATATATGTATATATTCCACAAAAATCTATACATCTCATTTGAATAATTTTTGCTTTCAAATTAATTATGTTATGTAAGATTCATCAGATATCAAAGATATCTGTACTATACACTGCAGAGGAGGACATTCTTTCTTATTACATAGAACACATCAAACTCATTATTTTTTCTAGTCCTATTTTAATAGTCCTTCATCCGAGATCCATATTTCACTTTAAATCTACTGAAATTTCTAAACTTACTCCTTCCCTCTGTTTCATACACCCTAGAATCATCAAAAATTACTATACATAAAAAAAAGAGTACAGGGTATATAAATCTCGCAAAAAAAAAAACAAAGAAATATTACCAACTGGATGCGACTTTTGCTGCAGAACTCGTTTGGGTTTTAGAAACCTTGAAAAAAAAACCTATCTAAGCAAACTGGTTTCGAGTTTCTGTAGTTCAGTGTTCGCTTCTTCTAAGTTGAGCAGCTGACGACACCAAAAAGCAGAAAAACAAAACAAAACAAAGGCGAGTCGCCTTTATTTCTATGCTAGGAGAAGTTGCACGCCAAAAATCGATTACAAATGCAAATTCCGCGCTAGGGCATGGGCTCTATTACAACTGGAGTCTTGCGACATGTAAAGGTCTCAGCATTTTTGTCACTCGTCGAAATATCGCACCATTCCGCTCTGTGTGTGGGTGGCTCACTTTGTTGTAGGTTTCCATTTCGATTTTCGCTTTTCGCTGTGAGGTGTCAGGCGGATGTACGTACGTAAAGACAGATGTGTACTTGGGCATAAACAGAACGAACCACCGACGTGTGGATCACGTTTATCGATTTCGATTTCGTCGCAAATGGCAAAAAAAAAAAAAAAAAAAAAAAGAACAGAAAAGGAAACAAAAACAAAAATGTTTTGGTTCTTTATTTATTTTCGCCGGCGGCATTCGCTGTGCGCTCTTTCTCCATTTATTTTCGTCTTGTTTTTCTTCTAATTAAGCAAATTAAAAATATATTTTTACGTCCACGTACATATATATTTAGGTGTGTATGCTGCACTGCATATGTCGAAACTATATGGACCCCTATACAGTGGATATATACATATATGCATATGTATGTATTTATACATATTATACATATATAATATATATATATATATATATATATATATATATATATATATATATATATATATATATATATATATATATATTAATACATAAGTATACATCGTGTATTTGTGTACAATTTTACTCACGTTTCAAAACATGAACTTTTCTACGAAACGACATGACCACAATTTTGCCTGCCTTTGCAATTTCCATTTCTGTATTTTCGCGTCATAAAGCTTACCACATACATACGCATATATATATATATATATATATATATATATATATATATATATATATATATATATTGATAGCGAGTATGACAAGCCCGAAGATCTACTTGTAATATGTCAATATGATTATAGCTAAATATACATATGGACTGATCTCATTGGAGCCGAAGCCATCCGGTTAAGTAAGAAATAATGTTTGAAAAATTTGCATAATGTTTAGTATAAGAGAGAATGCAAATAAAAACAAAATGAAAAATATACATATATATCGATAAATATCGATATTTTAAATTAATTGCTTGTCAACCTCTGTCTGAGATTCGCTTTTCTTTTCCAAGTCATTTTCTATATCAACACCTTTCAAAGATATCGCCAATAAAAGCAAAAATCTATGAGATCATCATTTTGTAGAATATCTATATTGTATCTATATATGTATCAGAACTATCGGGCAATTGCTAGTCGAGCATTCCCTGCTAGATCGTTTTGCTTAGTTTGTTGTAATTTAATTTGAAAATTTTGAAATGTTTCCATTTCGTAGTTTGAATTTCAGCGATTTGTTGCTGTTGCGCTGAGCGGCAAGCGTCATAAAGACAAAAAAAAAAAACAACAACAAAAAAAAACGATAATAAATAAAGTCACTGGAGCAGAACTTGTTAACAAGAAAGGTTTCGAGATGCGGGCACCAAGTTTGAGATAAAACGAAAAAAAACCCACAATAATCCGCTATGTGCCAAATGGGAACAAAAATCAAAAGAGAGGAAGTTACTTCTCAGATCAAAGAGAACCCGAATAGATTTCCGTGAGGTGTGTATACGAATAAACAATATGAAATATCAATTATATTGTATTTAGTTATATACACATATTATCTATAAGTCTTCAGTTTAAGATATACATATAATGCATGAGTTATAGCTGCGATCCTTTTATGGGCTAGTGTTCGCCTTAAAGGGATTTTACTGCATAGTGTCAGAGTGTATTAACAGAGATATAGACATCTTTATTGATGAATGCATTCTACAATGAATTATTTATGCCTTGACCCACATTGCTGACAAAAGTTTTGAATATTTTTGAAAATATCTAGGCTGAATTTGCACCTCATACAGAGTACGCACTGTAGCTGCGTAAGCATTTCTGTTTGTGAATAATTGAAAAGTGTTTCGAAGCGTGTTAATTTTGAAAAAATAAATAACTTGTATAAGAGAGAGAGAGAGAGAGAGAGAGAGAGAGTGGGAGAGAGAGAAAGAGACAGGACAGCGGGCAGCTGTTTCTTTCTCTCTGTTTTAAGTTGTTGTGTTGAGCGGGCAACAGTTGTGAGACTGTGATTACTTCGAGATGTGGACATCACGTATACGCACCGAGGGACAGATCAAGAAACAAATGTGTCGCCAACTGATAAGTATGTCTAGACACATACATATGCACATATGTATGCTCATATGTATGCTCGTTTGCTTAGTATATTTGCGTACGCACCTACAGAAACACATTTTACAAACATTGGCGATGCTGCGACTTTTGCTGCGTCGGCGATTGTTTTGGTAGAAGACCGTGGAGGAGCCGTTTTCCGGATCGATCACTGTGTGGGCGCCAATACCGTTAGCCGCGCTAATGTCTGTGGCCACATGTGCGGCATGTGGCGCGGAGCTATCGACGCCAGTGGCGCCCGTCTGCGTTAGTTGCGCCAGTTTCGCTGCACTAGCGCCAATCGTATGGTCGGACGTAAGGTCGCGCGAGGCGCTGCCGCTGCTGTTAATATTCGAGTGTCTGGCGCGCTCGCGGCTCCGCTCATTTCTATAACGTATCTGGCCGGCGGCTGAGCCAAGACTGAATAGATTGCCCAGAAAGCTGCCGCCGCCGCCGCCGCCGCCGCCGCTGCTGCCGCGACGAGTGGGGCTACCAATGCCGCCGATGCCGCTGTAACCAGTTGAGCTTTTGCGTCGCCTTTGCCCATTGTTGACGTTGCTTTTGCTTTTGCTTTTGCTTCTGCTTTTGCCTCTGCTGTTGCTGTTGGCAATGGCCGCGTCAACGCTGCCGCTGCTGCCCGTGTGGCGTATGAGCAATTCTGTTTCCGAATCAGTCTCTTCGCTCTCTTCGTCAAAGTCACGTAGCGGCAGCTCGTTATCAGTCATGGCGTAAGAGAGCGTTCTATAATAATATAAATACGATTTATATGTATTTTCTGGATGAGAGAGAGGGAGAGAGTGAGCGAGTGAGTGCGAGAGAGCGCTTTACAGGTGTGCCGTATTTTGTGTTTTGCCTAAACTTGTACAATTTCTCTCAGTGCAGTTTTGCAGCTGTTGTCTTCTATGTATTTCCGTTTTCCCTTTATGCGCTCCTTCATGGGAGTTTATCTAGCCTTCGCTTGCCACGTTTTCAGTTATTTGTCGGGCAAACAAGACGTGTGGCGGCTGCTGTCTTATCAGTTGTCTTTATTTGGGCGCGTAAACATTTATAGAGCACAAATCAGAGAGCTTAGTAAATACGTCTCGTTACTGTGCTGAGCACACACATACAGGCACACGGGCGTTCCCCGACGACGTCATCTAGCGGATCCGTAAAACGAACGCCTCATGCTCACGTCTATCAATTCCTATTGATAATAATTGCTTATCAATTGTTGTTACTGCCGGCAGTAGTCCGATCCGTATCACAATATATATGTATATACTATTAAAAAAGCAACAATAACAACACGCGGCACTTGCAAGTTTTATTACCAGCAATGGTCCGGGCCTGGGCCAGCTGCACACACACACACTCACACTAAAAACTAAAACACACGCAATAAGAAATTTTCAGCTCTTCATTTGTATTCACATTTTGATTAAAAGCTCGTTAGTTGTTTACTACGCGTGGGTAGAAGTGTTCGAATAAAACTAGATAATATTTATAAGCAATTTAGCACATGTTTGAGCACGTTTCCGTCTATTTACTTTAAATGTGTCGCCAGTGGCCACTGGCCAATTGTATAAATTTAGCCAAACTGCCGAACAGCTGTTTTTTCAGTGTTGGAAAAAACTGCGCGGTTTGCGTGTAACGAATCATTGAGCGCGAACTTGAATTTTGTAAACAAATTGAAGAGTTTATTAAGATTTTATCAGAAAATAAATGTTTACATTTGTGATTGCATAAATATAAGTGACTATTAAGCAGGCAAGGTTTTAAATATATTGGCCAGCCCTATCAAGCTAATTGGACCCCTACCAGAGTCGTCTCTGTATTCGCCATTCCAATTGGAACACCATGTTAATATTCAAATTTGTTTGTCAACTGGGCATTTTCGATTGATCTTAATAGAAAATAACATCTGTTGACTTTATTAGCTTTTCTTTTATTTTATAAAATATTATATTATAATCAGTGTTCTCTTATGTATCTTAATAGTTTACCATATAAACAAAGAACGGGAATTTACAACGAGATCTTAATCAAAGAAACAAGTAAATATGCACACATTAAACCAGTTTGTTTTTCTCGCTCATTAGAAGTGTCTATAATTTAAAAATACATACACAAGTGTTCCAAGCACATAATACGTTTCAAGCGCTCTAATGAAAATTAAATTTTGCTAAATCGCAGAGCAACGCAACGATTAAATATGTTGCTTAGGTTTTGCTGAGGGCTTTACGTTTGTTTACATTAATATATAGATAGTTTCATTATATTATACGTATTATTTATATATATTTATTATGTGGTTACATTGCTCCACAGCATGAGCAGCGAATTCTATCTGCGCTCCGTTTGAAGTGTTATGTTTGAGTCTGAATTTGAATAGTTCTGCTCCAGTCTGGGACGAAAGTCTTCCTCGCCATCCGAGTAGGAGCCCACAGAGCGGCAGATTCTGTAAAAGGTAAATAGTCAAGACTTTAAAACGGGTCTACAAATATAGAGTATAACTCTCTCAGACATAACGAGGGTCTACAAGTATAGAGTAGAACTATTTTAGTATTTCTGGCTATCACTACCGACTCGCAAACTAGGTAAACTTCATTTCTAATCAATTACAATAAGATTCGTAATCTTTTGAACTATATAAACAAATCTTGTTCAAATTATCTCTAACGCATATTTAATTAATAATTTGTCATACCGCTGCGTTGACGCATAACCCTCGATAGCCAGAGCTTGACTCACGCCCGAAGGCAACAAATGCTGTAATAATGCATCTTTGGCTGCATTCGCCGTTGTTGGCAGTGGTACATGATTCATGTCCACTGATGAATGCGATTGCGACAGCTGTGAGTTGGCCACCGCGGCGGTCAAGCCATTTACATGTCTGCCCGCATTCGTGGATAATTTGTCGCTATTATCGATTTCGTCGCGTTGTGTGCGCTCAATATAGCGCAGCGTATCGAAAAGCTCCAGCAGATTTCCAAACGTGTTGCGCATATCACAGTGGCCCGTAATATCGAAGCACAGCTGCGAAACGTTCTGCCGCAGCAAATAGATGGCGTACTTGGTTTGTTGAGATGGCAGAATGGAGCGCGTGTACAAAGGAAATCTGCAATTGGAATAGCAAGAGTTAGTCTATGTTCATCACAAATTAAATGTGTAACTGAAGAGCTCACTCTCGCGTTGCATAGGTGAGCTCCTTGATTTCGTCGACAATGCGAGCTCGCGACGGCTCATAGAATATGGGATTGCGCAGCGGCCGATCCATAATGAAGGCCAGCATCTGCACTAGATGCGCCACATAGCCGAGCGCTGCGCTCACCGCCAGCGGCGAGACATTGCCCAACAGTTGAGCATTGGCTGCCTGCCGCGATTCACTCGTATACTGCTCCATGTGGGGGAAGGCAATGCCACAAATGCTGAACTGCTGCACACCCAAGCTCTCGATATTGTAGATTTCCTGCAGCTCTAGCACCAGTGTGGACATGCGACGCTCCAGCTGCTTAATAGATTAAGCGAAAATTAATAGCTTTGTTGATTTGTATTCCTATTGAACTTGCCTGCAGTGTGACCTGGCGCTTCTGTTCACGCTCTGCATTCTGCTGGGGCAACTGCGCGCGGAACGCCAGACGCTCTTGCTCCAGTTTCAGTCGCTGGTTATGCAGCTTTATCTGCAGTTCCTCTCGCTGCTCCCGCAGCAGCTGCAAGCTCTCCTGCTGAGCAGCATTGCGCTCTTGGCAGGTGGAACGTTCAGTCTGAAGCAAGCGCTGCTTGCAGCGCAACGTCTCGATCTGCTGCATCAGCTGCTGAGCACTGTAGAGCGTAATAGGCGCTACCTCGTGTTGCTCGGCCAGCAGCACACTGAGCTTCCGTCCCATGGAATGATTATTATGTTGCGAGTGCAGGCTGCCATATGTCGACCCGGAGATCGAAGTGGTGCGCGGCTTCAGCCTCAGCTCGTTACGTGTGATACACCGAACGCTGAGGCGAGCGATTTCAGTGTTTAGCTCCACCATGTCGCCCAGCTTCTTGAGCTGATCTCGCTGTCGCCGCTGCAGCATCAACAGATTCTCCAAATTGTAGCTGCGTCGCATGTTCGCCTGCTGGCAGCCCAGCTGGGCGTAGCGCATCGTGCTCATCCGCAGCACAGGGCTGCTGCTGCGACTCACTGGCGGCGAGTTAATGCCATCGTTGGTCGCACTCCGTTCATTATTGTCATAGTCGGCATAGCGCTGGTACTGCAGATGCAACTGGGCGTGCAGCCCCTGCTCGCTGATCAGCGCGGGTGAGGTAAAGTGCTCGCCGTTTAGGTAGAAAATCAAACAGTTGGCTCGGCAGTTGGCGAAGGTCAACGGGGCCAACGGTATTAGTCCAGAGAAGTAGACGCCCCAGCTGAACAGCAGCTCCGGTGGGCGTGGCAGCGTGTGAGGCGTCAACTGCACATTGGCCAAGCGCTGCGACAGCTGCGCACTGCAAGCAGAGATATGAACAATAAGAAAAATTCGTCACTGTTCGCGTAATATGAGCCAATTCGATTTATGCATACCTGGGCGTGGACTCGGTTGCCTGCTCAGTCTCGTTTGGGGCGCTTGGCCACTGGGCGGTCGGCTGATACTGCGCCCAGACTTTGACACAGACGCATTGCGCATTGGATTTGCGCCAGGCGGCGTTACCCGCGCAGATTTCCGCCCACTTTTGCTGCTGGTGGCGCTGCGGCAATGGCTCGCTAGTGTAGAACGCTTCACTGGCCTTATCAGCATGCAATGTGTAGTAGAGAAGCAGTTCATGGTCCTCCGTGGTTATGTCCTCACCGGCTTCCAGGCTGCATTCAATGTTTACTCCTTGGATACGCGCCAGGTTGCGGAGTCGCAATTGTTGCGTTGCCAGCGGCAGCCATTCGCGGCAACGCGGTCGCAAATGCATTGCGGCTTCCGTTGGGCGTTACGCTGCGTGATAGACGTTGCACATAGTAAAACTACACTAAATTATTATTTAAATTTACTGCAAAAAATTTACTTTGAACAACACTTCGGGAAAACAGCTGATTTCGCCTGAACAACGGCGAATAGTGTGGCCATATTTCATCCACTTGCGACCAGCTGGCAGCACCAGCGCTCAACTGGGCCATCATTGGTGGATTTATGGCGCAATTAGCAAAACTGACTGATTATAAAAGTTAATTCAATTTTGGTTTAAATACTAAGCTCATACTATATCAAATTAGTAATAGGACCAAAATATTAAATATTTCACTTTAAATCATTAGTGAATGCCACAAGTTTAAATTTCAGCTGTTTTAACAGCTAAACTAGCTCTTGCGCAGCACTGTTGCTGCTGGTAAAACTACAAAGCACTGGCAACGCTGTCGCAGAAGTTTATATTCGTGCGCGTAAAAGGCAGCTTGTTGCAAGGTTTTCCCAAACAAAGTATTATTTTATTAGAATACTCGAAATAAAATAAAATTAAACTAACTGAAGATAATCACTTTTAGATGCTCAACTACATTAAGGAAGCAATCATGGCACCGTCCACACGCAGCAGCTGCAGCAAAGCAAACCAGGCTCTGGACAAGGATCCAGATAAACAACATAAAACCCAAAAATCGTCAGCCAAAATGCTGGGCTACAAAATAACGGACAATGAGCGCACACGAAAATACGGAATAGGCGCCAATTCATTAGGAATGCTGCTAGAGAAAGCACAGCTCAAATTTCCGGTGAGTACCTGAAAATATTTGGCAAATTGCGTTGCTGCACAGTAAGAAAAAATGCCTCGACTCACACTCGCCCACGCATGACCCTGCCCCACCCCTCGGCCTTGTCCTCGTCCCTGGCCCTGAAGTTTCAAGGCCAGTGCTTCCTTTGGCTGGCTTCCGCCTTGCTTGGCGCTTCAATGTCATAAAATACTCGTGCACACAATGCGCATGCCCAAAAAGGGAAACAAATCACAAACGGAGCACCTGTTGCAAGCACAAATACGCCTTGGGTCAGGGCCTAGTGTATTACGAGTCAAGGGCAGTGTACTCATGGCCTTTACGCTTGCTTCTGTTGCAGCTGCAGGAGTTGCACATTTATCTGGCAATTGATGGCTTCGAAGTCTCGGACGAGGAGTATTTCAACAGTTTGCCAGCCCAAACGCTTTTCATTGTGGCTGGCCCCGATGCAGTCATCACAACAGGTGAGCTCAGCTAAAATACAGTGTTCCACATTGATAAACTCCACATTTGCAAACAGATGCAGACTTTGAGTTTGAGAAAATGCGACAACAGTCGCCGCTGCTGAAGGTCGCAGACATTTTCTACGACTTCATCGAGCAGCATCCGGACAAGTTTCGGCGCATGATTACAGAATATGAGCAACAGAAGCAGCGACGAGCCTTGGACAACAGCAAAGCGCATCTCAGCTTGAAGGCCGAGCACGTTGAATGGTTCGAGGGCAGCGAAGAACGCTTTCAATCCAAGGAAGAGGCCATGGCCGTCAGGGCGCAGACACGTGTGCGTGGCTACTATTACAAGACCAAGGAGGAGCTGACGCGTAATCCGTTGTACAGACAGAACGCCAAGGCCAGGCAAATCATCAACTCGGTGCTGGAGCAATTTCGTTATCTTCTCATTGGCTGCGATTACTTTTCGATGATGTTCAATCGAAAGTGTGAGCTTAAGCATGATATGTTGCAAGAGCATGGAGAGGAGGAGCAGCCCGATGCGGCGAGCGTGCCCAATAAACGACTCCGGCAAGTCATTAAAGATTATACGTCCCGACATGCCATACTCGACGAATGGTCCGTCTCGCTGTGCACGGACTTGGGCGACTTCTATTGCCAGGGCGCCTACTCGGACAATGGCAACTACTGTTCGCTGCAGCACACTATAAATCCGTATGCCTCCCGGGAGAATCTCATATTGTTTCAAGTGTGGAATCTTGATCATCAAATCGAGCTGTGTCGCACCATTCTTCCGGCGTTGGTGGCCAATGTCCAAGAGCTGGTGACACAGCCTCAGCGCAAGTGCGCGTTGCATAACAAACGCATTGTGGACATCTCTGTGCTGGAATATTTCCTGGAGATATTCTCGCTAAAGAACCTCAAGTTAGTGCACATTGTGTGCCATGAAAAGGCACAGCGCACCAATAAGTCCAATGGGCGCCTTCTATGCGCCGATTGCCACGAATATCGCATTGTCCAAGAGCTCATGGATGTGCAAACGTCGGACAAAACCTCCTAGAAACAGAATGCTTTACATAGTAATCTACTAAAGCAATATAATATACAATAATTATATACTTGTATCTCATTTACAATATTGCGAACTGCTTTAACCAGGCTTTGGACTTTACATGTTTGTGCCAAGCTCAGCTGTGTATAATATATATATATATATATCGAAATATGATTTAGACAATTCTCGATTGAGTTAACTCAATGCCAAATTGTACAAACCTCAAGTATCTCAAAGTTAACTATCAAAGTTTAGTGTTATAATATTTGACATATGTATGCATTTAATACAAGGAAATCGTTGATCTGCATGCCCTATATACAATATAGATATATACATATATACGAATTAGCTTTAAATGTTGTTAACTGTAGTCTACGTGTAGATGAGTTTTGAGCAAGTGAATTGCCCCGTTGCTTTGTTCAACATGTCCATTTTAAGATATTGTAAACTCGAAATATATATCAAACCAATTTCATTGAATATATATATATATATATATATATATATATATATATATATATATTATTACTGCATAAAGATTATAATTGATCCTATATTAACAGCGTGTAATAAATTAGTGAATTTACTGAGTATGTGCTATTACTTAAGTGCAATATGAATACTTTAATATACATATAAATGTGAAACATATACATATACATATATTTAATATGATATATCCTAGCATAACTTCATGCTCATGTACCTAAATACATTTGTAACTCTACATGCAAGTACAACAGTTTTGCTACGCTCGGCTTCTCTGTACCTCTGAAGATTAAATGTAATAAAAGAAATGTATCTATTAAAATACATATATATATCTATTGAAAATTGAATAATAAATATTTAATAGGATCTATAATATATGAATCAACTATGGCATTGAACAATCTGCATACTATACTTATACCGAATATTATATTTATCGGATATAGATAAATCTACAGCAGAATATGTACATCCCTGAATAACATATCTCAGCACTTCCTAGTCTCAAAGTCAATAGATGAGCAATTATCCCAAGGAAGTCATTTAAAATATGTTCAATCGAAGGAAAAATATATGAGTGGACTCAACAGGAAAAAAAAACAATTAAAAATTCAAAAAGATGTAATATATCGACTTAACATTCAATAACAATCTGAAAGGACAGACATCACAAATGGGAATTAGAGAGTTTTAAAATAAAATACAGATCAAAGAAATCTAATCAAGGAATTAGTAAAAGGCCTTGGAGCGTACATTTTTATCATCAAGATTAATTCGAATACTGCGCAAGTTTTGTTTAATACGTTTTAATATTAATTTCCCTGTATATATATTCAATTTGATTATATATATTTACTAAAATATATATATGTATATATATACATATATATTTTTTCAGCAAATATATATAATATACTAACAACATTCCCAATGCACACCTTTTCATCTTTATTTAAAAATTTAAAAAAATACTCAAAATAATTTTTTGTTCTTAGTTATTTCTTTATTTACTTAAAATGTCACTGCATAAAAAATTATACAACACAAAAATATATATGAGTATAAAATAATAATAGTAGTCAAAATGATTTGATAACACACTCGTATGCATACGAATACCATAAAGATGAATATATCTTTCTTCTGTATAAATAACTACGACATAAACAAAGAGTCTGTTTAAGATGATGAGAGAAATGAAAAACTATTGAAGTCGCACAGCAATGCTGACGAGACACAGACAGAAAGAAACTCTTAAATTGAAATAATTATTTATTTGCTTTCATTTTATTAATATTAATATTATGAATCGTTTTCAGGATGCGCTTTCGTATTATCCGGATACATTTTGATGATTTGTCGGTTGCGTTGTTTTTCGTTTCGTTTTGTTATCTCAGGATTAATTCATTCTCTCGGCTTAAGAGTTAAGGTTAGTAATCATTCGCTTCGCTAATAGAGTTCGTAAGTTGTGTTAGGGATTATTTTGGTTTTTGTTTTTCTTTTTTAGTGCTGCTACCAAATCGCGTTTAACAATTGAAAAAAATATTTTTAAAATACGTTTTCATCTCAACTACAATGCTAAAAGTTAGTTTTAAGAAATTCCACTAAAAAAAAACTGTTCCCAAGCTAAACATCTTTCTGTTTACTTTGCTGATCCTAAGTATTTGCTGGTACTTAAGCTAGGGACAAGTGCATTAAATTGCATCGTTTGCTGTAGTCAGTTTTCAGCTATAATTGATTTCTATGGCTGTGAGAAATAATTATAGATCCGATTGTCCCGGTCCTGAAAAACAAAGTGAGAGAGATAATTAATTAAAATTAATGATTTTTCGTTACATAGAAAACGTATACGAATAAAGCTAACAATAGATTGTGGAAAGTTCTTTGTCTGCGCCTTTTGGCTTAGTTGGTTAAACTTTCAAGACATATATATCCATATATATCCGCAGGCCAGACTCGGGAGAAAATAAAAAATAACAGTTACACACAAATGAAGCGGCAAAAAAAACGTTTGCAAGTTGCAGCGGTGCCAACCAAAAAAATAATCAAAATTAAGCAAAAGCAGCCAACAGAACTTCGAGAGAAAACTTCACCTTAATTGTTGAAAACATTTTTTACTTTTATAAATTTCTGTTTTTTTTTTTTTTTTTTTTGAATATTTTAGGATAAAAGCCATTCATAATCATTGTCATCATAATACACGATTAATTATTTTGTTAAGAATATATATTTTTAATTGTGTGTAAAAGAAAAAAAACAAGTTAATCAAGTATAAGAAAAAAAACATTCAATTATGTATTGTAAACTTATGAATGGTTAATATTACGAACGACTTTTCATATTGTACAATTTGCAATCGTTGATGCTTTTTTTTCATATTTATTTTTAATAGTATTTTATTGTTACACTAGAAAAAAATCATCATTCGCTGTTCAGCATTTTGTTCAAGGTGGAGTTTGCTCTCCAAAATTCGTTAAATCAAAAAAATTGTTTTTGGAAAGAAAAAAAAAAGATAAGAAAATATTTGCGATAAGACATTTTGTCCAGGTTTTTTAATTTTTTTTTTTTTTTTTTGATTTAAGTTAAAATTATTAAGTTTATTATTTAGAAAAGTTTTGAAGTGCTACGTAACATCTAGATGAGGTTAATGTATTGGGCAGCTCTACTGAAGTTTAGATGGGTGTTAATTGTGAAACATTATTTAGATACAAACCTGGTTAATTGGGTTTCAATTTCATTTTTCAGTTTTACGTTTTTTAGTTTTACTTCGATTCAAGTACAAAATGTGACTATCGCAAATATTTGTCGCAAATAATTAGGAAATACGGCACATATATTAAAAAATAGAATCAAATAGCGGCAAAAATAAAAGAAATACATATAGAATAGAATAGTGGGCAAATTTGAAATATATATTATATAATGAGAAAAAAAAACATTAAGGAACAAATTAGTTGAAATTTTGGGTAGGATATACATTTTAATTGAATTTTTTAGGTACCTTAGGATTTTGAACGAGTTTTACAAAATCATTGAGTTGATGAAATTGTTTTTTTTTTTGTTTCTTTTGATTATTATTGTGGCGATTTGATAGATTTTTGATTTGATTACATTTTCTTTTTGTATTGTTGTTGTTGTAGTTGTTGTTATTTGTTTTGATTTCGATTTGGAAATACATAAGTATGTATATGTAGTCGAATTTAGAAATGACTTTGGCGAAGAGCTTGCGCTTTTAATTGAGATAACAAACGAACGAGCGAACGAACGAATGAACGATTTTCTTTTCTTTTTCATTGATTTCAGTTTGTTTATATACATTATAGATTATATATATTATGTTTTATTAGATATTTAGTTATTAGTCTGAGGTTTCTATTGTCATATTGTACAATGGGATCTGATGCGATATGTTGTGATGTAATGGGATGAGAAATGCAACAATTGGCTCTGCAATGAGGGCAGTGACTAGCGGCTGTGGCTTGACCTTGTCAAGTTCCAAGACTCAAATGCAAATACTAAAATCTATATACATATATTAACATATTTCTATATATGTATTTGTGACCCCCTCCCAGCTAACCCGATATACTACTCCGACTAGACCTTACGCCAGCTGCTAACGGAGCGTTCCCTAGACTGTTGCCTGAAGCATTCGGGACTTTTGCTGCCGCGACTGCTTAGGATTTCGGGTGATTCGGTGACACGTGCCAAGTCCCGATTGATTGTCTTAGAGCTGAGCACTCGGGGACAGCGCACCGTCCAGGGGCTGCGGCGCGGATCCTGTAACGCTCTAAATGCCTTCGACGGCATAATTTCCTCGCCGCCACTCGCATCCGTCCAGCTGTTATAGTAATCGGAATATTCCTTATCCTGTTTAGGTGTTATAGCGGGCGTGCTGTCCAGCGAGCTGTTCTCAACGGAGTCCATTTCCTCCACCAGAGCACGCTTTGCAGCCGCCTGCAGGCGCTCCATGGGCATCTGGCGCAGGTGGCTGCTGTCGCTCTTGAGCAGCAGACTCTGGACTAACTCGTTTACCAGCTTATCGCTAACCACACGCTGTTTGCTGGGCGATGGCCCCACAATGGGTGAGGCGGGACTGTTCGGCGTTGAGGGATTGTCCGCATCGATGCTGGTATTCTTGCGCAGTGGCAGCGAGAGACGTTCGCGTCGCTGTGTCATTGTCTCGGCCTCGCTAAGCGCATTCGGATTCTGGCGCCGTGTGATGGATACATTGTGAATAATCTTGCGTCTGCTCGGCTTGAACTGCAGCTCGTCCGTCTGTCCAGCTTCTAAGCCTTCGGGCAGATCGTTTTCGTCCTGCAGCAGCTTGAAGAGTCTGGAATGTGTCGCGGCGCGCTGATAGCTCGTCATTTTCCGCAGCTCGGGGAAACTTTCGGATTCGGTGTCCGTCTCGGAGAGCTGCCGATTCATATCTGTTACGCCCGAGTCATCCTCCTCAATCTCGGACTCGGAACGCTGTGTGCTGCTGTTGCGGGACAGCTGTCCCTTGCCACGGCCACTGTCAACGGACAGCGATTGAATAGTCATGGCCTTATTCGATGTGGCATTTGGGGGCGTTGTCTCAAATACATTGATGCGATCGCGTACCGAAATTTTCGGTTCGTCGAGCTTTGTCACACCAAGATCGGGCAGGCCATTGGATAGCAATTTTTTTTGGGTTTCTGGTTCCGCTTTGGGCTCTGCTTTAGGTTGGGGTTGGGGCTCGGGTTCAGGTTCGGGTTCTGGTTCAACGTAAACCTCTGGCAGTTGGTTAGTGGGTGTGGCCGCACCTCGCTCCTCGTTTCTTGTGTGCACCATTTGCATAGTATGTTGCTCCATAACGATACCATCTTCGCCCACAATTTCATATTCTCCGGGCTCGCCTAGGCTAAGTTCGGCGGGTTCCTCCGATTCTAGAATGACGCTGCTTCGGTTGGGTAGCGATTTCTGCTGCACTTTCTGCTCATCAATTGAGGTATTGAAAAAGGCCATAGCTTGGCGATAGTTCTGGCGCTTCTGCTCAGCCTCTTCCAACTGGCTGATCTTCTCGCGCTCCTGCTCAATGTTCGCCCAAAAGTCGGGCTCATCGTTGCTCTCCGCCTCTTCGTTGTTATATGAATAGGGCGCCCAGGTATGAACAGTAGCTGGTTCATGCATTGAAGCCAGGGACATGGTGTCAACCATGTTCAGATTGGTATCGGGAGCTTCTTGTGTGGATAGCACGATTGGATTTGGTGAATCCTCCTCAGTTTTGCTCTCATGCTCAAGCTCGTCGTATTGGACGGCCAGCATTTGCTCCTCTTCAACAGCTGGATCAACGATCACTGGCTCCTCTCCACGAGCTCCTTCCAACGTTGCCCACACATCGATTTCCACGGCTGGTTCATCGGGCAGTTTGGCACGAAAGGCCTTGGTTTCCACTGGTTTGTAGGGCGTTTCCTCCACCGAATTTTGACGATCTTTGCGAGCCCAAAAGGTGGCTGATTTATGGAAAGTAACATCATCGTCATCTGACTTACGATTCGCTTCGATTTGCGTCCAAAAATCTATTTCTTCATCAGTGTCAACCTCGCGCGGCTCTTCGGGATACTTTGTAGGATCGAATTTAAAGTCGTTGACTTTGTGGTCAGTGTCTTCTTCTCCAGATTTAATATCGGCCCAGAAATCAATTTCATCCTCTTCTTGGACTTGACCTACTGTATTGTCGACTGGGTTCCCTTGCTGAGTGTCTGCTGTTAGCTCTGCCCAGAAGTCTACGTTATCTGCGAATTGATTCGATTGATTCTCTCGCTCAACTGTATTTTCGATTGAGCTCTCCTTCTGAGTATCTGCTCTATCTGCCCAGAAGTCTACATCTTCTGTGAATTGGTTCGATTGGGGCTTGGATTCTTTCATATTTTTCTCGGATTTCGCCTTGTCTACTGATGCCCAAAAATCCTCTTCCTCGATCTCTGGCGACTCTTCCACCTCTGGTAATTCCTCAACCACGAAATGCACCTCGGCACACTGGGATTGAGGCATGCATTCCACTTTAGCTCTTAGGGTAGTCGTCCAGTGCTCCACTTTGGTCACCGACTCTTTTTTTAACGGAATATACGTAACAGTTTTTTTTTTTTTTATCCATTGACTTTCTTCCTTGCTCTTCTCAACGCTTGCCCAGAAGTCAACTTCTTCTTCTGGCTGCTCAGGCTCACGAATTAGCTCCGGCTCCTTGGCTGCAGTTGCAAATGTTGACCAAAAGCTGTTCTTGGCCGCCTCTAAAGACGCCTGCGTCTTGCTTAAATCACACGACTTTGGTCTAGGCGGTTGCACCTGCTCATTGCTTTGCTTTACCCGTAGCTGCACAGTCTCCTTTTCCGGAGGTTGTTTCAGCTGTGCATCTGGCTTTGCTTCCGTCGTTTTCCAAAAGTTCTTCGATTGCTCCATCATCTTCTGTGCTTGCATTTTGGTAGCTAAAAGCGTGGCAAAGAAATCAAATTCTTCCTTGGGTGGCTCAGAAGTGTCTTCAGCTTCCTTCGTGGGCTCCAACTTCGAAATGTTATTTGTTAACTCCCCATCTCGGGTCTCCGCTAAGAATTTATTTCGCATGCCCAGCGATATGGAGGCAGAGACATCGTCATTGCTCATTTTGCGGCCACTCGAGAGTACTTTGTCCGGGTTAGAGTTGTGCTGGTGGTCCAAGGACTTGTCGACGGAATTGGAGCGGGAAGAGTTTGACAAGCTAATGGTGACGCTCACCTCACAATCATTATCGTCCTCATTGTCGCTCTCCAACTTGGCAACACTGAAGGAGTTGCGTTTGTTGTCCACGCTCTGACGCCTCTCCTCAATCTGTGTGGTGCTGCCCACCTCCAAGGTAGCTATATTTTCGTCATTCGAGCTGCGACTGAAGGAGAATCGCAGTGGCAAACGCACTGTAACCGAATTCGACTCATCATCATCGTCATTCTTGTCGTTGTCCTCGATTTGCTGATTCAAATCGTCATCATCATCGACTGGACGATCTGCCAAAGTGGCATTGCTTGCACTGGATCCATCCCGATTAATAACTGTCCTTGCGTAATTGCTGCTTCGTTCTAGTTCACTCTCCTCCTCGTATATGGTGCTCAGGTCCTCCTCAACGATATAGTCGACATCCAGTTCCTCAGCCAGACACTCCTGTTCTTCTTCCTCGTCAACCATTTCATCAGCTGTCGTCACATCCTCGTCCTCATCCTCATCATCATCTTCACTCTCGGACTCCAGATGCTGCATGGGCATCTTACCCAGTCCCTTGTAGACCTGAACATTGGTTACTGACTTGATGGCCTGTAGCGGTGTGTGCTTGGGGGTGTCAGTATCTTCCTCGTCCTCATCGCTGCTGCCCTCAGTGTCACTATCGTTGTCATCCAGCGCCGTAATCTGCACCGGCGAAGCATTGTCGCTAGGTGAGCATGCTCCCAGCTCCTTGAGCTGTTCGCCCGCATAGTCCTTCTGGACTTGCTTCGACAAATTGGCTTGGGTATTACCACCGGCAATCTTGTTGATGTTGGCCAGACGCTGGGTAAGCATATCGATGACCTGCTCGTTGCTGTTGCAGATGTTGCGGGTCTTCGGTCGGCTGACCACCTCCTCAATTTCGACAGAGTGCGCGCGCTTGGGTGGCTCACGCGGCTCCACCTTGATGTGGTGCTGCATTATAATCTTCGAGGGCACGTCGTCAGTGCTGGGGGTTATAATAATATCGGGCAATACACTGCTAGCACGACTTTCAGTTGAGCTTTGGCTAAAACTAGGCGCTACCGGATAGGGGTAGGGGCCATAGGGCGGTGAAAACTGAGAAAACTGTGGGTCAGCGGGCATGCCTGGCTGGCCATAGACTGGCGGTGGGGGCAGGTAGTAGGGATAGTAATACGGATACGCTTGATTCATGTCTGGCTGCTTGCCATCTGCCGAAGGTGGCATAGGCGGCGGTGGATAGGGATAGGGATAAGGCCAGTTGAGCACTTGAGGTTGCTCCCCATTTGCTTGCCCTGGGACCTGATGGGGTGGTGGTGGCATATACCAGGGGAAGGGATAACCATAAGCATAGGGATACAGCGGAGGCACCGACTGCGAGCGCTCGGGTTGCTTAGCTGCTTGATAAGAACTGTCCGAACTAAGAGATGAGTTGGATGAATATGTGCCATGAGAAATGCTTGAATTCGTGTCTGCAGTGGGTGGAGTGGGTGTAGCTGATGTGTAACTATGACGTTTATTGATTTTATTGTTAATTTCTCTGTTATGGTTACTTTTACTGACATTATCATTATTCTCATTATTGTGATTAATGTTACTATTATTATTATTATTATTATTATTATTATTATTATTATTATTATTATTATTATTATTATTTTGGCTTCGTTCAATTCAATATTTTCCAAATCCGAGTCCAGCTCGGTGTGAATTTTATGTTCTGAGGTCGGTTTGGTGCACGGTTATCAAAAATAAATCAAAAAAAGAAAGAAGAAAAGATATAGACACGGTGAGAGTGCATATTATGATCAATACACCAACAATTTGGACTGTGAATGTTATGCAGATTAAACGATCGAGCAAAGCCACTAACTATATACAAGTTTCAATAGTCGCTTAGGGAGCAATGAGTGTGTGTGGGTGTGTGGATGACAGTGCATGATGTGGGTGTACATAAAGTTCAGTTATGAAACACTGAATGGATCGGTGTCGGATGGTCGTATAATCGATATATTCAGATTGGAATTCAACATGCTTCCTTCCCAAGTGAAGGATCCAACACAACTTGTATAGTTAAGAGTCAATGCAAAACAAAATGATTTTCAAGAAAGGTGAAATCTCTCAATAGATAGAATACATAATCAAGAAAATAACATGATGCAAGGTATACGTATAAATGTGAATATATGTACATACGTGTACTCAATGTGCGTGTGTGTGTGTCTTTGTGTTTGTGTTTGTTAGTGAATGGCTAAAATGGCATATATACAAGTTGTGTTAGCCTCGAGGCTAAACGTTGATTGTGCGCGTGGGTGTGAAATATAATAATAAATAGAATAATAACCCCAATTTCTCGCAGTGTATAGCACTTACCGGCATTCTCTGGTGTTGTCATTGCCTGTAGAATCTTAAATGATCGACTTGGTATTGCGCTTCCGGTATATTTTTTCGGTTCCGGTGCCTGTTGCTCACTAGGCGGCACATATTGCTGCTGTTGGGGTGTGTCTAAGGGAAGAGAAGGAATACACCCTTAGTAGTTTCGCGCACACTCACACTTCGCCTACCTACCGTAAAGAGAACGCTGTGGTGTAAAGCGGTTCTGTGTGGTTGAGCCGTTACCTGCAATCAAATAGAAATCATTTCGCATCGCTTTAGTCTAACGTTTGACTTGATAACTAATCTATTGAGCTTAGTAGTGCTGGCAATTTAGATTCGGATTTTAAGGCATTACCATGGGCTCATGGTGGACTACACAGGAAGCGTATTAGTTTCTTTTGTTCCAAACGGGTTGGTCATGGCTTAAAGCATTGAATTAGTAAGAACAACCGTTTCAGGGTTAGACTGAGAGACCTAGACCCAGACCCAGACCCAGACCAAGAGGAAGACCGATGGACACCGAATCGACGAAACCTTACGACTCTCTCTCCGGCCGGTCTAACCGGCAAACCTTACCCGTCCGGCTTGCTGTGGAAGTGGGGCGAAGGGGCTCACCTTGCGGGGACCAGGCTTGTGGTATACCCGACTGCTGATCCTGTGCGATTTGCAGTCGTCTCATTTGCTCAATGGTCGGACTATTGCGCGCTTGCTGGGCGCTCATCTGGCGAGCGAATTGCGGCCGCTGCAGCTGCGGCGTCTCCACATCCAACTGTGGCTGTTGCACTGGCCGAGCCTCGACGCTGCCATCGTCCACCGTATCGGTTATCTTTTGCAATATTCTAAACGATTTCGATTGTATGGGCGGTGAGCGTGGATCGCTGCAAGTAGATATAGCCGAATGTTAGGTTATGTTGTTGGTTAGCATGCACTCGATATTAAATGTCTGAAAACCAAATTACATCATTTCAATGACTCGTGAAGGAGTGGTGTTAACTATGTGGTTAGCCTACGGCGGACACCGAATGCAGGTCGAAATCGATAATTTTTTTGTTGAGAGATGAGCTCATGACAAGGGAAATGCCTTGAATGAATGTTATGCAAACAAGGAACGCACGCTCACAACATTGACGAACATAATCAGAGGGATCTGGAGCAGAGTTTAGCTGTCCCAGGTCCCGTTTGACAGCACTAACAGTGAAAGTTTTTAACTAGAATGCATTTGTTATCGGCCTGCGACGACGACGACGACTGTGACTGTACTACCTGAGTCGATTCTTTCTGTAGTTTATCTCAGCCTCGAGTGGACATTGATGCACATACAAATTGTAATTGCCACTGAAAGTCGCGGTAAGTCGTTAGGGTTTTGTAAAGAAGCACAAAATTTATACGCATTAGAGCTGGGTAATGGTGCAAAGTGGAGGTGGAGAATGATCGATAGCAGTATCGGCGCCATCGATGGAAGAACACTATTGAGTAACCCTACCATCGCAGGCCCTGCACTACCGATAGTCTGCGAAAGTGCCAGCGATAGTTGGCCAGAAAGGCTTTTCAGCATAATTGGGCAATTTGAAGCTGACTTAACTATTGTTTTAATAGTATTAAAAAATTAAGCTATTTCAGTTCAGGGTATAAAAAAATGTCACCCAAAATCGTGCTTCTCTATAATTTTCATTACTGAAAAAACATATTTATGAAAAAAGAAAATAAATTTCATATTCAGACTACGACACTACATCTATCACCCAAATCTTTAAACTATGTTTTTTTTTTTCAACTAATATTAAAAAATAAATGAGGAAAGCTTATTTTTAACTTTTTTAATTTGAATTCTTTTTGGTCAACTTTTTACAATTAAAAAGAAGACTATCGTTAGCACTATCGTCGACAATCGAACATTTGAAATAACTATCGCCTACTCTCGATAGTTCTCCACCTTCAGTATTTTAGTATTGGTCAAGCACAAAAAATGTGTAGTGTTGTTAAAAGCATTTGTTTCCACTTACTTTTGTAGTACGACTGGTGACTGGGACACGGGGCCACCGCGACCTCCTTCAATGGCAATGGGTATGATCCGTGTTGAATTGTTGTTGCTGCTGTGATTAGAAGCAACAAAGTGATGTTGCTGCGGTTGCTGTTGCTGCTGCTGCTGCTGCTGCTGATGCTGCTGCTGCTGCTGTGGAGTGGGCGACACTCCTGATGTTGGATAGTTGTTGTAACCTTGATCGACAAATTGATTAGCTGAGCGTATTATGTGGCCAGCAGGCGCTTTCGTAGGAAAGAAAGAGTATACATAGACACATATTGATATCGAGATGGAAAGTTACACAGTGGGACAGTGGATTGGAGCAATCGGGAACAATCGTGGTAGTTGTTGGAGAGTGCAAGGGTTCGCAATCGGGGTAGAGGGGGGAAACTACTGGGTTCGAGGCTTGTTTAGTGACGAACATTTAGAGTGTTTAGGAAAGCGCCAGATAGGGTATTAAAAGAACACAAATACAAAATACACACAAAAAGCTAAACAACAATTTGCAGCATCTGAAAACTTACCACCGAAGTTGGGCTGAGCAGCGGCATATGTTGGGGTTTGCTCCAGTGTAATGGGTATGATGCGCTCCTGTAATGATTTAATTGGCAATTAGCGCTGTATCTCTCAATACCCTGTAATTTGGTGGGTTACCCTGGGGCCACTCTGGGTCGCATTGCTGCTGTTGATCTGCAGCCGCAATCCACTCTGCTGAGCTGTTGACCCAAAGTTCTGTTGAGCAGCCGGACCGGGAGACGAAGCTGTTTCATAGCCATTGCCCTGCAACTGCATCTGCAGTTGTATCGGCATCTGGGGCTGATAGAACGTGCTTGTGGGTTGCGCTTGCGTTGGCGCCGACGGCGATGCTGTCTGTCGCAGTGACGAGGGCATCACATTGCCATTCTCCTCGGGACGTGCCCAGGGCGCCTGCTCCTTAGTCGCGGGCTGTGAACTAAGCCAGCGCAGTGGCTGCCCGCCCACCTGTTGCTGTGCTGCTTGCGACTGCTGCTGCTGCTGTTGTTGTTGCTGCGGCAGTTGTCGCATGGGCGAGTCACGAGCTCCCGACAACTGTTGCTGCTGCAGCAAAAGGCGCTGGGCTTGCGGCTCTGTGGGCTGCGCCAGAGGAGCAATGTAAAGGGAACCAACGTTGGTCTATAAAAAAAATGTATATATATATATATATTATATATAGTAATAATAGCAGAAAAATAATAATAATAGTAAATATCATGAGGCGACAATAAAAAGCGACAAAGTTTTCATAATTGTATGTGGGATAAATTGAAATTATTCGCCCATGTTTTAACTACAGCCTAAGCTCGTCTAAGACTGTATCCGGAATTCTCAGTCGAAGCACACTAAAACATGCTCACATATGCTCACTTTATTTTAGTCTTCATATGCCCAGTACTTAGACAATGATGTACTAATCGAACCTTCGTAAAAGTTGTGATTGTGCTTAACTGACAATTAGTCATTAAAAAGGGTATTAGCTAGGCGGATATATCCATTTTCTATACTTCTATTAGCCATTAATAAGGGTATAAGCTAGGCGGATATATAATATCATAATACCATTAAGAATACATCGGATAGTCGTATATTTCAAATAAGAAAACTATTTCTTAAAATATATTTCTTGCCTTTTCCTCTTTTTTCGCACATGTCTCAAAAATTGTTTTTCTCAAGATATATATATATATATATATATATATATATATATATATATATATATATATATATATATATATAAGTATATATATGTATAAATATTTGTTTTCGCAATTTGTATATATATTTTGCTTTGAGTATATACATAGTTTATGTATATATTTTTTTCGTAATTTATACTTATATATTTCCTTTGTATATACATATATATATATTTTATATACGTATATATATACATATATATATAATTTTTTAAAATTATATTTTTTATATTATAGTTTAAGCGATATATGTACATATGTATGTATATTGAAACATGAATCTGCATTCAGCTAATTTATACGACGTTAAGTATTCGTAAATTAAGTAAGCGTGCTGTTATTTTATCTATCGTTTAAAATATTAAGATAGAAAAAAAAGGAAAAATGCAAAATATATAATTTAAGTAAATTTTTAAAATTTCCAGCACAACTATTTCAAGTCGCTAGCACTCTTAACCCGTTAGTTATTATATTATTTTGTATAATAATTAATAATAAATAATAATAATAATATTTCAATTCATTGCATTAAAAAATAATTAAAACTGATCGAAAGTAATTTTGTTCGCAATTCTCTTTGCATTTTCATCTTTTATTTTCATATAAAATTAATTTAAAATTATATTATATTAAACTTAGCAAAACAATGCAGCAATACTATTTTTAAGATTATAACCCTATGTATAGAAAATGCATTGAACCAGCTTCGTATGCTTAAAAGCTAACCAAGTAACTGACTTCGCTCCCAGGCAACTAATAGTTTTTCAATTATAAATATCTAAAAATATAAATTTATAAATAAATAAATTTAAATTTTAGTATGTTGTAAGAGACTTTACTATTTCTTCAAGTGCAAATTGCAGTTAATGATTTGAATAGTATTTGCTCGTTGGCGATGGCAATGCGTCGCGCTTGCCTCAAGTTCAAAATTCGTGTTTGGCCTTTGGCAATATTTAATTTTAGCTGCTGCATTTACGAATGGCGTTCAATGTTCAATCTGCTGCCGCTGATGATTACCTAAAAATAGAACTGAATGCTTCCGTGACTGCGCTAGAGCAAGGCACAAGGTATCAACGGCAGTAAATTGGCATCATTTGCTCGCTTCATTGGCTATATTGTAAACTTTATTACTCATACGGCCCGAAATGAATTGGTCAATATTTAGGCGAGTGAGTAACCGTCTGGAAAGGTCAAACTATCGTGGGTATTGCACAGTTGCTAAACACTCACCGGCTTAACACCTTGATAGGGCGTTTGTTGCTGCTGCTGCTGCTGCTGCGGCTGTTGCTGCGGTGCATTGAAAGCTGCTGCTGCTGCTGCTGGCTCGACTCTGGCGGGACTGAAGACATCGCGAGATCTTTGCGGCTGTTGCACATTGTTGTAAATGGGCTGTGAATGCGTTGGCTGCTGTTGCTGCTGTTGTTGCTGCTGTTGTTGCTGCTGTTGCTGTGGTGCAGCGGACGGGGCGCGTTGCGTACGCCAAGGCACAGTTTGAGCTGCCTGTTGCTGCTGTGGCTGAGCCAGCGGCGAGATGGCTGGCGTTGGACGTGGCTGCTGCTGCTGTTGCTGTGCCAGCGGAGAAATGGCCGTGGGTGAACGCGGCTGCTGCTGTTGCTGCTGTGCAAAGCGGAAGGGACTCTCCGTGGCACGCTGCTGCTGCTGCTGTTGGCTTTGCTGTTGCTGTTGCTCGAAGGGCGAGCGCGGACTCTCTGTTTGCCGCGTATACACATTAACAGCTGGCGACTGCGGCATGGGCACACTACGGAACTCCTGACGCTGCTGCTGCGGCGGTGTTGCCGGCGGCGTCGGCTGCTGCAACTGTTGCTGCAGTGGCGGTGTTTTGGGTGAAGGCTGCTGCTGCTGCTGCTGTGTTGCTGGTGTGTAAGGACTATAGCTGATGCTGTTGCTGTTGCCATTGCCATTGCCATTGCTGTTGTTGTAGTTGCCGTTGCTGTAGCTGTTGCCAGCTGGCTTGTAGGCTGCGGGAGTAAACGGAACTGAGATTAGCATTGCTGGGGGCAAAGTAAGAAAAGAGATTTTTAGTGCCGTTAGTGGGAGATGCCAATAAGAGATGCCGCTTGATGTCTGGGATTAGTCAAATGTGGTTTTTAAAGCACCAGATACCGCTTAGTAGTTAGCCGGCGAGCGACATGAGGCGAGCCGCGGGCCAAGAACTGTACCAAGAGAACTTTGGCCCACTCGATGGTGGAGTTAGAGTTTACCCCAAAACCAAAACCAAAACCAAAAGCCAGCGAAATGATGCGATATCCGAAGAGTCTCTCTCTCTCTCACTCTGCTCACCATCAACGGCATCTTGGCTGTTGCTGCTGCTGTTGTAGTCACCATTGCCGTTGTGAGCTGGCTCAGGCAGGGGGCTCTTGGAGCGCTCCTTGCAGTACTCATCCTTCCAGAAGGTGTTCTTCTCCACTGGAGGCGGCACCTTGCGCAGCGCCGCCATCGGATTGCTCGGTATCTTGATCTCCGGCCGGAAGCCCAGCGGCGGCGGCTCGAAACGTTGCGGCGTTGGTGATTTGCGTGCCGCTGCCGGCGAGCCGGGCGCACTGCCCCGGCCCGTTGGTGGTGCTAATGTGCTTTGTTGTGGGGGTGGCGGTGGGGGAGCAGCGTGGTTACCGTTCTTACCCGTCTGTGACTGCGGCTGCGGCGGCGGCGGCGGCGGTGGCAGCACCTGAAACGGCATGCCCATCGCAGCGGCGCCCATCGAGCTGGCTGCGCCGCCCGCAGTGACGCCCGGCGACGACTGAGGCGATGGTCTGTTCTGTTGACTGGCGCCCGTGGCGCCCTCGGCCTGCGCGTTGCGCGCCAAGCGCTTGGCCATGCGCTCCGACCGAATCTGGGAGAGATCTATGCCGCCTGGCGTGTAGGTGAAGGGCTTCTTGTCTTTTGTCATCATAGCATTCTGCACGCAGGCGGGCGCCTCATAGCCTCCGCCTCCAGCGGCGCCTCCGCCGCGCTGTCCATACCTGCCCACATCAAAACCAGAGAAAGAGACATTCATTAGCATATTTTGATTGTTTTTGGTCATCGAACGGTTTCATTTTCATGCAAATTTCGCGATTCTTGTTAAGCATCTTGATTTGCTTTGTGTGGCTCTTCGGTTTGTGGCTATTTATCATATGTTTGACTTAATCTTTTGTTATTAACTGTTTCACTTTGACGCTCCACGCCAAAGAGCCCCCATTTGTCTGACCACACTTCAAGATCTTTCTTTTTTCGTATATCTGTACATATACATATATATACACATATATATATATATATATTTTTTTTTTCCAAACTGCTTGACTAATGACTCGCCCATCGACAGTTCAATGAGCCAATTTTTTCTTGGCAATTTGTTTTTTTTTTATGTTTTATTTTTATTTATTTTTTGTCGTTGTCGATGAGCGGGGGAAAGTGAGCTGAAGATGCCGCCACTGGCATCCATAGCCACTTATTAGTCCAAGTGCGGTGCCTAGGGCCATAACGGCCAGCTGTTGAAAGTGAGAGCTTGGAGATGGATGAATCTCAAGCACAAAAGCAATTAGGGGAAATTATTAAAAACCCATTAAAAAGTAAAACTGCGCCAAAGAACACAAATTTATACTCATTTGTGTTTTCATTGCTACAACTAAGTACTTTGCTTTGTAAGTGGGCAGCAGCTATTAGATCTACATTTCAAAAAATATGAAAACAATAATAATAAATCACATTTTCATATAAAAGTTAAGAAAATCGCAAATCGCAAAGACAAGACAGACATTGCTTGCTGTTTTCTTATTAGAAACTTAAATTGCTTTTGCAACAATTCCTTTATCGCACTCTCTTTGTCTCGCTCTCTCTAAGACAATTATTACTTCCTTACTTCCTACAACGCCCTCTCCTCGTCTCACTCTCTCTAAGACAACTACTACTTGATGTTTTCTTATTAGAAACATCAAATAGCGCTCGCCCTCACTCACTCTCTCTCTCTTTCTGGCTTAAGCCATGAGAGTAGCAAGCTTACGGTAACTTCTACTTCACATTTTAGTTCTACTCACCCTTTCCTAAAATGATAGTCATTGGCTATTAATCAACATTGTTACAGCAATTTATTACATATTGAAGAATTGTATGCAACTAATGTAAAAAAAAATAGAACTTGAAATTTATTCAAGTGCCAATGACGCAATATTATTTTTATAGGTTTTGAAAAATATAATATATTTATAAATTCTACAATGAAGATAAATAAGAGCAACTACGAATCGACTAGTCATTTATGTATTTGTACTAATACAAAGGTTTTTGCTAAATTCGTGTGAACATGATGTCATCAAATTGTGGTATATAGTATATGTATATGCGATAACAAACCTATGACAACAATGACGTCAGAGTATCTGTAGTAGACTCGATTACCACGAATCTGCATAATAGCGAATTATTCGAACTATTGTTGAGATTGGAGTTACAATGATTGTATCTTTTCTTTTTCATAACATAAAAATGAACATACTCGAAAGGAAGGACGAAACAAAGAAATTTCCAGAATTCTTGCTCTCTACTCCATTAGAACGAAGCTCTCTTAAGCGTCCCAGAGAGACGATTGATCTCCCTGCTGGGCATGCATATGTACATACATATGTATATATGTAAATATAAATATCTATAATGGTTCACAGCTTGTCATGGCTGTAAACCCACATACTTATGTATATACATATGTATTAATATGTACGCTCATCAGTATGTAAATTGGAAACCAAACTATGTTAATGATTTATAAATAGAGTTATTTTATTTATTTTTTTTTTAAATTATTTATACATGTTTTTACGATCTGTTCGAAACAGCACCAACGCATTATCAGTGCTTTTTTTTGCTGTTCTCAAACTCCTTAACGGTATACTTTTTGGTATGTGTGTGCTAAATGTACATTCTCTTTGCATTCGTTCCTCAGTATGTTTCATTTCCAAATGTCTCTTTCTCTCCCGCTTTTTTCACGCTGAAACTTGAACTAAAAGACTTAAGCTGTTAAGAAGATTCACTAAGCATTTGTAAATTAACAGCATGCTGTAATTAAACAGTGTAATGTATGTATGTTTTTTAATAACAGCCTATGATATAGTTTATTTTATTTAACATTTTATCTAAAGAGTTATATTTGGATAATTTTTTATTTTAATATATTTTAAATATTTCGATTTTTAGAAATGAAATGGAATATATACATATATGAAATAAAATGGCAATTAAAATACTTTTTATAGATTTCTCAATAAGAAATTCTAATATAAATTCTTAGAAATGAAATGATAAAATATATGTAACACATGTATTTTAAACGTTTACCACAGCATTATTAATCACCTATAATAATAATAATAAATACTCTCACTAGCTATAAATATGAATATGCAAGTTTGTATATTTATATATAGTTATCCCATATATTGCACAAAGTTCAGTTAGGAGGAAATGCGCATTGCATTGCATTGCACAACAATTCAAATCTGGCAGCTTTCTAGGCTTGTCAGGCTTCAATAATAATACTCATAAATGCGCTGCTCCCCCTTAAATAGCCAGGTCTACAAGCAAATTGACAAGCGAAAACAGTTAACAGTTTAGTCAAGCCGCGCCAAATGAATTTCCTAGCTGGCCATAAGTGATAGGTGCAATGGACGGGAGTAGGGGAGGGGGAATCGGCGAGCAAACAACGACCCGAACGACCTTACAATTTTGGCCTAGCCTGGAAAATGATGGAGCGTTAAACTTTGGCTAACGACTCAACTGAACAGAGACTAATCAATGGCAGGTTCAAGTTTTCGACGTCTTCCACTTGCCGCGCATTGCTCACCATAATTCCAGATGAGTTTATATGGTCATTCCGCATATCGCAGATGACATTTCTGCAATACTGAATACACACATACAGATGCTGTGTCTGTGTGTGTGTGTGTGTGTGTGTGTGTGTGTGTGTGTGTGTGTGTGTGTGTGTATCGCCTCGTATGGACTCAATTAGCGCCGACTTTGTTTGTCATCGACCGCAAGGCAGTTACGTCACAATACGACTGAGGCTTGGATTTGCATTTGACATTGATGCACTCGCTCCAATTTGTATGTAAAGCGGATTGCGGATTGCGGATTGTGGACTGTGGGATTGTGGGATTGCCGCTGTCGCCAGTTGTGGGTGCTTGGCTTTTGCAATTTGCTGTCTGTGTGTGGTTTGCCTTCGCATTTGCGGTTTGAGTGCTCGGAACGGGCACATGGAAAAGTGCTGGCAACACTTTTGCTACGGCTCTGCCAAGAGCAAACACTTGGCTCTTGGACAGCGCAACACCTGTTCCTGTTCGCCTGACCCACTTAGCCAAGTTGTTAAAAGCGAATCATTCACGCACCGTTCATGCGTATTCTATGCCATCATGCTGTGACTGTGTGCCTCTCGCTGTACGCGCGCATAAAAACTAATGAAGCTGACAGGCGACAGGCTAACAGACCACTGGACGAAGAGACCAGCAGACCAGCAGACCAACAGACCAGCAGAGCAACAGGCCAGACAACTTTTCAGAACCACAATGCCAGCTAGCCAGAGAGAGAGATGCACACGCCTGGCCAACAAAGCAACTGCCCATCACTTTCTTTTGGCCACATCTGATGCTTTCTGGGCCTATGCTAACTACACACGGCCGACGACAACATCTTTAGCATTCGCTTTTAATTAGCAAAATGTCAACGTTAAGCGAGACTAAATTAAGTAAATTATGCGGAGAAAAGTCGAAAACAAATAACTAGGCGAAATCGTATTACTCAAGCTGTAAATCAAGGCCTAAATGTTTTCCAACATCTTACTTCAATCTTTACTTTTCGAAATTCAAATAAAACCCAAGTCAGAAATGAAATGAAAGCTTCCAAGTCACTTGACTTATGTTTAATATAAAGAAAACTTTAGCAAATCACAAAGATTATCTTTTAATTTGTCAGAAGTGTAGGGGAAAAGAGAGACAATCGAAGCTAAATTATATAAGTAGGAGTACTTATGAATGGACTTGGAGCATTAAAGTAACTGATTTATACAAGTAAGGGTACTCATGAGTAGATTTGGAGTAGTAAAAGAGAGATTTGATATGAGTGACGTGAGATACAAAAGGATATTGGATTTTCGCCTAGAAAAACAGAAAAACTCACAGCTGCATCAGCTAAGAAGAAGACGCTAAGAATGAAAAGAGCTAAGATGGGAGGAGAAGTGCACACAAATTTAATGAGAATATGATGGAAATCTGTAATATTCGAAATCTATCATAATCTCAATCTATAATAATCTTAAACTATAATATTCGATATCTATAATATTCGCTTATATAAGGTCTTAGATAAGACTTTATTTTCGCAAATAAAATTTTTTTATTATTTTCGATATGAAGTAGGTCTTTCAATGAACTAAATAAATTTCTATTGTTTATGGCATAGAAGAGTAGAATATCCAAACAAATATTCGCCATTTATAATATTCTTAATCTATAATAACTGCAATTTATAATAGTTTATTCTATAATAACTCTCGTATAAACCCAAATATCTATCTATACAAGTAGAACTTTCAATGAACTAGATAAATTTCTAATGCTCATGGCAGGTGATTAGAATATTTAAAAATTTAGCTTTCCAGCCCAGATAGCTGCCCAGATCAATGACATTGACGCAATTTTCTATGAGAATAGTTTTGGAAGCATCTATTTTGGTTTACATATCATAGGACAGACAGGGCTAAATCGACTCGGCGTGATCAATGGGATCTGCCACGCCCTCTACTGCTTCTTACATACATTTTAACAAAGTCTTAAAAACCAAGTTTTCCACTTTCAATGACTATTCGCTCATAAAAGCCAACTACAAATCTAAAGAAAGCTAAAATATCTCAGAAAGCTTGCTGTTTAATAGGTTTGGTTGTCCTTCCAATCGAGTTGACGTCATAGTCTGCAGTTTTATTTTGTTTTTCGACTCGCACGTGTGCTAAAAGAAAATAATAAAGAAAACTTTGTTTTCGGTACCTTGGCACTTGATGGGAAAATATTGAGAACAAAGATCGGACGACAGCGACGTCTGGTGACGTCAAGCTGTCAGGAAAATGGACCAAAGAGCCAGACAAGTTCAGGAAAGCAACTAGATCAGCAGCTGATTCTGACAGCAGCGGCAATTAAGATGTCAACCTGGCAGCAGGAAGAGCCCAAGCGAAGCGTCAACAAAGTGCAAAGTCAGTGTGGAATGGAACTAAGCAAATAATCAGCTGCACGCTCCACATAATCTACTAGAGAAACATTTGCATATGAATCACTGCGACATTTGCAATTTGCATTCTTTCAAAAATAGAAGCTGCTATACAGATATATATGTATATATACTCTCATGTATATATAGGAGGTGAGAAATATGGCCCAAAAATAATACCGTATGGCACTTGGCATAGGCATGCAGACCCCATTAGCAGCTGGCATGCGTTAAATGAAAACAGCTGAAAGCCAAATGCAAAAGAAAAAAATAGAAAAACAAGTAAAGAGATCGGGAAAATTATAGAAAAACATCTGTAGAATTTACATTTTCACTTTTTGCTCGCATGCAAATGCGCGTGAAAAAATGTGTTCAATGCACAAGAAACTGAAACAAAAACTGGATCTGTGGGATCAGCTCCACTGGCAGTGGCCAGTTCTCTGCATATTTCAAGATCAAGGGCAGCCAACACACACACAGAGATAGAGAGAGAGGGGGAGGGAGGGAGGTAGGCAGACACAACTTGAGAGCTGCCACATGCAACATGACATAATGATAGTCATTGTCCGCCAGCCAGCCAGCCAGCCAGCCAGCCAGCCAGATAGCGACTGGGTCTATAAATAGAGTTAGAGCGCTACAGGGTGCCTCGTGTGAGTTGCACATTCCACGCAGCTAATCTCAGCCTCGACAGCAAAATATTTACATAGAAATTGTTTCAGCTTTTTGCGCACCAAAAACCGAAAAGAGAAATTCTTATCTCGCTCGGCTGTCATAAATTGCTCCAAACGTAGCCTACTTACGTATCCAGGCAGCTTTTGTCGTGGCCATGCTCCGGCAGCTGTGGCAGCGGCAGCTCCAGCTGGAATCCGCGATCCTCGCGCACCATATAGGCGGGCAGCGTCTCGATAATGGCATTCGCCTTATCGTTATACGAGCCCAGCAGCTCCCGATACTTCGAGTAGACAACGCGCTTCAGTTGAGGATTCTTGATCGCCGCTGGACCCGTTGCCGTCGCAGTCGCACTTAGCGTGGAGGTGGCCATTGTCTTGATTTGTTTGTTACTATTATAATTGTTATTGTTGTGTGTTAACGGTCTCGGATACTTTGCTAGAATCAAACTGTGATGTCAGTCAAACAAACCTTTAACGACTTTATAAGATCGGAAGATCGGAAGATAGGCGATAGGAGATCAGGAGATAGGAAAATAGGAGATGGGGAGATTTGAAAATATGAGATCGGAGAGCGGAAGATTGGAGATCGAATATCAGAAAACCGGAGATCGGAAATCGGTAGATAGAAGAAATTCTGTTACTTCAACTTTTGATATATTTATGAAGTCTGCTTGAGCTGGCGGCTCATTTGCCTATAGATAAGCTGTCAGATACAGCGAGATATAGTATAGACTTATTATAATTTTTTGTTTTTTTTTGATTGTGCAACCCATTCGCATGCCTAATGCCCGTGCAATTATTGACTTTGTCAAACAAAGGCGTCGAGCCGCAGTCATAAGTCAGAGACCCAAGCCATGGGCGACGGGCAGGAACTGACTCAGAGACTCAGTCGATCGACCGATTGACTGGCGGCGATCTAGGCAATCGCCAGACCTTTGGCTGGCTGATGACTCACAATCAGAAGACGAAGAACAACAACAACAACATTGTGAGCATCTTTATCAACATAAAGTATGCCGGGCATGCCCGCTTTGTATCTGAAAGATACATGTGTGCGCTCTCGCTCAGTTAATATTATATTTAGTCGTCGTTTGCTTGACTGAGCATCCGTGAGATGGAACAACAGTTAGGCAGAGCTTACAGCAGTTGTTGTCAATTAACACTCGAGACACACACATGCACACACGCACACTCGCACACTCGCACAACAATACCATTCAATGGCCAAACACTACGCGGCGCAAAGGTATCTACAAGTTTCGATCGGAAGTATCTGTAACCGCGCGACTGCACACAGCAAAGTCTCGAAGCACTTTGAAGCCGAGTTCGTTCGACTGGCAACTTCGATGCCGACCTCAGCATCGCCGTCGACGTCGCTGCCGCTCTCGCTGTCGCTGTCGCAGTCAACGTTGGCGTTAGCAACTTGTTGCAGACACATTTATGTGTGTGGTAGAGCAGGCTGTTGCTGTAGTAGCAGTTGCTGCCGCAAAAGGAAAACCGAGTGCATGACAAACGTTCGGCTGGCACGCGGCGGCAGCAGCGACGGCTGCTGTATCTGCCAGATACAAGATACACGGCTAGCTGGCTAGCTGGCTAGCTGGCTGTGGAGCAATTTATATGTCTGTCAATTCGCTGGCAAGTTGTCGGACAGACGATCGCCGCGACTGGCATTTCAAACGCGGCGACAAATTTAAAGCTAAACGCCAAACGGCAACGGCAAACGCTTTCGACTTTTTTCCGAATATCTTGTCTCTGGTATCTTGTATCTTGGATCTTGTATCTGCGGCTGTTATCGTGCGGCTAATTGTTTACGTTTTGGTAGTCATGTCGTCTGCTTATTACTTTTGTAGCTTTTCATAATTAAAACGACATTTATCTCGGCTACCCAGCTTTTGTCTTACCCATTTCGTTATCTTCCCACATTCGTGCCACTTTTCGGGGCGTGCTTTTGGCCAATAACAAAGCAAAAAGTGTCTCTCTGGCTGTAGCCCCAAGTGAACGCTCAGGCTGCGGAAATATAACATGTCCATAGCCTTGAGATACAAATGTATTTGTCGACTGATAGCGCCGCAATTATTATCGCGCTGCTCTTCACCCACAAACCCAGTAACTGCTTAGAAAGCCCCATAAAAAGATTACGACAACCTTAGATTGTACTGCGAAATTGGATTCGAGAGGGATTCCCAAAGGAAAAAACTACACAGGTATTATAAGTAGTTTAATTATTATATTTATATATATATGTATATATATATATATATATATATATATATATATATATATATATATATATATTATATATATATATATATATATATATATACTTATAGATGCAGAGAAGATCCAGAACTCACTGCTAAACTCGGTTATTAGAAAGTCTTGAAAACGATATCGCTTTCTAATCTGACTAGCTCAGCGTAGAAGATATGTTATAGCAGATCTGATCAGATATTTTTTGGTGATATTACATAGTAGGAAATATAAATATTTAATTTAACATATGCATAGTTATACATACATAGATGTATAATAAATAGATATATATAAACATATTCAAGCTTTGACCAGTATAACTATTGTTCTATCAGAGCAGGAGAAAAGCATATCATTAAATTATATTCAGAAGATTATTAATAATTATTTAATATAAAAACTTTTACTTATAATTTCATTACATAGTTTTTATTACTAAACTAAAAAAAGGCACATTAAAAAAAATAATATATGAATGTTTCATCAGATATAATTACTTATCAATTTGCCATTTGTTATTAGAATATCAATTTCAATCAATTTCCTAGTTCCTTCCCGTACTTCTCGTCACTTTTGCCCTCTTTATTTACCTATAAGTACCTGTAACTATTCTTTGCACAGTGCGTTTCATGTTCTATGTAATAATTACAATACTTATTTTCATGTATTTAGTTCTGAACTCTTTTCTATTATTTTATTTTTCTTATATTTTTATTACCTTTTCTTAACTTCTTCTTGCTTGCATCTTGCTTAGTTTGAATGATTTGTGATTTGGGGCATAGCTCGCCGGTCCGGCAATAAAACACCCCCATCGGGTTGGTGATATCGTTGTTATATATTGTTAGTATTAGGCTTTTTCATTTCCCTATACTTTTATAATTTTTAATTTTGTAATTTTGAATTTGACTCACGTTTTTAGTCAAATTTCTTTTTATATAAATAAAATAACATAAAAATAAAATTAAAAAAAATATAAAAAAATACACAATTTTAAAATTTAAACGAAAATAAAGAAATATATTTAAAATATCTATGATATGGCCCTAATTCAATATTATATGATGAAAGTTAAATACGATTATAAAATGCAATATGGAATACCAATTTGCATAATTATCGCTATCACGATCTTTATCACTTATGAAGACATACATATTAATAATCTCAGGAATAAAACCTAAAGATATTCTTTTCTCTCACTCTGATAGATAACAAGTCGTCTAAACTTCATAATTTTGGTGTACCAATACTTTTTGTGCTCATTGTACACATACCTACTTCACACCAAATATTAATTTTCTGTGGATTTCATAATTTTTCGACAAAAGCCTGTCGATCATTCTCACTCCAAATAAAAGAGTTCTGCTTAATTACGTACCCACTCAACCAAAATGGTGCAGGACACGTTTGAGGAACAAAATCACTGTTTTTATCTTAAAATTCAAATCTATTTTTAGATAGCAACTATCAGCTGTTAAATAGAGCAGGGCAGTCCAAGAAATTAGTGTTGCCAACTCAAAGTTTTAAAACCCAGCTAGTATAAGCTGACCAAATAAGAGCGATACGAAATGAAATTGACGTGAATAAAAAATATATGAGGATACTGTTATATTTCATGTTTTATTTTCATAGCTACATTTATGCCCTTTATTATATGATAATTTTTAAATTGCACAAAAATAAATTATTAACTTTTTTTTTGGCTAAGCTGTAAGTTTCAATACTTTTCTATGCCTCAAGCAATGCCGATTGCTATAGCTGGTATACAAATACTCTTAAGCATATGCATATATATTATTAAGCTCCTTAATATTTATTATTAATATTAATATTAATATTTAGCTTAAGATCGAAAATCATCTATTCAAGCTATAACTTTTCAACTCTGATCGTCGAGTAAAGTTTACAATTTTTATGAGATGATATCAATTAGTAAAATACAATTATTGAACATAGTCTCACATTGACAAGAAAAAGTGAAGTTCTCAACAATCGTTTTTAAAAGCCAGAATTTCGTTGGCGACTCTCAAATATCGATAGTAAATAGAGCTTTAGGGTTGCATCAAATGTCACGACTCCTTCGATTCAAATTTATGATTTGTCACTTCAAGTCTTCAATTTGACTGAAAGACACGACAAATTTGGAAGTCATAAGTTTTGCCCAACTAATGAATATTGAGTTTAAAAGCTTGTCTCAATTATGGTAAGTCACCTGACCTGGCGACCTCGCCAAGCAATCCATTCACCTGCCCTCGTCTCTTTGTAGAATGCTTTTGCCCACTTGGACCTCTTTGATGGCATACCCGCTAAATGCCCCGTGAAGGGCTGCCCTTTGCAGCTGACGCCTCAGGAGCTGCTGGCGCATGTGCTGATGCGTCATCGGCCGGAGGACTCCATGCTGGAGATCGGCGCTGAGTGGCATACAGTGTATGACCTGGACTTGGCCAAGCTGACGCCTGGCTGCAACCACGTCGTGGGTGTCATTGCGTATGCCGGCTCGAACAAATTGAACCGCAGTCGCCCCATCGGGCCGGAGCTGCAGCTGGTGCATCACCTGCCCATTATACTTATGCTCTACGTCAGCCCACCGGCACCTAATCTGGAGCAGATGTACGTGCTCTATCTGATAAGTCCGGTGGCCTCACGCAAAGTGAGCGCCCACGTGAGCCTGTTGAATGGTCCGGAGGGACATGAGGTGCGGGGATTACGCTGCCTGCGTAACTTCTTGGATGCGCCACTGCTGGACAGCGAGGAGCTGCTCCACAGCAACATGGACTACCTGATCTACACGGCAACGGACGTGTGGGAGCACTGCACCACCGGCGAGCGCTGCAAGCTCCAGTTCAAGGTGGTGCTGCACGGCGAGCCGAATCTTTTCGAAGTGGAGCCTGACCAGCATGAGGAGGCCCTATAGCAGGCCACTCAATGACTCATCGCAGTCGGCTGCCAAACAGCTGGCCCACAGCCCAAAAAGTAAAATCAAATCAAAAACTATCCAAGCCATTGACGCACTCTTGTGGTCTGAGTGCCTGTCAATAATTCCTTGTTGGTGTTATTGAAACGCTGCTCAGCTGTCAGAAAATGGTTTCAACTTATTCATTCAATAATTTCTTGGCCCGCCGAAAAGTGGGTCACACTCGTATGAGCGCACAGCCAGACACCAGATAGATACCCAACACTATACAACAACAACAACACGCCTATGGACAATCAATCAACAAGGGCTACCTAATTGAATGGCCTCTGGTACTGACTGTGGCCAGAGTAAATCTTTTAATTAGCTGCTAAATGGATTTTCTCTCTTACCAAATAAATTCTCCTACCCGTCGTTGGCCTAATTTGTATTCGACTGATTTAGCTCATTATTTTTCAATTTATATTGAAGTTGAATCAGTTTTTTGCCTACTTTGCGTAGGGAGTTTTGAAATAAAACTGATAAATAGAAATGTATATTATATAAATAAATAAAAATATATTAAAATAAATTGTATTTTGCTTATATTTTCATTTAAATATATTTCTAAATACATAAATACTATAAAAAATACTATTAACAAATATAATAATAAATTGTTTTATATTTGTGAATTTATTTAAATAATTGAATGTATTTTATAAAGAAAAAAATCTATAAAAAAATTAATTTCATTTAAATCAATGGATATATATAGCATGCAACAAAACTATATAAACAAATAAGACAATAAATTGTATTATATTAGCAAATTTATTTAAATCATAAAAAATATAAATTTTATTATGTTTATAGATTAGTTTGTTACCATAGTACATTTCGCGTGTCTGACTCATTTTAGATTATAGTTATTTTATATGGTCACAGAACAATATAGTATATATCATTATAACAGGATCGCATCGGTGCAGAAGTAGTTATAATTTTTGCCTGAAGCCATCTAAGCTGGGAACTCTATCTTCGTTTACTAACTTTCGCTAATATGTCTCTTCTAGATCTTTCCTATTTAATCAAAAGTTAAATAATTCTGAAAATTATCTGCCTACATAAATTGACTATAATATTAAATTAACTATAATATTGACTCCTACATTCTTTGAATGCAGCTTCATTTATTTGTTCCTGCTCGAAAAACCTGATACTGTCCATCTTCATATCCGATTATTTTTGTTAACAATTTTTGCACGTTTTATGCGTTAATGTTAACAAATTTTATCACGTCTGCTCCTCAGAACTCGTTGCCTTTAATACAAATAATTGCGTTCAGGTCATCTGCGGGAAATCAGTATCTTCCCTGATCACTTTGCTTTAGGTGCTTTTGCTAATCTCCCACTTTCTTACTATAATATTATATATATTAGTTTATTTTATTATTTTATTGTTTTCTTATAGTGGCATTTTATGTATGGGAGAACAAAATTAATCTGCCTAATATATACATATGTGTTTATAGCAATATATATATATATATATATATATATATATAAAAATACCGTGTGATATACTAATATATAATAAAATATATACTTATTAATTTAATCTTATTGCTCACTAGAATCAAATGTAAAATGTCTCATTTTTATATTCTTCGAGAAATATGAAAATAAATTATAAATATAAGTTTCACAATAAAAATTTATCAATTTATTGTTATTTCTACTAATAAATAAACTTAAATTATATATATATTTTATTTTGCAAAAACAATTGTTTTTAATTTCAAAAAGTAAATACATAAATAAACATCTAACCATATGTCAACTAATTAATTAGCAAAAAAAAACTGGAAATACTAAAAAAATAAAAAAAATAAAAAGAAACTAAAATTTATGCGCCATTTGCTAAAAAAAAAAAGCACAAAAAAAATTAGGAAAGTGCCAGCACGAAAAGGCAAAAAGTGAAAAACTGCGAAAGCAATAAAAAACTGTTTAAATAGACACCCCCGCAAACATTAAGGTAAGAGATGGGAGAACGAGGAAAACTAATAAAAACAACACGAGTAAATCTTAAGAGATGGGCTTAGGCCCAATGGGCCCTGGGGACTGATTATGTGAATCATGTGCGACCTTGAAATGAAATATACAATATTAAAGTTAAAACACAAAAGAAAACACTAAAAGGCAATTTGACAATCGGCAATTGACTGCGACGCACTGAGGCCATTCATCATGCGGCATTTGGTCGCTTTCTTCGGCTGCGACTGTGGCATGCAACCCGTTTTCCATTTGTCATTGGAGCCTGGCCTGGACTCTGCGCTGATTGCATGACATGAGCACATCAGACAGCCCGGTTGCCCGGTTGCCCGGCTGGAATCATAATTATTTATATTAATCTGTCGGGTCACCAGCGGCGCGACTTAAGTGAAAGTAAAGTCGGCGCCCAGCTCCAACTCCAAGTGCAAGTCCAAGCTGAAGCCGAAGCTGCAGTTGCAAGTCTGCTGCGAGCCTGTTGCACAATAAAATGCGCTTATATTTCTTCTTCAGCTTCGATTTTGTTGTGTTTTCAAATAAATTTCCCAACATTGGCCACATGTGGCCGGGGCACGCAAGAGACGGAGGCGGACACCCAGCCAGCTAGCTGGCCCCGCCTCGCCTGCACTTTTTCATTTTATTATTTTCATTTTTGACTCGTAAACAAATTGTTCAGCTCTTTTGAGCCTACTGTGAAAAATTGTAGCAATCTTTGGGAAAATTACGCAAGCAGCTTGTTAGAAACACAAATGCAAATACTTTCCCTGCCGCAGGTCAAAGGTCACTAAAAGGTTATATTCATTAGGAAAGCTAAAGCAGCTATGGAGTAGAGATAAAATACACATATCAAATAGTAGGGCTCAAATTTAAGGCTCATTCATAAAAATAAATTAATAAAATATTTTCGAAAAATTAGTTTTCATTTTAAATGCCCTCAGCAAAGTCTTCATTCAAATAGTTAGTTGGCTCAGCAATCAATTCTTTTATTTTTCGGCATTTCCAGGCTCTTCCCATTATATATGCCTTCTGTTAATTTTTGCACTTTGTGGATACATAATTCACGGTCATTTCACATGCACTTGAACTCAGGTGCAAATTCACAACAACGAAAAATCCCACTTAAAATTTTGTATGCAAAAATGCGTAAAGTAAATAAATTCACACCCGATTTACGTAACTCACAATAGCAGCGAGAAGAGAAGAAGTGTCAAAATAATTGTCGCTGGCCGAAATCAACGCATCAACGCAATGCCTCAAAAACATCGACGTAAAAAACACCTTCGAAAACATAAACATAAAAAACATGTACGCATCAAGTATTGTATATCTCGAATATATCGACTTGGTCCAAGTTCGCACGTAAATTAATGAATTTCAGCGCGTTTCCCATTTTGTTTTTATTTTCTTTTTCTGCTTTACGACGTTTACAAGTTCACATATGAAAGTCATGGCTAACACGGGAGAGTTTAAAATTTATGCAAATCTTTTGCTAACCATTATAATTTTGATTAATGAAAGCTCAACTAAAATATATGTGTATAAATTATAATTATAGTAAATAAATTAGAAGTCAATATTCTTAATAATGCCAAGAGAAATTCCACTCATTCAAATTATTTATACAGACTCGCGAATTTAAAAAAGCGTATTCGGCGTGTCTTACTAGAAGATAGAAAATATAAGTACATAAACTATGTTTGTGTACAAGTGTATGCAATATATAAAAACACTGGAACAAGCTATGTAGGAAAGCGAATAAGAAAATTGCTTTAGGAAATTGCCAAGTTGTGATGGATTAATGAATGATTTAAACATATAAATATTTATAATATTTATATATTATTTATCATATTTTCTTTATTTTGATTTTTTAATTTAATATAATAAATGTAACAAATTAGGCAATATTTTTTAAATGTTGTTTTTAATTTTTTAGCAAATTTATATACAATTATTATTATCATTATTTTCATTTTGTTATTTTTATTTATATATAAATTTGTATTATTTTATTTAAATTATTTTGATTGAATTAAACTTATTAATTTATTACATTATTAATAATTATATCTGAAATAATTTGTTTTGTTTCTTATTAATTCATTTTAATTGTTATTATTATTATTTTATACATATTATTTTCTAATACTTTTTTTTTAAATATCATTATTATATTATTTCATATATATTTAATTTAATTTATTTTTAGATTTATGTATATACTTATGTTTTGCATTATATTCAATATTGTATATTATTTAATTGCACTTTTAGTTCAGATTTTTTGACATTTTCATTCTTCATTCTTTTGCAAAAAGTGTTTTTCTAGTACATGAATTTGACCCAATTTTCATAATATATTTGTATATATAATACATTATGCGTTTTTGTTGTTATTTTTCGCAAAACAATTTCTTGACGGTCGTCAAGAATTTATGTGTGGCACATCAACATCAACAGAGAAATGCAAAAAATAAATCAACTCTTTCATAGAAACCTCTAAAAAATTAAATGAAAATAAATGCATTTTGATGCCAAATTCTTGACTATCTCAAAAGTTTTCCTTTCGTTTTATTCTTCTTTTTCGTGGTGAGCATTTTTTATGTGCGTAGCACGAAACTTCCGCTGCTGCTGACAGCTAAATTTTCAACACGTGTGCTAAATTTAATAGTTCGCATTCGAGCATTCGAGCATTCGAAATCGCGCAAAAGAAGAAAATTAATTAATTAATTCGCGTGAGCGAGAAAAGCTCGAAGTGAAATGTCGCCTGCCAGCAGGCGTGTGCGGTCCCGAGGGCTGCCAAAGCAAGAGCTGACAACGCAAGAGACACCGACAGCGACAGCAACAGCGACAATATCGCTGCCCCCTCAGCCATGGGCGTGGGCGTGCGCGTGGGCGTGGACCATTGATGGCCTTCAAAATTCATATGAACCTTAATTGTATAGCTCATTCGTGTATCTTTCAGATGTATATAGAGATACTATGTATTTATTTATGAGCGTGCATATAGAAATGCGTGCACATATGTTTTATGTATTTCACCAAAACAAAAAATAAAACAAAAGTTTATTACTTTTTTTTAATTTGCCGGCAGTAGCAGCTGCTGCTCCCATCTGTATAACTTTGGCACGCCAGACAAGGCTGCGAGACTAAGAAGAAGTTGCGAAATCTTTCGAGATTTTAAAATTAGCTAGATATAAATAAAATAAAACTGATTTTGAATCTAGAAAGATAAACAGCAGAAATGATAAGAATAATAACTATTTTATTGTACGAACAATTTGACATTATATTACAAATTCGACAAGAAATTTTAAATAAAAAAAATCTTTTTGTTTAGGTTGTAAAAAAATCAGTTCATATTTTACAATTTTTGATGAAACAAAATTGTAAAAGAAATAAATTAATTATCAATAGATAATTTTTCCAAATTAAAAACAAATAAATAATAATTATTATGGATTGTAAATATATAGTACTTTTATATTTTTAAATATTCCTTTGAGTATTTTTTTATCGAACTCTAATGCAATAATTTACAATATATATGTACACATAATTAAAAAATATTAAAAAAAAAATAAAATTAATATATATATATATTTATATGGATATAAATAAAGATATGACATTTCGGAAAAACACGTTTAGTTTTAATATCCCAATATAAATTGTATATGCAAATCAAAAATATAATTTATTATAAATTAGTAAATAAATAATATAAAATTAAAAAACAAAATTTTTTTCAATTTTCTATTTTATAAATCTAATCTAATCTAAGATCAACCGAAGCCACAAAAAGCTAAGATTTCAAATTTTTAAAATAAAACTATGTAAGTAAATTTATCAAATTTTTTAAAAATATTCAACAATTTTAAAATTATGATTGTTTTACTTGTTTAAAACATACCCAGAACTCATGTTGCTTTGTTTGTTTCCTGTTTCGTTTCTTGTTTTTTTCTAAACTGAAATTTTAGTTTTCACTTCGCACAGAGACAGCAGTAAATCGTAGTCGCGGTCGTTGTTGTTGCCTAATTGCACGATCTTTCAACCAAAATGCAATCTACGCACATAAAAGCACTGAAAATTTATGGAAAAACTTTAGCAATTGTTTTTTTTTTAATGGATATATATAAGTATATATATTTTGCTTTAATAATTTTGGGGTTTATTTTTTTGCACAAAGATCACGCTTTCTTATGTAACATCAAACTGAAAAGCACTAGCGCGCAGTCATACACACACACACACACACACACACGCACGCACACTCACACTCACTCGCACACGCACACTCATACTCAGGCAAATAGTTTTGATAGCATATTAAGTTTACTGGTCTTTGGGGTTTTAGTAGAGTCAGCGAGGAAAAACCTTTTTCACAATTTTCGCGCAAGAATTTTGTAATTTTCTATTAATAAAACGCGGCACGACGACGCATTGCTCACTTTTGCCCGTGCTGCAGACTCAGCAAATAGATCTATATATACCGCACTCGGCTATATAGACAGCTAGCTAGATAGATGGATAGATGTATATATATATATATATTATATATAATATATATACATATATATGTTGTTAGTTTATAGTTGAAGACTTCTATTTCGAATGTTTTTCTCGTTTGCAACGCGTTCAAGTTAGCAGCCCAAGTCGCACTGAATTCGCACACGAAATTTTCTTGGCCGAAAAGCCGAAAAAATCACATTTCGAAATGGTTTTCCTTTATGTGCACACACATATATATATATATATACGTAGATATATATATGTATTTTCGGCCATTCTCGGACAGCTGTGTGTGTAAAGTGCGTCTGCTTGGAAAATTCTATGAATTTTGAGTTTATTTAAAAGAAAAAAGAAAAATTGAGCAAGCGGCAACCAGTGGGCGATCAGTGCGCGGTTGTTTGTACTTTTCATTTTATATATTTATTTATTTATTTATTTATGTGTACTTCTGTGCAGCATACATAAAGCCGCAAACGTTTGCCAGCAGCCCAAGCACTATGCTGTGCTTGGCCATAGCATCCAGTTCAGCATGGGCAATGCAGTAGCAAAGCTCTCCCACTTGATGTGAAATTATGAATCAATTGTGAACTCTTTGCTCAGATTGTATTTATAAAGATGACCGCGACTGTGTCCACTTGTCCCACGTTGTACATGGGCAATATGTTTTAGCTTTTTGTCAAATTGATCGGGTGCCAAAAAAGCGAGAAGCCAAAAAGAAAACATGTAAACAAATAGGCGCATGCAGCTCGTGCCTGTTTGAACATTCAAGTATATAGGCAAAGCGTCAAGTCAGTATATATGTATGTGTATATATTGGAATATATGTAGGGGGAAAACTTTAGACCAACAGCCGCCAAATATCATGCACGCATTGCTGACAATCAAGTATCAAAGGCGAGTGAATGATACCAAATGGTTGGGTCAGTCGCGGGTCTCTGCTAGGCGGCCACATGCTGGGATATATCATAATAAATCACACATAAATTAAGAGAAATCTAAAGATGTTTAAACATCAGTTCTATATACTATATAGTGCATATACTATATACGATAGTCGAGGCAAACATAAGCCCAGCCAGACAAACCAACACAATGGATGGCATCGAGCATCTGCAGTGTCTGCGGCATTAGAGATTCATTCATCTTCGTGTAGAGCTTCTACAGATCTGCTAATAGATATATCTTATGCATATGGTATATCTATATAAAGTCATAAGTTAAGATAATCTGCAGTTGGTCTATGGACCACCTGCCTCAAATTGCGCACTTTCCTCGATGAATTATGCTAATGCCTTGATTATGGATCGAATAGGTATATGAATATATATAAATATGTACATATCTTTTGCACATGTATTTTCAAATTGGTTTGTACTTTATTTTTGTGCAAAATGCGCCATTAAATCGTATAAATAGATCGTTGAGCACAGCGCACAGCGCACAGCGCCATCGCACAGCGACTGGCTCTGAGTCAACGAGCTTCGAACATTAACCTCATTAGATGAGCGTAAAACAATTTGCTTGAATTACGAGTTTTGTGTATTTGGAATACCTGAGGCTTTCAAGTAGCCCAACAGATTGTCTATAAAATGGGCGCGGCTGTCCAAATATTGAACAACAACGGCAATAACAATCATAATTCAGTGACAACTACTTAGATTTCATAATTATAAAATGCCCATTTACACTAGTCATATGGCAATACTATTTTTATACCCATTGAGCATGCAAGTTCAGGCTATATTAGTTTAGCGTAAATATGTTTATGTATATATTTTTATATTATTATTATTATAATTTTATATATTTATATATTTATATGTTTATATATCATCACATATTATATGTATTATGGAACCAGACGACCAGCTGTCTCCGGACATCTGTCCGTCCGTTGAAAGCTCGAAAAATTTAATTTAACAATGTTTATAATTTGTATTGATTCCTTAATTGTTGAATAATTATATATTATACGAATAAATATATTAAATATAAAATTTATTTATCAATATTTTAAAAAACGTTATAAAATTTTTTGCTCTGTTAGGAATTTTTTAAAGCATACACTGATGTTAAAGGTCAGTTGATAATATTTCTCTATATATTCATATATAGTTGTGTGATATAAGTAAATATAAATTTTAGAGCTTTCTTGCAACAATACAGATTTAATTAGAAATTTATTATAGCTAATAAAAAAATGAGAAATTATTATATATACTCTATACATATACTATAAAAATAAAAAAAATTAAAATCTGAATAATCATATATATAATTATATATCATATATCATATATCAATTAAGAAAATAAAAAAATCTAAGATTTAATACTAATAATATAAATACAAATATTTGATGTATACGTATATATATATATATATATATATATATATATATATATATATATATATATATATATATATATATATATATATATATATATATATATATATATATATATATATATATATATATATATATATATATATTATATATATTTTATTTATTTATTTTATTTCTTTATTTATTTCTATTTTAGCTAACATCAATAAAGAAAATTAAAAAAAAAAAAAATAAATAAACGAGCTTATTCTTTTAAGAATTTTTGTATAAATGCGATAATTAAGATTTTTATTTAGTTTCATATCAGATAACATCTATTAGGAAAATTTAAAAACAAATTAAAGATTTTTCCTTATCGAATTTTTTGTAAATATTTGATAATTAAGATTTTTATTATATGTGATTTAATTCTTGACGCTCAATATTTTTATTGCCTTAGCTCAATTATTTTCATTGATAAACTTTTTCCCATTTTGGAGCTTACAGAAAAGGTCCATTCGAAGTAGATAAAACAAACAAAGATAATGTTTACGCGGAATTTATCGAATAAAAACACATTAGAGAAAAGCAATTAAGCCCAGGAAAACCATATAAGTTCAATGCACTCGTCGCTAACGAATACAACAGCAACAGCAACAAAATGTTTAAACAAAACGCTTAAACGAGAGAAAACTAAAAACATGTCATGAACGAAACAGACACTGAAAGAAATTTGCGGTATAAATTGATGCGTTTGAAGCTGAGTGAATTATAGAAATCATTTGCGCGTGTGTTGGACATGCAAATTGCCTGCTGTGCGTCGAATATATATTAAATAAGTAAAATTAAAAAAAAAAACAAAACAACAAAAATGTAGCCAATAAAAAAGCATAGCATGGGCCTTGGCCATTGAAACGGACGCGTCGCAAGTGTTTCAATCGTTTCTTATTTTTTTATTTTTGTATTTGCAATTAAATTTGTTTGGCATAAAAAACCGCGTAAGTATCTATGCATCTTAGCCACACAGAAATATATATATATATATATATATATATATATATATGTATATCTGTACAGATATATAGATATTTATCTCAGATTTGTAGTTTGCGTCTTGTGCGTCAGCGGAAATTTAAATATAGCGCAATTGAATATTTTACTTAATTAGTTGAATGTCGAAAAATGAATGCCAAAAAAAAAAATATATATAAGGGAGGAGGGGAGGGCGGAGGCCAATACCAGTCATGCGCCTCGCCAGGCCCTAGTTGTAGTCGTCGTCGCTGTCCTCATCGCTGGGCAGGTGCACCGCCTGCTTGCTGGCGAGCAGCAGGGACGTGCGCTGCACGTCTATGGCCAAGGGCTTCCGCATATCGTAGGCATCCTCGTCGGGATCGCCCGGGTAGTACTCGAGCAGGACACGGCGCAGACAGTAGCCCAGGGCGCAATAGAGCTTGTAGGCGCTCAGGTTGCTGCAGCGCAAGTAGAGGTCCACGTACCAGGCGTTCCTCAGGTCCAGCATATGGGCAAAGTGGTTCATGAGGAGCGAGGCGACGCCTATGCGCCGATAATGCGCCTCGACGGTCAACACGCAGACATGGCCATGCAACTCGGGCTCATCCATGCCGAGCTGGCACTTGCCAAAAATGAAGCCAGCCAATTGGCCATTTGGCGAGGTGGCAGCCAGCGCCAACTGCGGCCACTGGGCGAGATGGCGCATGAAGAAGCTGAGGCGATACACCTCCGTGAACGGATCGAAGACTAACGTATTGAATTTAAACAGATCATCGAGATGCATCTCCCGCAGACAGCTCATGATGATAACGGAATGTGGTAATCGGAAGGTTCAACAAATAGATTTTGATCATGGCAAAAGAGTGTTGTTTACTAACTATTTATAACTCTCATGGCTCACAGTTAACATTTGATTTGACAACATTCTCAGAGCACGTTTAACACGGCATTCTTAAGCCTTCCCAGCAGCGTTCTCAGCACCTTCATCAGCTCCTGGCCAGCGCTACGATATCCCACTATAGCATTGTTCTTCGCCTTCAGACAAGCACCGTCCACATCCTGCGAGAGCGGCAGGCGCATCTCGTACCCATGATCATCCACATAGTATCTGCGCAGAAAGCAAAACTTTGCGTAGCCCAGCAGCTCATAAAACTTAATGGCGGTCTTGTTCTTGCTGCGCACATATAGATCGATATACCAGTCCCGTCCTACATCCATTTCGGCCTTTACGCTCTCCATCAACAGCGTGCCCAGTCCCAGACGGCGGAAGTCGCTGTCAATGGTCAGGACGCTGATGTGGCCATGAGTGGAAGCGGGAGGCCTTGAGCGTGACTCCTTGCCATGGCCAATAGTTTCATCATTACTGACGCGGGTACCTATGATGAATCCCATCAACTGCTCATTGGGAGCAACAACTGCTTTAGCCAGCATCGGGTACTCAAGGAGTCTGGACACGAAGAAGGAGATCGAGTAGATCTCGGTCAAGGGATCAAAGAGAATCCTATTGAATTTGAAGAGATCATCGAATGAAAGTTCACGTAATGCAGTCATACTGCCCGCATCAGCTTTTCTACAAATTCGAATAGTGATTGTCTCTATACTAAAAATGTGTCGTAAAGTTAATACATAGATCAGTGAGAGACTTTTCATTCGTAGCCAGTTATGCCTATTTGAGAGAAATATATATCGAATACAAGGAATACATTGGTCAACTAATACTTGAAAGGAGCATTAGCTCGCAGAGCTCGCTTCCATGTCCGATAAGAACTTGCAATAATCGAAAATCCGATGTGGCGAGCAAAATTCTATTGAAAATGATTTGAATTCAGTAAGTTTTTGAACCTCTATATCTATTTATATTTATCTAGACTGTATATATGCAAAGAGCTATTGCTAATTATATTGACTATATCCGCACGTCTTTCATCCTGTCTATTTCGTATAAGAATAGAAAGAGAATATATACTCATGGTACATGAATTGCAAGTGCTCAGACTTTCCTGGTACTGAACCAAGTAAACACTATATCCGGTACTTCAGAAGCGGACTTAACTTTAGAATATATACTACCGTTATAATACAAAATCAGATATATATATATATAATAGTAATTATATGGACATCTAAAACTGAATCTCCCACAACTTTAGAGTAAGAGAAAAAAATTTGGCACGTATGTGCCAGAAGCAGTAGGAAAGCTCCTCTACAGATCGCCTAACAGGAACGTGGCGAATTGGATCCGACTATATAGTGTTTTATACAAATTGTTTTATATAATACTACTATACTATACTATACTTGAAACATAAACTAATGAATCTATCCACATATAAAAAGATATAAATTATATATCTTAGCCCATAGGAGGCGTGTCAAACAGCAAAAATCTGTATCTTTATCTATAAAAATTAAAATATTAAATTTTTCTGTTACTCTGTTAACGTCCTCAATTGATGCCTTGTATTTTCCACAGTTTTCCCCGAAACAGGGACGTGACTATAGGCTATTTTTTGGGATTGGATTTAAGGAGTAGTACGGAAGAATAACTAGTGTACCCCCAGTAAATAACGGTAAATATAATGTCTTAGTAGTGTACTTCGGCAGTTCTAGGTGGGTTAGCATTTTTAACAAACTAAATAAAGCTTTTCATGTGGCTCCTTTCTCAGCTTAAAGCTTTTCACAATCTTAGCTATGTTGTTTATCTAGCTATTTTCCCGCCAAGTGAAGCAGATGGTGGAAATTAGGGCTGGAATCTGAACATTTAAGCTTTGGCAATAATACTAGATTAATCTCTTGCTTTCACCTAAGGAAAAAGTGTTTCAAGTTGTTGAAAGCCCAACAGCTCATCTTGTGACTCCAATGTGATTCAATACATTCGGCATAGAAGTCAAAAATGCAGACTCAATTGAGTTTGACAAAATTTACGGATTTAATTGGGAGTGTTTTGGGGAGCTGAACTTTTTAGAAAGTTTTATAACGATTTAAGTGAAATTTGGCTAGTGGTTGTTAGCAGTTATGACGCTAGTGTTTCCAAATCCTTTTTAAGCTAGAGTTCCGCCAGCTTCAGCTCCTTCCCAGAAATAGCTATATTATTTTGCCCTTGAGAGAAATTCGTTTTGTATCCCGGGAAAGCGGAAAGCGCATTTCGTACCCATTGTCATCAAAATAATATTTCCGTAGAAAGCGAAACTTTGCGTAGCCCAGCAGCTCATAGAACTTAATGGCGGTCTTGTTCTTGCTGCGCACATATAGATCGATATACCAGTCCCGTTCTATATCCATTTTGGCCTTTAAGCTTTCCATCAACAGCGTGCCCAGTCCCAAACGACGGAAGTCGCTGTCAACGGAGAGGACGCTGATGTGGCCATGGCTATCCATCCCATGTGATCCCTTGCCATTGCCAATAGTCTCATCATTACTGACGCGGGTACCTATGATAAATCCCATCAGCTGCTCATTGGGAGCAACGATGGCTTTAGCCAGCATGGGGAACTCAAGGATTCTTGACACGAAGAATGATACTTGATAGGAATCGGTAAACGCACTCAAGGTCATTCTGGAAAATTTGAAGAGATCATCGAATACAAGTTCACGTAATGCAGTCATATTGCCAGCATCAGCTTTATTATAAATTCGAATAACTAGTGTTCTGTACTAAAAATGCGTAGCAAAATTATAGGATTATTGACAGTTGGCGATGCACGCATGCAAAAGCTGACTGCTATTTCAACTTATTTAAATTTAAATTAAAAATTAAATTTTCATTAAAGACACAAACAGATTTAATTCTCTACTTATGTTAGCACCGTCTCAAAAAAAAGTGATATAAGTTATATATTGAAATAAATAGACAATGAAATGTTTACTACATAGATTAACCAAAACTTCAACTCATTTGAATTTTCTTTATCGACGTCAGTTAGACTAAAGAATTTCACCTCTTTGACTTCTAAGTCTTTTAACAGTGATGTACAATTGGAACATGAAATCATATCGATAGCTGTCTAATCAGCATAATAGCTCAATTACTTTCTGTTATCGATGTTTGTCAATTCGATAGTGCCGAGCCGCATGTATTTGTGCTGCTTACGATACAATACAGCATAACAAAAAAGATGTTACGACATTTTAGCCGCATCGGATTCAGCCACATTAAATTAAGTTTTAATGAAGTGCAGCCCGTACGTTGCATGGCGGGGCATTCAAAATGGGCTAATATTAAACATATTAAAGCTCAGAAAGATGGGCAACGCGCAGCTCTTTTCACCAAGATTTCCAGACAACTTCGGCTGGCCATACAGGAAGGCAAATCGCCGGATCCGGCTGTGAATACGCTTTTACGGTCGGAAATAGAAAATGCATTGAAGAGAAATATGCCAATGGGAACAATTCAAAACACAATTAAGAAATGCCAGCATAACAAAGCACTCCTGAAGAAACATCGCTTCGACATAAGATTCAGAAGAAAAGTCTATATGGTGTGCAGCATATATAGTGATAACCTGCCTATGATTAAAATGGACGTAACAGCAATGGTCAAAAAAGCTGGGTAAGTGTATTGATCAAATTAAAGACGAAACTAAAGTAAATACAAAACCCCACTTAAGTCAGAAATCCATTCCAGTGCTGAATTCATCGATGTGAGCCACATGTTTGAGGACTTCGGACTTATAGAAGCCCGTTACACTTCGCCGGCGACCAATCCCGAATGCAGCTTGGAGGAAAAGGTCACTGAAGATGCAATTCAATTAGGTGCTGAAGATGTGGAAGTTGTTGATACTACTACGGCTGCAGTAAATGTTAGTAGACAAATAGCATAACTAATGTAGGACGTAGATGGGATATATAGATTCCACTGTGTTCTCGATATATACCTAGAGTTTTCACTAACACGACTTATATAATTAGTTCATTTGCAACCCGATTCATCTGATTGGCCTCAGCAAAAACTTGGAGCAAAACGGCTATTCGATCGAAAACAGCGAACATGTATTTACGCCAAATGTAAGTGGATTGATATATCTTCCATATCCGATAATAATTTCAGTATTATTCTAGAGTCTTGTACAGCTAGATGAGGACGAGAAGAAGGCTTACAACGCATTCGTACGGAAGCTGCGGGATGTTCCTGGTCTGGAAGACATCTATGATAACGTGGAGTAGAACAATATCTTTGGTATATGTTTATATAGTAATATTTATTGTACATAACTTGCAATATTCTACGTTTCAAATGTTACATGTCTGAAAGATGTGAATAAATATGTTATAAAACTAAAAACTACTTAAAATGTGCTCGGCCTACTGGTTACAATGGAACAACATTTATACTATGAAATCTCTTATATCAAATGCTCTTTACAATGCGGTAATGGGAGTCTTTCCTTGCTTGTCTCTCATTAACAGTTATTTAACTTGAAGTTCCCTGATTAAGATCCAACCTATTTAAGAAATAAGAAATTAGTTTCCCATTCGAATAAGTGTTTAGCTTCGACTTACAGTTTGTGGAGGCTCAGCAGCTGAAAGCCTAGATTGTCTAAACGAAAATACGAATACCGAAAATCTACATAGACGACAAAAGTATTTAAGCGGATATTACTTAGGGTTAACAGCTTTTCAAAATTCCTAACAGATCTGAATCATTTGTAAATCATTTAAGTGAAATTGTTGTAAATCATATAATCAATGCAGCAATACTTTTTAACATTGCAAATAATTGCATTTAAAAAATTTCTTTAACTTAATTAAGAATCGTATATATACTCATAACGGGGCTTGCTCATAATTTGTCGATTTGGATTCTACTGCCCAAGGACCATGCAGGCAGGATGGTTTTTGTAATTTACAATTTTGGATTGTCGAACAGCGGACCACGCGTTACCGTTATGTCTGCGTACGGCGCGGATTGCGTTATGTGCAGAGCTTTGAACTTTTTCAATACCAGCAGCGAGTAGAACTTCTGCGCCGCCTGCTTCCTCGAGTTCCGCACTGTCAGCTGCGAGAGTGTCAGGTGATCGTTGTTGTTGAAGTGAACTCTGACATCAAGGAAGAGTTGCGCTGCTCGTTTGTTCAGGACTCGCTCCTCGAATTGCTCGTCTGTCTCATTTTCCATTTGTTCCTCGGCTGTGGCATTCTGCAGACCCACTGAAGGCGGGAAGTCGTAGTCATTCCAATCCGTTGAGATATCGCATGACTTATTGAAGTTACTGCCGGCGGTCATATTTCGTCCTTCGGTCTCATTGAATATCGAGCTGACTTGGTCCGGCGGCAAGTTTGGCATACAATCAATGTCTCCAATTCCCCCGTGATGTGGTGTCATCTGTCCATGCTCTAGCCCAGCCGGTGTCAGGTCGCCGTGATGGAAATCATCTCCCATATCTTGGTGGCCATCGCGCGGCGTCAAGGGCAATTCATTGAGGTTTGAGAAGTTCTCCATGTCGTTGAACGACAGCAGGGCAGGACTACGCATGTTTTCAAAGATAGCTGCCTCATTTTGTGGGCCAAGGCTCTCCTGCTCCTTTGTGGTTATATCCAATGATACCGCCGAAGCGCCCAGCGATTTCTCCTGCTCACGAAGCACTTCAGGCGCTGCTAAGCTCTGTGTAAGCGTGTTATTATCTCCACTTTGATCAGCAGCCAAACTTGTAGACGTATCATTCTTGCGCTTGCGTCCCTTCTTGTTCACAATTATAACCGAGCTCTCGCCCTCCTGTGCGTACAGTTCCAAGGCCAGAACGTCCATGGGCGCAATAGCTGAGAAGTCCTCCAGGGGCGTCGAATGTGATAGTAATTGCCGATTATAGTTGTTAAGCAGAACTCTAGCGGGTATTGTCCGAGAGGGGAGAGCAAACAGCTTTTCCACGCCACCCGTTTCCTTCCAATACATCAGTCTCTTCGTGGGCGGGGCCAGATCGAGAGTCGTCAGTATATCGGACGTGTCTGCCAGTTGTGCTTTCATTTCCTCTCCGGATATATTCTTGATTTCGTCAATGATAAGCTTCCGCTTGCGCTTGGCTTTTGTGGCCCCCTTGTAAGTGGTTGCATCAATGGGCGCTAGAGCGAATCCTTCGTCGTCATTTTGTACCAGAGTTAGATCATTTAATGCCGCATCCCCGCTAGCCGCATTGACGTCTTCATTAAAGCTATGATCTTTTGCCTGAAAGTTGTCCTCTTTGTCATCGTGAACCGAGTCGGCACAGGACGATGCCGGCGACGGAGGGTTGTTGAAATTGTCGATGCCATCGTCATCCGAATAATCAGGCGGATTGTTGGGCTCATTGATTGCTGTAGTTATGCCAACCGTCTGCGGGGGCTCTCCAAACAGATCATCCTCGAATAATGCAGGTTGTCCGAAAGAATCGCCGAAGCCATCGCCATCTAGTCGATCACTTGGCATTTCGGACTGTGTTAACGTGATGTTTGGATCATTTGGTTCAACAACATTTGTGAGAACATCATCATCGAATAGTTGATCATTTATGTTTGCTGACAATGGGCCGCGCATCATTTCGGGTGTGTCCGCCTCAAAGCCAATGTCTCCGAAGCCGTCGTCCTGCAGGGAGAGCGACAAGCTGCCGTAATCTTCTCGCATTGTTATCTCATCCGCTCGGGACTGGTTGACGGAGAACTGCGCCTCAATATCAATATCGTTAAGTTCGGGCAAGGCTGTGTCAAAATCGTGGAAAACTTCGGGCAGCGTAATGGCGTTAACATTAGCTTCTCTATGGCCCTCAGGTAAGTCCACCATTCCTGGCCTGAATGCCATTTTGATTTTAACAAACGCCTCATTGCAATCCGCTAACAGATACTTTGCCTTCCTTGAGTAGATCCGCACAACGCCAAGCAGTAAGTGGCCCGACGTACGTAGCGCCAATTTTACTTTTGGCTGTAATATCCCCTCCACGGATTTTTCTATATTAGTTTCGAATACGTGCGCTTTTGTTATTTTCTTATCCCAATGTGCTGCTAACCAAATTCTGGCTAGCGGCCCTTTTTTGGCCAATATTATGTGTTCGTAGAACATTTTCTTATTTTTGTTGTAATCTTTCAATCGTTTTAATACACAAACAAAACAGAGACGCACAAATTACTAAACAACATGGCGACCCAAATGCTAGTATAATTTTTCGATAACGTTTATCGATAGTTGCATTTAATTAAAAATATTAATAAATAACTTTGAGTTCATTTTTTGTGCATAATATTAGTTCATATATTATTATTAATTGAATGAATAAATAAATAAACTACAAAGGAAATAAAAATGAATGAACTTAAATACCGATTAATACTTAAACAATAGTAAGTGTTAGAGTTCTGTTAGTTAAAGCTCAGAATAATTAGTCTATAATGTGATATTTATTTAATTTATGCAAATTATTTCCACAATTCGAAAAACCAACAAATTAATTGTAATAAACATTTTCTTTTGTATTCTGTTAACTAACAGATGAACAAGTTCTATTGGTATTTTTTTATCAACTTTTTAGCTGGTCACATTGTTTTAACATATGATTTGTTGCGATAAAGTATTCTTAATTTGTATATAAATATATAAAAATAAATAAAAGGCCGTCGCAAAATGGCCCTTAACGGGTTTTTAGACTTCTTTCAAAAGGAAAAGGTATTGTCTGGATGGATTATTTAATCATTATAAGAAGACGATATTAACAGCAATACAACCAATGTTAATAAGAAAATGTTTTTTTGGTTTGCAGACTTTTAGGCCAAATAAAAGATTTACGGCCGGAACCATCCGCTATTCACTCCATAAACAGGCCCAAGCTAGTTTGAACTCTGGAATCAATTTACGCCAAGTTGTGCGATTACCGGAAGGCGAGAATATGAATGATTGGTTAGCAGTGCACGGTGCGTAACGTCAACTATTAGCAATACAGCACATTCATATAAGTTGAGACATCTAGAACAAAGCTCAACAAACATTTGGGCGGCACCCTTTACTCGTATTCGCATTTAGTCCAGTCCTCTCTTCGACTGTAATAGCTGTGCCTGCCATTAGATGACAATCGAGCGAGAGCTCCGATGCTCCTGCTTATGGCGCACGTATAAACAAATTATTTTTGGAAATGAATAACAATCACGCCCTCGTATATGTATTATTTGTGTATATGCTGGTATATTGTTTAGTTAGTTATTTTATCAATAATATATTACTATTTTTACACAGTCGTTGACTTCTTCAACCGCATCAACCTCATATATGGCACCGTATCTGAATTCTGCAATGAAATTACTTGCCCGACGATGTCTGGTGGCTCCAAATATGAATACCTATGGGTGGATGGAGATATGTAAGTAGACACAATATATTATAGAAGATAAATACTTTGTCATATCAAATTATAGCTACAAAAAACCCACTAAGCTGCCTGCACAAAAATACATTGAGCTGCTAATGGAGTGGATAGAGACTCAGATTAACAATGAAGCAATATTTCCCGTATCAACAGGTATGAATTGTATATATATAAGCTATATATATATAATACTTTTTGTTAACTTTCAGATGTTCCTTTTCCAAAATCATTTAGCTCATTAAGTCGAAAAATATTAACGCGATTATTTCGCGTCTTTGTTCATGTTTACATTCATCATTTTGATAGAATAGTTACCATCGGCGCGGTAAGTAAAGTACTCAACAATATTGAACATGAATTATTCTTTAATTAATTACCGAATTTACATTTGTTTTTACTACAGGAAGCACACGTGAACGCTTGCTATAAGCATTTTTACTACTTTGTCCAGGAATTCGAACTGATATCGGCCAAGGAATTGGAGCCACTGCAGGAAATGACATCCAGAATCTGTAAAGATAAAGAGCAATAGTTGCGCAGGCCTAAAGCTAACTATTATATATATTTATATATATATATAACTTTTAATCTCAAGTCATAATTTTATGTTGCTTTTACCTTTAGTTGATATATATGTATATGATTGTATGATAGCTATAAGTCTGTTATGTCAAAGTGTAAACAATAAAATAGATCCAGAGTGTGTTGCCAAACAATTGCCTACTTTTAAGTGAACTTCAAGACTTCACTACAAAATAATTAAATTGTTTAATTTGATTGCAAGCTATGATTGGTGCAACTGTTAATGATAGTTTTGTAGCTGTATTTTGAGTTATTTAATATATATATTTTACATACATACTCATTTACTTTTGCATTCCCATAAGAGATTGTCTGTTAAGGAACGAAAATGTTTTTATCAGAGGCTCTCACAAGGGTTAAATAAATACTAAAAGAAGTTTTTATTCCTTATTCCCTTGAGCTTGATGCATCACAGCAGCTACAGTCTATTGACAGACCCAACTATCGCCAAATGTTGAGCATAAACTAACGCAACAGACTCATCTGCAGTATTCGTATTGTCCTCAATCCCATGTACATACAGCCAAGGAGCACTTGCCCTGGGGTCTGAACATCCACAGCCAATTAATGATTATTTATGCATAGCATTGATTTCTTCACAACTTAAATTTATATATAAATATATTTATCAATTCTATAGATTAAAAGATTAAAAGTTTTTTGGCAAACACTAAAAATATAAATTATAATAATTCTGATGGATTTACTACACATATATTCTGCTAAGTAGAATCTGGTAATTCATAACAAAAATAAAAGCAAATAAATAATTGCTTTAATAAAGTCTTTAAAGGCCTTCAAGCCATTTAAGCCGTCGGTCTTGACGTTGACTTTCCACAGGACAAAGGCAAGATTCGAGTATTTAAGCATTTATAATCCACACATTATATATGAGCGTCGAGTAATATACTTTTAGTTAAAATTCAATTACAAACTGAAGTGATACATATTTTGGCGAGTGTTTAAGAGATATTTTCATCAATTTAAGCCAGGGATAAAGTGCGAACAACGTGAAACTCCACCCACATAGGCGATAGCAAAGCAAATTATTAGGTGTTTTATACACAGTTAATGTGTATACAGGATAAAGCGGCTATAACCAATAACAGTAAAGTTGGGTTGAGCCAAGCAACCTACAACCACTTTACAACAACAACAACACCCAACACGTAAAGACCAATGAGAATAAATTGAATATACATATACGTGTCGGACAGGGAGCGACACCTTCCACGACTCTGCGGCGCGACGAGCCTTTGGCTCTTTAGGGGTTGTTCCGAATGGTCGATAAAGAGCGAGGCCAAAAGGGAGCGAGCCGATTTACTCAATGAGAATTGAGGGAAAAACTTAACGTAACTGTGAAATGTACATATGAAATTATATTTCTTTTATTTAAATAATTAAAAATTAAATAAAATAAATAATTAAAAATCTTTAATTTAATTTCTGCTAATTAACTGCTATAATTTCAATATATTTATGCATAAATATTTTTTTTATTTTACAAATTTATGCATAATTAACATAAAACAAATTAAATATATTAATTAAACTACAATTAACTAATTATTTAAATATGTGCCAAATCTCAAATGCTGTGTTGATCTAAGGCATCTCCACGCGTGTGAGTTTGACTCTCTCCCAGTGGGGGCGGAAGGTGGCAGAGGCAGCAGAATGGCATGCGCAGCAGTTAAGAGCAAAAGCAAAAAATAAACGTTGAGAGAAATTTTAGCTCTATGTAAGTTTTTTTCATGTTATTTGAATTGGAATGGAACTGTTTGGGGACCTGTAATGCCATTGGCGTTTCCTGCGAAGTAGTCGAGCGTTTTATTTTGTAAGAGCAACTATGATGCGTCGGAGTGAAAGTGCTGTGAAGAAGATTTCAATATTCAAAAAAAATAGTTTCTAAGTGCACCGAGGCAACATGGAGCAATTAGCACAGTTTGTAAATAAATCATTTGAGTTTAATTTAACAAATAATCGAGTCAACCATTTGTTCAACTCGATGACAAGTGCGCGCATCCATAAACTGGCCGACGCCACAACAGCGGCAACAAAGTCCATATTAGTGAGCCCCAGCGGATTGGGCAGATTATCGGTTGATAATTGTGCTAACGGTGAAGAGTCCATGGACATCGATATAACCGATATTTCGGTAGCCGAAGAGAATAGCTCCGATGCAGACGATGCGAGTCTGCCCAAGCCTCTGTCTCTAGTCAAGATTCGCACGCTTCAGCAGCAATCGAGTGCAACTATTTCGGATAATGAAGAATTCCGTAAGACTGATCCTGCCCCAAAGCCCAAAAACTGGTTAATCTCTGATCTTTTGGTATCGGATGCACAATCAGAAGGTATTTCATTTATCTTTAGTTATTTTTAAGTTACAATTATTTTGATAGGATCACAAACATTTTGGAATATTTTGCGTTAAATTTTAGCCAAACATAAACATAAACAGAGTTGAGTTTTTCCTATATATATATAACACATATATTTCAACATATATATGTGTTATATTTATATATATCCCTAGTAAATATCTTTGGTTATATAATATAGTACACATATATGTAGATATGATATGTATACTATATATCTCACCTACATCCTATCCTAGGCAACAATAACCCTACTTGAACTTCCGTATGCCTTTCATATAATTTCAGATGAAAAATGTGAAAAGAGATCTTCCCGTTTCGACGATTCGAGTTCAAGTTCGAAACTGAATGGTGACCTGAGTGTAAAATTTCAAGATGCAGATTGTAATACCACCAGCAAAGGCATAAATAGTATGCAAGTTCCCGAGATCGAGAGCTCCTCAAGTAAATATACAAATAAAACAAGAATTCGCAGTAAACGAAGATAAATAGTCAAATTGGTCAATACATTGATGATTCCGAATAGGCATGGTAAAAGTGGTGTGGAGTTCCTCTTTCAAACATAATAATTATTTAATATAGATGAATTTGGCTTTAACACTTTAAAACTATATAGGGTTTTACCTTAAAAACTTAGTTTTTTATTTTAGATTTTAAAAGTAGTACATTAGTCGTATACAACAAGAATTGGTTTAGATTCAATAAAATAAACTGTTAAGGATACTATTTTTCCCATTTACCAGGATTCCATATGAACGTAGCTTTAAAGCTTGTTCTATTGTCCTCAGTTTTCTTTTCTCAAGTTCGGATTTCTGCTTTTTGATGTGTAAATATAATATTATGTCGAATCCACCTAGCTGACAGCAGAATCTATACAATCAGGAATATATCCAACTTCCAATTTTATGTCTATAGCTATAAAAGCAGCGAAATGTTCATATTCGTACAGATAAAAAGAAGAACATGTGATAAAACAAATATACTTTTTAATCTTAACAAGTAATGAAACTCTAGTCGGAGGTGCCCGACTAGGAATTACCCTAAACCCCGCGTAATTATATCATTCATATTTGTGTATGTGCAAAAGCGGAAGTCTCTAGTATTTAAAATAAGTGTTTTGAAAATTTTGGCGAAGGGGGCGTGGTATGAAATATTTAACAAAAATCAAAATGGTATAAAGGTCCCAATAAACTAAATATAAGATTTGGAGTCTATAACTATAAAGATGCAGAAGATATAATTTTAAAACTGAAAATCGATTTTCGTTTTTAATCAATAAAAAAAACGAGAAGAGTTATCGAATTTCTAAAACAAACTCAACATGCGCGTGATATGCACGAATCTATAAACAAAAATTCAAGTCTCTAGCTATTATAGGTTATGAGATCAACGCGTTCAAACATACGGACAGACGGACGGACAGACAGGCGGACAGGGCTCAATCGACTCGGCTTATCGTCCTGATCAAGAATATATATACTTTATGGGGTCTGCCACGCCTCCTTCTGCCTGTTACATACATTTGGGCTGCAACAAAACCATTATACCCTGATTACCCATTTTAAATGGGTATAAAAATAAAGGAGTGGCATAAAGATTTGATTATCTCTTTTCAGCATAATATCCGACACTTTTACCCCTGGATATCGTTTGAGAATTCACCTTATATATGAACACCTATTCACTTTATATATAATATTTATATGTGTTTAGTGTTATACAGTATTAACAGTAGCAATCAGTAGTCTTATATAAAGTTATGATGTGACTATAACCAGGCAAATGCAGGAAATTTAAAAAGTGTTATACATTTTAAGTAATGATGTGTTTCTGATATTAGTAATATTTGTGATTATTATAATAGTGTGTATATATATGTATATGTATATGTATATAAGGAATACTGGAAAATTAAAGATGAACTGAAAACCAGATATGCGTTATACTGCTTTAAAAAACATTTTCAAACAAGATTCCTAAGTGCTATACCAAATATTTGAATATAAAATTTAAATTGTGTGTGTATAACAGATTATATATCAATTTGGAACATATGAAGAGTACAAAATATGAACATGAGATAAGAGTAGTATACGAATATATATATATATATATATTGAAGTTTATACTACATAAGTAAACAAAACTGTTATACAAAAAAAAATAAATTTCAGTACTGCTACACAGTGTTATAAGTAGTGAACAATAGTGTTATACCATAAATAAATACCGTACACGACTATAGGAATACATATGTGTTTCATAAAATGTGTGTGCTTATCAAGATTGGAATATGTATATATCACTAGGAAACAAAAAGTTTTAGAAAATAAAATTGGTATACAGTATTAAAAATGATGAGAAATATTGTTATCCTCTACGATTTTGTTATTCAAACGTGCTAATATAGAACAGAGTTAAAGTCCAATTAGGAATCCAATAATAGTGTTAGTTTAATTTATATTCAGATTAGTTTAATTTATATACAGATTTAATTAAATATATAATTCGATATTAGTAACTAAATCTTTATATATTTGATTTCATTTACAACAGAAACGAAAACCTCTGCAACACTCACTATCAACATCAATGAATGTTCGAATGACAGCAATTCTCCAGAGTTATCACTCCATAAGGTGGTTAGTTCTGAAAAGTCTATTTCAATATCGCCGGAGCCGCAATCCAACATAGGAGACACAAATATAACCCGCATGGAACACTCTGGACTCAGCAGTAAACAGCGACGATCGCGCACAAACTTTACGCTTGAACAGCTGAACGAACTGGAGCGACTCTTCGAAGAGACCCATTACCCAGATGCCTTTATGCGGGAGGAGTTGAGTCAGCGCTTGGGACTGAGTGAAGCACGAGTGCAGGTAAGACAAGACAAGAATGTTACAGTCGGGTGTAACCACGGGATTATACTTAACTTATAATAAAAACAAGAAAAGAAGCTCTAGTCGAGACCGCTCGACTAGCAGATACCCTGAACCCTTCGAATAGCCGATATTGGAAGCATGCTATGAGTATTATACATATATATATTGAAAGCAACACATACACACACATATGCGCACACACGGACGCAATAATGAGCATATAAAACAAAGTAAATTAATCGAAATTGATCGATAATTCGGAAACGAACGGGCGGAAATTTCAGATCTCTAGCTTTTGTGGTTTACGAGACGGACGGACGGACGGACGGACGGACAGACAGACGAACAGGGCTATATCGACCCAGCTCGTCGAGTTGATCAAGAATATATACCTCATGGGGTGCGACGTCTCTTTCTACCTGTTACATACATTTTGACAAAAACATTATACCCTAATGTCCATTTTAAATGGGTTCAGGGTATAGTTAGTGATATGGCCAAAGGGTGTAACGGGCCTATCTGTAGAACAGGCCAATTGTTAGCGATCTGCACAATTGTCGGAGATATATTTTACTTATTCCTCATTAGATACCAGTGCCTCAGAAGCCATGAATATATGTATAGTTTCCGGTCAGTCTATAGAGTCTATAGAGGCCAACAATAATGGATTTTTCCAATAAAGTTCTAGAGATGAAAGATGAAAGTGATCCTGATTTGACATCTACAATCTGGAAATACAATTGATTTTGAGCAAATTTCTTAAAACCTTAACAAAATATTTTTATTGAGACCCAAGTATTCCAAGTCTCTCGCTTTAATAATATCTTAAGAAATTGCTGTTAAGCAAGGAAAAAGTACATTCCTGTTTTGGCTTGCTCCTAAATATATTTTCCTTTAATAAGCATATATCATGCAAGACAGTATACCAGTTTCAACTTTTTACATAAAAACTTTTATTCCAAAACCGATAAGCTCGTTTCTTTTCTCGAACCAGAGTATTAAGAACAGTCGTCAAATATTTTTCGTCTGACAAATAGATAATGATTAATATGCAGAAGTTAGCCAAAGGCCAGAGCACAAATTGAAATTCAATTGATATTCATTGTAATCGTGTTTTTACTCCATACCAAAAGAAAGTTTTGTTACAAGATTTGGCTAAGCAACCACCGGAGTTACGAAAAGAGAGATATGGGGTGTTAAGTGGTTTACGCCGCCCTTCGTTACAATTATACCGAAGTAAGAGAATCATGGAAACAACAGGGGGCCGATTACAAGTTAAATGCTCAATCAGGGCGACTCTTAATGGACCGCTCTGTGGTAATCTATGAACAAGCCACTGGTTCCACCAGCAACTGCTATAAATTACAAGCTCCGTCCTACACACGACAATTTACAATCAATTTATTGTAACTAATGGAAATGAGCAATGCCTACACTTAGAGCTCGTTAAAGTTTTTGGGTCTGCCTATTCCACAAATGGACTTTCGATATATGTTATAGTTGGGTAAACGCTCTTAAATCATTTGACGGAACTCTTTGTATTAGGGCTTTGAGATATGAAGATAAAAGCAAACCACTTAGCTCTAGCTTCTTGCTAGTTTAATAAATATACGGTACTAGTTTATTTGGACTAGTTCTAGTTCATTAAGAAATTGTTTACAGTTACATATAAGACACTGCCAGTATTGATCAATGCACAATTTTTCAAAATCACTCTACGTATTTTAATACCTGTTATATAAAAGACAGTATTTTCTATAGATAATTTCGGTTCCATTTTATATATAACAGTTTTTAATAAATAAAAATATTGTAATCTCCAATTTCAACTATAAATCGTGAATTAAATCTTCTATATTTTTTCTATTCAGGTTTGGTTTCAAAATAGAAGAGCGAAATGTCGCAAACATGAGAATCAAATGCATAAGGGTAAGTGAATTATACAACTATTGCTGTAGATAAACCCGTTAATGGAATATTTTGTCGAGAGTCTTTTGTTTTTTAAAGATTGCTCATTAAAATATTTTATGATTATTTGTATATAATATTATATCGCAAATGAATATAGATTATCTATACAAAATATTCACTTCAATAAAAAACAAATAAAAAGTTTGGCTTAACCAACTACATAATACTCGTACACGTTCTAAAATAAACTAAAGTTGGGCTTAGTCAACTGCATAATACTCGTACACGTTCCAAAATATACCAAATTTACTGCAAAACAGATGAGGTATACTCATCATGGCCGATTCGTAATTTACATAATTAATAAGTCTTCGATCTCAAGAGAAACTCGTAAACTCAGCTTTTAGTCACCAATAAAAACACAACACATTTATAGAAGGGATATCTAGAACAAATTGGTGGATTAAGAGTCAATATACAATGTTATTTTTCCTTACTTTCCACTCTCTGCAGTCTCATGCATATGCAGCATTGTACGTCAGTTGTTCACCTAGAAGTCTCACTCCTTCCCATCTGAAAGAAGAGTATTCCAAAATCATTTGCCTTTGTAAAAATGTATTATTTTTGGGAAGGGTATGCTTTGCTGCTTCGTATCTATGTATGTTGTGTACGTTTAGTGTTTAAATGTATATAGATAGAGTGTATATAATTCGTAGCTATTTATATATATATATATATATATATATAATTTGAGCAATCTGTAAGTAAACTCAATTGTAATTTAGTTGCTAATATTTGGAATTAAAAAAAAAATACTGTTATATAATTTGATTGAACACTTTTGAACACTCTTTGATTGGACACTCTGTAAAACTAATATACTCGCTTCACTTCATGAACGAGTAAAACTTAGTATGAATTGGTAGTAGTATTGTGCGTAGAAACCAAGACGAACATCCTGCAAAACCAATATACTCTCTTCACTTAATGAACGAGTATGCCAGTCTATGAAATTTGTATGTTATCAAAGTTACATTAAAATTATTGCTTAAAATTCGAAATTCGCATCTGCTGTGATTTTTCGAAAATCGCAACAAAGTTTCCCCTCTTTAATATATATGCCATATCTGTGTATATATGTATATAGCTGCGGCCTGGTGACAGCGACACAAATCATTGCCAACTTAATCAAATTAAATATTCCAGCCGTAAAAGTGGAAAATAAAAATGTCCGCCGAGCTGATGTGCGCCGGGGCTACGTCCGGGCTGAGGGGGCGTTGATGAATGAACGGGAAGGAAGCAATCAGAGAGAGAAGTGGAGAGGGTGGAGGTTTTGATATATTAATGATGATACATTTGAATAAACTGCGAAACCATGACATATTGTGTTAAACAGTTGGTTAAATATTTTCAAAGAGGGAACAGGCATCAAGACTACTGCGGCATTACACAGTTAAGCTGTAAACTTTCAACATTTACTTAACTAATTGCCGTGTTCTTTTAAATTTGCATAAATTCAAATCAGCGCCGCGTTCGATAGAACGACGAGGAAGGATTGTGGCTTAGGACGGTATTACCCAGCGTAAGAAGGGTGCAAATACAAATTAAAGAGAAAACGTAAAAGTGGAAAACTTTTTGGTGAGCGAAGCTTGCGGCCGGGCAGCTTCTTGATTGAGAAAATCCCTACACACTTACACTTATTAAATTGATGCAAATTAAATTTACATATTGCCGTCTCGCTCTTGCCTTGAGCCCAGCTAGTATCCAGCTGGTCTGGCAGAATGATATCTATTAATTATGACTTTATGATTTTGGCTACACAGCACACGACGGGGACTCCGCTTCGAGACTCATTTATGGCTGCGTAAGAGGCAAAGTTTGTTGCACCATAACAATTATTTGTTTTAAGTCTTTAAATCTATTGAGCTAAGGGTGTAAAAATGTGCTTATCACTGTGTAATAAGAATGTGTATAATGCGTGGATAAACTTCCATTTCTCTCAGTTGTAAAGAAACCAACATTTCATAATAATAATTCTGTTAAAAGTAGAGTCACGATTTTTAAATACAGGGTTTATACCAAGAGATCTGTAACTTTCAATTCGAACTTGTTTCTCATTAATAAAAGTTACTCAATTTGTTCGATGCTCTTAATTTTAAGCACATTTTGTTAATAATTTGGCACATACTACGCATTTGCAGTCCAGTTGAATACGCGCCAAAATTCAAATATGTTAACAGACAACAGATTGGTGCTCTGCTAAAGGAGGTTAACTTTGAGCAGCCAATAGTAATTTAACAGTGCATTTCCGTTTTCATAGAAACTAAAATTAAGTACGGTCATTTAACATACTGATGTGATCGGGCACATAAATTCAAACATATTAACAGAGCTCATATCATTTTTGACTTCTGTTAAAACTGAACATAACAAAATATGAATTGCAGAATCTGTAGTCACTTAACAGAACTTTCTTCTTTGGTTACAAGTAATTAATCTGTAATATAGGGTATATATAAAGCTGACTTGCACACCACGCTTATATCCAATTATATTTATATATTTTTATTAATATTGTTCTGTTTAGCTATATTTCATAGCAACACGAACAAGTTTCTTACATGCGGTTTGGTAAGAAATAGCTTTGGGTCCTACAATATATCAATGATTCAGTTTGCTTGAGTTTAACTAAAGTGCAGGGGCTTGTACATAAATTGTTGAATGAAATGGATTTTGGGAGTGGTAAGAGTGGCGGCGGGAAGGCCGTGGAAGCAAAAATAAAGTAATCAAATTAAAATTCGAATAAAAAAACACACACAACCTTTTTCATGCAGAGTAAGGAATCGTTTTATGGACTTATATCAATTCTCAGACTTTTTATCGCCCCAAAAGCAAAACACTGCATAAATGACGAGGCCAACCTGGTCTTGGCCTTGTACTCCCTGGAGTGTCATTTTGATATGTGTCCGTCTGGCCTTGGTCGAGTGCTGGGGTCGCCCCCAGCATCACTCGCAGCAGCGGCAGATTGTGGCAGTAAGTGCGAGAGAATCCAGCGAATCCAGCCCTCAACTCGACTCGGGGGTGTTTTCATGGCAATAAATTAGAAAATGAATTCAATTACTTGTCACGAATTTTTGTACCGATTTGCCAAATTGGGATGTTCATTTGTATTTATGTACTTGTATTAAGGTATGTCCCTATGTAAATTATTTACACATAGAAACAAACTTACTCAGGCAGAGCAGGGAATTAGGTATTGCGATTTCGGGTTTGAATAAGCGAACAACATATTGTGCGGAATATAGACATCATTAGAAGGTATCCAATAGTACAAATAAATACTTTATTTCCTTTAAAAACATGAAAGCAAAGTGAGATACTAAGTAGTACTTATACATTTATTAGTATCTCACTTTGCAGAGCAATGTTAAGCTTTTTAACAGGAGTCTCTGTTACAAGGTAAAAGTTGACTTCTAAATGTAGTTTGAAAATAGAAACTTGAATGTGCAATACAGTCAAAGGCACTTTCAAAAATAAGGTGATCCTTGTCTATGCTTCAGAAAGTATCCAAGATTATGAGCTTTCCTTTATTATACTTTTCTGTTCCCATACTAAAAATGAAAAATATTAAAATAAAATAAAATTATCGATAAATAGCAAATTAAATTATTTTGAATTCTTTCATAGTTTTTTTTAATAGTAATTCTTTTAGGCCTATGTATATATATTTATATACATATATTATATATTATATTATATTATATAATTATTTTAAAGAATGCAAAAACTTTAATATGATTTTTGTTCATATTTAGCTATGATATCATTGGCAGATGCAAATGGCATTAATTTCAACAATAAAAAATGGAGAATATATATATGTGGTGGGCCAGGTTTATTACTACGATACTGAAGGTTTGGAATCGGCTACCTGTTGACATCCTCTTTAAATAGATAAATTATAAATTATTTGGTCTTCCTAATGGCTATTTTAAGACCGTGAAAAAGAATTTTGCCGTCGGTTGCTCACGACAGAAGTTTGTCTTCTTGAATATTTTTTTAAATTCAATATGTGATTATTTAATACTTTAATAATTTAAATTTAAGCACTATGAACTAATAATATATTCAAATGTTTAACATATATTTTTGTTAAATAATCTTAAGTTATTATATTTATTATTCATATTTAAAAATTACATAATTGCCAAATTAATTATTTTTCGAATATGTTTCGATATAAGCGTGAAGATTTAAGCTTTTAATTTTTTTATAATTTCTAACAATTGAGCGGCAAACAAATAAAAAAAATTATAGAATTTAATTTCTTTAATAAATTTATGGTAATGCAATTTTATCTGTTTAAAATTTATATTATTTCATATTTAAAATATCTGAAACTTTTCAGGGATTTTGTTGAGCAGTCGAAGTCCGCCGGTATCGACGCCGCTTGAGCCATGTCGTGTGGCACCTTATGTTAACTTGGCCAATATCCGCAATACAAATACGACGATGATTCCCTCAACCAATGGACTCTGCAGCGTACAACAGCAAACCGGTGGTAAGAACGCCGTTAATATAATTAACAAGCGGCCTCCATCTCCGATATCCGTTGTAACGGCTGCAGCGGAACACTTTTCAGGCAGCGTTGCAGCAGCGGCCGCATTTTCCGCCTTCGATCCAGCTATTCTATCAGCTGCTGCTCATCAGGTGAATACTGCATAATAAAGTATACATTTATAGATTTTTAATACGTATTTCAATATATTTTTAGTATGCGGCCGCAATCAGTAACCGAAGTAGGCCCGCCGGACTTTTTCCGTTGCCGCAATATCCGCTTCACTTGGCCGCTTTTGCTGCAGCGCATAAGAATTCTAGCATAGCGGATTTACGTATGAAAGCGAAAAAGCACTCGGAATCATTGGGGCTTGAAGCAGACATAGTTATTTAGTACATAATTTATGTATTTAAATTAGGTTTAGATTAGTCTAGAGTTGTCTATTTTAAGACAATTTACTATTTACATATACATACTGATATTTGAAAGAAAATTACAATAATTACATTTAACACTATTAACATATATTTACTATCTATATGTTTCAATAAATAAATGCTTAGTTGTCTTGTTTTTTAATTTGTATGTTTTCAATTCGAATCATATCAAAAGGTATAATAAAAATACCAGCACTTAATCAATAATGTAAAATACCAAATAACAGTTGGCTCGAAAATACCTTTTTAACAGAACAAATTTCTGTTAGGAGGAGGAGCAGTCGTCCAACATATTTTCTGTAATGTTGCTTGAGCTTTCAGTTAAGCCAGAAAACTTACTATTTGTAAAGCAATAACAAAGATAACCAATTTACAATTCTTCTGTATCCAGCTCATGGACAGAAAATATAATTCGAAATTGTAGTAAAAATACGTTTTTTTTTAAATTAATACTAAACATAGTTCATACATGTCAGGTAATTTATATATCGTATTAACATTTTACGGACTACCCCGAACTACATATTTGAGCGATGACTTGATGAATTGGTATTTTTCTAGTAAACATTTTCTTAGCTCAATCGTACATCAGTATTTCAGTTTCGGTGGATACGGTCGCACTGTAACTTTCGCAGCGAAATTTTTTTATTTTTATTTAATATTTCTTTTCGTTGAAATAAAATTACTTAAATTAAAATATAATATCAATTTGCATAACAATCGCAAATGTCAGCAAATGAATAAATAAAAATAACAATGAACGGAAAGTGATTAAATTAAACCAACTGACCGCCTAATCGGTCACCAAGATCCCGATCTCCACCTAAAGTAATGAAACGAACACAGAGTGAAAATAAAGAAGTGACGTTTGCACTGTCTAAAATCTGAAGGTTGTTTTTACGTATATATATATATATATAATTTTTTTTTTCTATTTGTGATTTCTAATTTATTTTTCGAGATAATATTCATAAACATATATTAAATGTGTGTCTGTGAGTGCGTAAGCAATGCAAATAAAATTTTTTTCTTTCAGAGTTTGACCTTTCATCCATTTTATATCCTGATTGTTTTTCTGTTGCAATTATTCAATATTAAAACAACAGTAAAAGGTAAACTTGCCAGTTGCGCATTCGCATCCTCAACACTAAGTGAAGCACAGGGGCTGAATTGGGGTGTAGTCGTTCGTTTTCATTCATTTGTTGCGTTTGCGTATGCGACTGTGTGTGTGTGTAGCTCAAGATACATACATGTACATGAGAACGAACATTCATATATGCATACATATACACACATACATATATATTTATGTCCATATGTTTAATTCCATAACGCTCACTCCAATTGGCAAAATTTCCTGATGTTCGTCTCTCTCTCTCTCTCTCTCTTTCTCTCTCTCTCTCTCTCTCTCGTATTTTTCCCTTTTTCTATTATACGTCAACTTTTTCTCTTCGATTGGGAATGCACGTAGTGCGTTTAATTTACACTTTCTGCTTGGCTGACTCAATTAATTCTTTTAGTTAGTTGCTGCTGCCGCTCTCCCACTTTTTGTGCTTACTTGCGAGATACACCGCGCATTCAATTTGCGCAACAACAAAAACAGTTAGCGATATTAGAGTCATTAGCCTTTTAAAAGCTTAACTAGCTTTATAGCTAGTTTAAAGCTTCTGCTACTCTATTAAGTCTTCATTTCGCCTTCTCTTTAGCTTTTTGCTGCCCGTTGCAACCGGAAATTTCATGGTTTTATAATTTTAATTTATTTTACTAAGAGAATTAAAATAAAATGCGCAATATAATAAAAGTAAAAAATATTAAAGTATAAGCAAAATTTAATTAATTAAAATTATATAATAAATAAAAAATATAAAAATATGGTAAATATCAATAAATAGACAGGACGAACAGGATCATTAGCATTATTAAGGTCATACAGCGAAAGTTTTAAGCAGTCTTAGTGAATATTTAAATCGTGTTTTTGTTTCAATATTTGCAACTTTTTATTTTAGCTTAACTTCATATCCGGTTATTGCATATTGAAAAAAAGATGAAATGATATTGTGATGGCGAAAATGGCATCTGGTGACCTTTCGTTGACCAGCACAAGCAGTCAAGAGGGTGAGTCAAAAGCACAGTGAACGAGCTCAGTTCTATAAGCATTATTTGAATTTAATTTTAATTTGATTATTTTACACTCCAATTGCAGAAGAAAGTTCGGAATATGTGGGCTATGACAATACCCTGCGACCGCCTTCGAACTCGAGCGGTAGCACAACGGCCGCTAATATGGCCAACAACAATGGACCAACAAAGGTGGTCAACAGCGTAGGAGGCGGTGGGGGAGTTGGTGGCAATGGAAAGAAGTATGAACTACTGCAGTCACAGTACGAGTCGGCGATGTGTGACCTAACCACGCTTCGGCATCAACATTCAAACTCGGAGCGGCGTTGTGATGAGCTCGCCACGCAACTGAATCTGTATCAAGAGCACTACATGGCGGATCGTAACAAGTATACGGATATTGTGGCTGAGAGTGCGCGTCTGAAACACAAATTGATGTTGCTTGAGAATCAAAATCAAAACAATGGGAATCCCTCAGCTTCACAGCCGTCGACACCCGGCAACAATGCGTTTTACTATGGTAAAATGCAGACGCCATGCGATGGCAGCTGTAACAGCAGCGAGAAGCTTGCCGAAATGAAGAAGGAACGCAATTTGATAGCCATGGAGCGAGAGAAATACAAGAAATCCTACATTGAGCTGGAAAAGGAGCGAAACTTTTATCGGGAACGCGGCGACGAGAATCAAACCTTAAAAGTTCTTCTGTCCAAGGAGACAAAGCACGTCGTTTCATTGACAGAGGAACTAAACCAGCTACTCTCGGAGAAGGACAACGTGCTGCAAGAGCATCAAAAGATGTCGGATGACCTGGCCCTGGCGAACAAAGAAATCGATCGCCTCAAAAAAGACGAGCTGGTCTACAAGACAGAATTGAAGTCGTTGCAGCTGGCAAATGCCGAGCACAAGAAGCGCGATCTGCTCAAGTCTCGCGAAAGCAGCTGGTCGAAGGAGTTCAGCAATGAGAGCAAGGAGGAGTTGGAAAAGCTGCGCAAGAGCCTCGATAAGGCTCAGTCTGAAGTCGAGCGCGCATTGCAAGACGCCGAAGAGGCGAAACGTGTGCGAGACTGGGCAATCTCACAGCGTGAGAAGATCGTACAGGAGCGTGACTCAGTGAAGACGCTCTGTGATAACTTGCGCAAGGAACGCGACAAGGCGATATCCGACTTGTTGATGGCCATACGCGACAGTGAGAAAATCAAGAAGCAAAAGGATGAGGCCCAGAAGAAAATTGACGCGCTCAAGGAGCAGCTGGAGAGTCAGACAATATCGACAACAGCCACGCCTTTCGACAATGCATCACGGCGTAGCTTTCGCTTGAGCAGCTTTGAGAGCGGCGAAGACCTCCTGGAAATAGAATTGTGCAACTACCATGACTCAGACCTGGGCATAATACTTGATGACAGCAACAAGCGTCAGTTGGTTTGTGGAGTCACCAACAGCTCGTCAGCGTTTGGCAAACTCAAAATTAACGATGTCATTTGCAAGGTCAACGACCTGGAATGCCAGGGACTCTCGAAACGCATGGTCCTCGACGAGATACGCGCTTGTGCGCCGCGCTGCCTGTTGCTCGTTTCCCGCACTCGGCACAGCAAGAGATACTCGTACGCTGTGCAACTTAAGACAAACAGCCGCGATGCCATCGGACTGCAGCTGGACATGGGCGTATTTATAGCAAAGATAGAACCCAATTCGCTGGCCTTCTACGAACCGGAGCTGGATGTGGGGGACCGCGTGCTGAGTATTAACAACAAATCAATGGATTCGCTGCAGTCCATCGATGAGGTGATGCAGCTGCTTAACACTGACAGTGTCAACATATTTGCCTTGAAGTATGTGCCGGAACAGCAGTCGGACCCGCATTGTCGCATGACCAGCTCGTCGGCGCAAACCGATAGCTCGATTGACTCCATGCAGCAACTAAATAGCAGCAGCGGTGTAGGCAGCGGCAGCAGCAGCGCCGCTAAACATCCGTCCAAATTCGCAGACTTTCTACGTAAACTGAAGTTTAGCAAGCCGGGTACGGCCGACGATAGCTTCGAGCAGGAGCACGATGTTGCTATTGCGGCGCTAGACTCGGTGCTAAGCGAAAATAGCTCAGAGAAGAGCAAAGAGAATCTCTTCAAGCGTCACAAGCGCGGCAAAAAGGGAGAAAAGGAGGCTAAGAGTATGGGTACCTGGCCCCGCACCAATATCTCACACGACAATCCAACTGGCACCATTGTCCAACGGGGTGGCGAAAAGAAGCGGGCGCTGATGTCGCTCTTCACGGCCGGGCCCATCAATGTGGACAAGGACGACGATGTCGTTGAGCAGGTTGAGTCGAAGCCGCAGCTTCAGGAGCTGCCGCCGCCGCCGCTGCCCCCGCAGCTGTCTAAGCCGCGCAATCTGAATTTTGGCGCGATCAAAACGCATCTCAATCGCAATTCAAATCCTGTTAGCAACGTGGCCTCCACACTCTTTCAGCCCGGCAATGTGGGCGTGACCTATCCGCGCCATTCGTTGTACGGGGGCGTCGTCAGCACGTCGTCGGAGGACAAGCAGTTGATGCAGCGACCCGCACCGCTAATGGGTGCCAATGCACGCGTAAAGCTACACGGCCAGGAACGTTCCATCCGCTCACACAACCCACATCGGTTTTCCCTGAATATTCCACCCAGTGGCGGCGACTTCTATCAGCCAAAAACGAGCGGCCAACAGGCGCAGCAGCAGGTCGTGCCAGCAGTTGCTGCTGGTGAGTTTCCGACTCGCAAGCAACAGATGTTCGATATGTTTCAGCAGCCGGCTCCACCGCTGCCCCTCCCACTGCCTAAAATGAACGCCACGTTTATGCCGGTTCACCCGCCGCCCCGTGTATCGGGCGGCAGCGGCTCTGCGGGGTCTAGTTCGGGCGGACCCGTGGACATTATATCGCTCAAGTCACAAAACTCCATTGAGTCCATGTTGTCGGCCAAGAGCCCGCCCATAAGCGAGTGCAATGTCTACCGCAAGCGAAATGTGCCGCCGATGCCACCCAAGCACGTGCCCAAGTATCCCAGCGATAGCGAGAGCATTGGCTCTGGCATTCTGGTCACAGGCGGACACAACTATTTGCCGCCGCATCAGGCACACATGGCGACCGTGGGCAATCGGCATACGCAACTCTTTCCCAGTTTTCAGCCCAGCAGTCATGGAGCGCGCTACATGCGGCGCTCCAGTCCCCTAACGCTGCCTTCGCCGCCGCCGTCAAACATGGCAGCGATACCGCAGGGGCCGCAGGCGGCACAACTAGAGAATACTAGCAACAACAGCACCATTGGCATACCCACGGATCTGGATTTTGTGCCAGGTCACACGCCACACGCGCAGCAGCATCCACACACACATCAGCATATCCAGCACTCGCCGTATATAGACTATAGCCAGCCGCAGACGAACTATCCGTACAGTCTCGCTGGGGTAGTAGGGTCTGGGACCGGCGTCATTTATGAAGGGGGAACCTTTCCGCGGAAAAAAGACAATCAACGCCTACGCATTCCGTCGAATCCCAGCGTGGCCAGCAACAGGCAGAACAGCAGCAGCATGGTCAAGAACAGCTCTGGATCCATTGATCATCACTACGCCACTAGCAGCAGCACAGGTGTGCCCGTTTCGCTAATGAACTCGTCGCTGCACACAAACTACGCCGCCAATGTGAACAGCATTAATGGCGGCGGGGGCGGAGGCGGTGGAGGGAGTGGAAGGGGCTCGCCGATGCCGCAGGTTCATGTGGAGGTGTTAAGTCATGGCGGACCGAGTGGCAGTGGCAAACGCAGCTCGAATGTGGCCACGGATTTTTTATGCCCTGGAGACCTTAGAAGAGTCACGATCGATAAGCGAGATAAGTCGCTAGGCATTACCATACAGTGCAACAAAAATGGAGGTGGTATTTTTGTATCAACAGTTGCCGACAAGAGTACCGCTATGCGTGCCGGTCTTCAGGTGGGCGATCAACTCTTGGAAGTATGTGGCATCAATATGCGTGCGGCTACTAACGAAATAGCAGCAAATGTGCTGAGACAGTGCGGTGATTCCTTTACGATGCTGGTGCAGTATAATCCAGAGAGTGAGTACAGACCAAGGCTTGGCCTATCTATGGCTATTAACTAAATTGTCTTGCAGAGTTTCTCACAACTGAGTACGAAGGCATACACAATTTGGAACCAGAATCTCCTCTCAATCATTCGGGCTCACCGACTCCGAGAAATTCACCGCGACCGCCGGCTCGCAGTGTGCAAACGACATTGCCGATGCAGCCGCTGTCTTTGCTTCCGTCCGCGGTGTCCGTCACACGTGCGCCGCTCTCTCATCAATCCATTAAGGATCAGAGTTTCACAGACAGCTTGGAAAACCAGTCGGATATTAGCAGTAGCCAGGACATGCCCTCATCGGCAGCCACAACAACCACAACAACTGCCTCGGCCACATCAACCGTTTACGACGAGGACACCAAGCTCAGTCTGCCGTCAGCTCCGACATCAGTGTCGACAGAAGGTTGGCTACATCAAATAATGGCTGTAAATCAATTATAATATATTTATCTACAGCTCTGCGTTTTGTGACTCTACACATGGATAAGTCGAAGAATCTGGGCATTAAACTGTTTGGTGGTAACAAGGTTGGCATCTATGTGCACGATGTGGCACCCGGTTCTCCTTCAGATCATGCCGGCATACGTAAAGGTGACCTAATTTTAGAGTACAATGGTGTCGACTTAAGCGGAGTTACTGCCGAACAGGCTGCGAATGAGATCTCAAAGCTAACGGACACTGTTACGATGCTAGTGCAGAACAAATTGCAAAGTAAGTTGAGTTTTCACTTAGAAAATCTTTGTAAATTTCATAAATTCTTATCTTTCATTTGTAGTCCTCAAGCAAATCAAGGATAAACCAGGCGATTCGTTCTATGTACGAGTGGGGTTTGATCGCATTGGTGAACTTAATGAAGAAGACTTGCGTTTTATCAAGGATGAGGTGCTTTATGTGGATAATACAGTGTTCAATGGAACGTTTGGTCTGTGGCGCGCCTGGAAATTGGATGCTATGGGACATCGTAAAGAGTGCGGTGTTATTCCAAGCCAAATGAAGTAAGATACATGCAGGCTGTTGGATGATGAAATTTTAACTTGTTCTTTTCCTTTTTGAAGGGTGGAGGAGGAGTTGCGGTCGGGTGAAGTTGTGGATTGTGATACAGGCACTGCGCGCCGCGGCAGCACATCAGCACGTCGATCATTTTTTCGCCGCAAGAAAAACCAGCGAAGCTCTTCGCGCGACTCAACGGAGATAGCAAGTTTTAGCAACACACAGTTAAGTTTTTTCCCCGACTCGGGCATTCTGAATGATGATGGCGGCGTCCTTAGCTATCAGCGAGTGGAGCTTCTAGACTGTGAGTCGACATTTGTTGTTAATTATTGTTTATGTATCTAATTGGATTATTTTTTAATATAGCACCAATACGTCGGCCAGTACTGATCATTGGACCACTGTCTGAGTGCTTAATCGATCGTTTGAAGATCGACTTTTCCAATTTATTTAAGCTGTGCGAAGTAACGGCTATGGACTGTTCACAGGAAGCGATGGAGGAGGGTCTAAAAGAAAATATATTCGTAGACTATCGTCGACGTGGCAATAAATTCGAATGCACCACCGTGGAAGCTATCAGTAATGCGTGCAAAATTGTAAGTAACTAGTCAAAGGCTTGTTTGAAATATATATTAATAATCCGGTACAGGATCGGCGCCATTGCATTCTGGATGTGTCGATCTCAGCGGTGGAGCGTCTGCAACGCTTGCAAATCTATCCGATTGTGTTGTTGCTGCGCTTTAAGTCGGCCAAACAAATTCGCGATATCCGAGACTTTGGCACCGACAAAATATCAGCCAAGGCAGCTAAGGAGATGTACGAACGGGCATTGAAACTGGAGTTTGACTACAAGCAGTATATATCCGGTAAGTTATTCTTCCTGAACTTTAAGTTCAGGAATAAAATATAACTGTCTAATTATATTGGCTATATTTATATTTGACTATATTTATTTAGCCGTGATTCCTGGAGTCAGCATTAAACACATGTGCACACAGATCAAGGATGCTGTTGATAAGGAGCAGGACAAACTTCTCTGGGTCCCTATTACAAATGGCTAGCACAACTAACCGAGTTGTGAAGTTTTCATAGATTTAAGGATTTGCAGTTATATATATGATGATAGTATTGGAGTGCGTATTAATATTATACAAAGTTTTTGTATTCGTTTCGCTTAACATAGAGTATTCAATGTCGTCTATGCTAAACACATATTTGCCCATATATTTCGTTTACATAATGGGCGCCGTATTTCTGTATGTTTTTCCATGTCTGATCTAGTTTATGTAATTCGTAAATGTTTGTGAAATAATTGTTGTTTGTCTGGACGAGAGTTTTAAAAATTCTCACTAAGGTTTTAAATCAAATTTTGTCCAAGCCTTACTCAATTAATTCTATTGTTTAAATTATAAATATGCATATTATATATTTAATTGTGTGGCAATCGATAAATTGACTTTATATTATTGTAACTATAATGCCTTTTTAAATTCAACTACTTTTCTTGCAATATTCAAAAAATTTCCAAATTGTAAAAGGGCCTTGAAGGAAAATGAAAAGAATCCAAGTAAAAATGTAATATTAGGTATAATTATTCAGATTTAAATTCTTTATTCGATGAACAAAGTAAACACTGATAAAATGCTATTACTACTATTAAATCACTTAAAATGTAATTGTAGAAAACTGATACAGAAATTGCCTTTAGCGAAAATTAATGCTACATAATTCAATATACCTAAATACAAGTATATTATGTAAACGTATTAAATACATTATAAACGATTTTATTCATAATATATTTACATATTTGCGTAAGAATGTTATTACGCGTATATCTATTTTTGCAATAAATATTTTTTCAAAATTGTCTATTTCGTTGTGCTCTATTTACAGTTGGGAATATATTCATTTATATATTATGGCCACACTTATAAACTAAAATACAATACTATTCAACATCGCGTCGCGTTGTCGTTTAATAGATGTTTCTAGGTACATTTGCTCTGTAAATGTTCGCTGGGAAAGACATTATGTTGGTCTATATATACAATAACATAATGACTTGCTTAGGCTAACATAGTTCATGGTCTTTGTCTGCTGGACATGCGAACTATCTAAATATCTTAGAAAATTATATCATAAGGAGATTAGCTGTAAGTTGCAACTGGGGTTAGATTACTGTACATTTAGAGGGACTAGGTTGAAAAGCAATATACTCAGTCAAAGACATTATTCTGATGGGCAATTCGATAGGGATGCGGTGTTCAAGGACTCAACTTGTCGTAACTAACCCTCAAAGAAATCGTATTCGTCGCGTGGCCGATACCACTGATCGGTGGCATGCTCATAGATAGCTCGCTGAACCTCAGTTTCGGCTGCATCAATTGGATCTAGATGAGACTGAGACTGAGACTGAGGCTGAGTCTGTGACTGTGCATCGAAGCTGCTGTCGGAGCGAGGACTGCGCGAAGTCGCACGAAAATCCATCGGTATGTTGTAGCACTTGCATATGCAGCTGGAGGGGAAGCGAAACCAGTCGGAGAAGATGCCACGGCACTCGTTGTGTGGGTCGTAGGCCAGCAGACGGTGCAGTCGGTACTGCTGCTCGCAGCGGCAGCCGTCACGGCAGAACATCTGCTTGAACTCTTGGGTGCATTTCTCCCAGTGTACGTACTGCTCAAAGGGGTACAGATTGAGCAGGGCGAGGACCTCGCCGCGCGTGTTATTCGCCCAAAACGGAGCAACCACTTCGTCCTTCACAGGACAAGCATTGCTGCAAAGCAGATGAACATTAATAACGAGAGTAGAAATGATGATCGATCGCACGATCGCACTTACACTCCACGCATATTGCTTGTGACAGCCATCGGTTCCTGCTTCATCGCATCCTGGAACAGCTGGCCTCCCTCTCGCAAGAGTCCAGCTTTCGTGGCGCTGCTAGGTGTCGACGTTGTGCTACCTCCCGCCACTGGCTTGCGCTGCTTGTCCGAAATCAAAGTCGTGAATGTGGGCGAGAAGAGCGATGCAAAGCTGGCAGGTGTTGTAGTTCCTAATATCGTTTTAGTTGCATTTCTGCGTGGGACTAAGCTGGTGCTGTTGCTGCTGAGCGTTGCAGTTGTTGCTGCTGCCATAGAAGTTGATGTTGCCAATGTTGTCTTCGTTTGTGCCGTTGCGTTGTTAGCTGATGCTGCTCCCATGGACGCACTTGTCGCTGTCGCATTTTCATTAGCTTTTTGCTTATGACTGGGCATCGCTGTTGCAACTAGCTTCAAAGCCGTGGCAGGTGTCACAGGCAGAGGGTTGATCGTAAAGTTGCGTAGGCCGTGCTCCAACTCTAAGCTGTCGATATTATTCAGCTTGTCATGTGCAAGTTCATCTGCGATCGTTTGTTTTGGCCGAGCTGTTGTCGTTGTTGTTGTTGCCGTTGTCGTCGTCGCTGCACTTGCTCCAGTTGTGCTGGGCAGCTCGAAGACACTGTTCGATTCGACACTGGGCTGCTCGTCGTCCAGATGCTCAGCTGCAGCCACGGTCGGCTCCGTCGATGGGAAACTTGTTATGGCTGGAGTCGATGGGGTCGATGGGGTCGATGGAGCCGATGGTGTTGGTGTCGTTGTTGTCGTTGGGCTGGCTGTGGACACAGGCCGGAAATGCGGCTCCATGAGCACGTCGTTACCCTTGTAGTTGTTGAACTCATCTCGATCCGTATCTCTGCCATGCAACATGTATTTGGCACCCCGCGGCATCTTCGAGTAGCGCTGAGCTGCCTCGTCCATGCTGTCCATATCGACCACCTCATTATTCTGGATCTCATCGCGTAATATGGAAATGTGACGCACATCGCCATACATGCGCTTCATCAGGCCCTGATTCTCGTGCACGAACCGGCGTACGGCATGCCACGGATATATCGAGCCCGGCAGATGACAGAAAGGCTGCTTACCCAAGTCGCATGGTATGGCAGCCAGCATCTGTGCACGCCCACGCCTCGACACCTTGCTGTTCGGACTGCAAGAATTGGCCGAGTCAAACCCAAAGCTGTTAGTACTCTGCGAGGGGCTCACAATACCTATGAGCAGTAGCACCAATAGCACATCGCACTAGAAGTAAATGGGGAGTAGAACAATGAAATTAATATATTAATATAATATATAAAATATACTAGATTCAATTTAGATAATTTGTTGTGGAAGAAATGGATTTTGGCAGATTGATCATGCGTACACCTAGGTATATTTCTGAAGTATATTTATAGAGTGCATCAAGAGTTTTTAATTTTTAGTATAATATATAACATATAACAACTTATATAGCATGTAATGTATATAGCATATTGCATATAGCATAGGATTTGTACGAATATATTTTAAAGGTTTGAAGCTTATAGTCTTTAGCCTTAATAGTGCCCAAAATATATTAGGACTTTACTTGACAAAATATAGTAATGGTCTATCTCAAGCTTGCGGTGGATTTGAAAATATAATATATATATTTGGTTTATCTATAGAGGAGATCAACTAATAATTCCCGCATGAAATATTGAGGCTAGAATCTAAGAAAGTTGTAAATATACAGACTGTAAAGTTACAGACTGTAAAGCTACAGACTGTAAAGATACAGTTCTCATGATATTCCATAACCTCATAGGCAGTCGTCTCTAATAATCTAAAGATTTCATCATATTATTCACATTAATATATATATTAGATATTTAGCAAAAGAGCGAGGAAATGCATTTTATATTTAGAGACGGACGGACGGACAGACATTACAATTTAAATATATAAAGTATTATATAAAATATATTTTCTGTATATCTGAAATATTCAGTTTCAAATTTTAATAATCCATAATATTATTATTAATTTTTTTTTTTTGAGACCCAATCGAGCAATGCACTTAGCTGGCTCTCACTCTGGCAAACAATTCATGGCTAACATGACGAAAAACTTAAAAGCGGAACGGACAAAACGAGCTTCGTTCTCTCTTCCTCTTTCTTTCCGTCTTTCTCTCTGGCTCAGTCTCATCAAATTTTACTTTCACGCAGTGCCAACTGCAAAGTCATAAAACGATGATCGATGTGCATCAGCATTTGCATATGCGGGCAGCCTGCAATGCAATGGCGTGCAATGGTCCAGCATAGAGAATGCCAGCAATTACCTCGATTTACAGATGCTGGACGGGCAACAAGCAAAGTGGAGAAAGATACAGAGAAAGAGAGACATAGAGAGCGGAGGAGGGGGGTGGCAGATGCAAGAAAAAGAGAGCGCCATTAACAATCAAGTAAAAGTAAAAAGTCATCTTCGTCTACAGTGGACCAATTGATCCCTTTCAACTTTCCCTTTCCCTTTCAGGAGCACATGCTGAACTACTTTGAACATTTTTAATCAAATATTGCTCAGGTGTTGAGCTCAATTTTGGTCTCTTTTGAAACTGGTTTGTCGCCAGGCGTCGCATATTTGTTATCCATTTAGTTTTAGTTTTAGTTTAACTGACGCTTATGAATCACCTCTATTGCGTTTGTCGAATAGAAAGTGTTATACGCTTCCCAAAATTTCAACACGTAAATGTGTCTGTGCACCGCTCTTATCGACTGGTTAGGTAATGTTGTCCCAATACGGACTTACTTAATCGCAGTTTACTCTTTACAAATTTATTTAAATAATTATGAGAAATTTGTTTACCTTTAAAACAAACTGGGAGAGTAAGAAAAAACTTTTCAAATGAAATAAAATAATAAATAAAATCGAAAAGTATTAGAAAGATGATAAAACAAAAGTTTATAAAAATATATTTTAAAAAAACTATCTTGAATAAAAAAAAAATTATAAAAAAAAAATTTAAAAATGAATAATTGGTAGTAAAAATTAAATAAATAGATAGAAACCAAATTTTGTAAATAATTATATTAAAAAAATAAATGAATTTGATTTATACTTTATAAAAACATTATAAAATGAAAAAATAAATAAATAAAATAGAAATAGTAAAAAATATAATAAAAAAAAATATTTTTCTGAAATAACGAAACAAAATTGCATACAAAAATATTATATATAAGAAAAAAAATTAATTGAAAATAAAATTTTTAAAACTAAACTAAATTTATTTCTATTTGAGTCATCTGAAAATTTATAAGCCTTGCATGTTCAATTTTGAATTTAAGAGGTTCAATGACAACATTGAACCTGTTAAATTCAAAATTTCTTGCAAAATTCGTCGTTGCCATAACAAAAGACTTAAGGAACAAACTTGTTTCGAAACTAATTTTAAGTGTAGCGCCGAATTGGGTCAAAGTCTCTGAACTGAAATGGAAAGCAAAAGCAAAAATTGCTTTCGCTAGAGCTTTATACTTATATCTATAAATCTAACCGATTAAATTTAACACTCATACAAAAAAAAAAAAATAAATAAAAAAATAAAAATATAAATAAAAATAAAAAACATTCTCATATTCCAAGTAAGTCGAGAAAAAGTCACATGAAAATTGGAGCAATAGTCAGGTGGACAGCTGGGCAGCTGTCAGCGCAGTCTAACAAATCAATATGTCCAATTGGCCATTAAGTCAAGTCGCATTGAGGAAGACATTTGTCACTCCATGACTCGATTGCAGCTACTTTAATGTGTCAGTGCGATTAGGATTGCGACTTTCTAAGAAGACGCTGCCAAAGGCAGCCTCCATCAGTCCGCTGACCGCCTGATAGATGGCTCGTTGGATGGAGAGTCCAGCTGAGCTAGTCGAGTAGTTGAAAGACGTTTGCCGTTTATGTCTTCATTTCCCCAAGTTGCTGTCGCTGTGTCTGTTGCCAGCTTACAAACACAAGCATACATCGCAGTATACATACTGCTAAGCGGCTAAGAATGAATTATTTATCAATTCAGAATGCCAACTGCAAATGAAGTTGATGTTACATTTAACCAAATTTGGTTTTGGTTATTGCCGTTTCTGTGCTTACTAATTGCCATCTGTCGCAGCATCGGCAGCATCTGGTGAAACTCGAAGCCAACCAAAACGTAAGGCCTCTTCAAGCCTTCTTCAATTTCCAAATGCTAATTAAATTCGAACATTTCAGCTTATATATCATAATAACTATTGCTAAATCCAAATGTCATCAATTTCACTGAACTGCCTAACCGGAAAAGCAGGCCAATATCAAAACAGTTTGTATTCAAATTTGGCAATAGTCTATATCATTTGTTTTCTTCTTTCCCTTTCGACGCGTTCAAAATTCAAATGACGTACCAAAATAACAAAAAAAAAAAAAAAAATTATATACTGCCTAACTAAGAAATCGCTCCAACCCGTCAACGCTCGAAGAAAGTGAAATTTTTTTGTTTTTATGATTTTCATGTCTCCCAACCGGTAACGAAGCAACAAAAGCAGCAGCAGAGCTTTTTTGGTTTGTAATACTTTTTTTTAAACTTTTTTAAACTCATTGGAAATTCATAAAAAGGGTATACAGTTTTTAAGACAGGGAATGAAACAGTCAGGAGTTGACATGAGCGAATACCCCAAGTAGTCGTACATAAAGTCCGGATGAATAGTTCAGCTCATGTACTAGAGCCTTTGAAAAGAATATATAATCCATAGATTTCAAATCATATGCAGTCAAAGGTAGTGATTTCCTTTTGCGATATCCTAAGCCATGACCTAAAAATTAATTTCTATTTTTATATGATTTATAAACAGTAACTGATTATAATATAAAATTGAGAAATTTGCTTGATTTTTAATATCTTCTATTAACACTAATAGATTGATTTAGAATGTGAGACTTTTTTTTATTAATAAGCATTTGCATTATATATTAATAGTATAATGCCCTATATCATTAAAATAGTATGCACGAATCTAAAATTATTCAATTCTCTGTTTTCCGAATTGGGGGAACTATGGTAAGAAGAATAGACATAATCGTATATCGAATGATTATAACAGTATTTTTGCGTTGGGTCATGGTATCTGCTAGTTGGGCACTCCCGACTGTAATAACTTTACTACATGAATATACTTCTATATATATATATATATATATATATATATATATATACATTTAACAAAATCAAATCTCTATCATTAGCTATTTATATATAATATTAAACACAAGTTAAAAACTAAAATTTTAACTTCCACTTAAGTTATCATCTGGTATCAATATTAATTCACAGATATCCCACAATCTAATCTGTGGCCAACATGACAATCGATGGATGTCGATGGTTCAGATTACACGTTTATTGATATTTACCGTTATTAGTTTAGTAATTCGCAATCCTTTATCCATTATCGTAAGATCCATTGTTTACTTTCACTCTGTTTCACACACTAAAACTCACAGTTAGAGGCTTATAAAAATTTCTTTAAAGGATTTTCACAATGGCTCTACACTTGTCTTGGTTTTAGGGGCCTGGGCCCAATAGGTTCGCGGCTTGGATTTATCGCCAGTGTGAAAAGTCACTGGATATTAGCACACGTACGCGTATAAAGCTTTCCATGTAGCTTGAGATTTGAGTGAACATAATTGGTATTCGTAATATTCATAATAACCAAAATAGTTATTTTCAGCTCACTCTCGTATGAATTCTTTTTAGTTTTTCAGCTACTTTTTCATCAATCTGTCCCGCTGGATTAACAGGCGCGCATAAACCACAAGAGCTCTTTGGAGCTGAGGCTTAAAACCAAATCACGTTTACACGCTTCGCACTCACGTTTGCAACTGCGTCAAGAGCCAAGGCGAAAGAGCTATCGCAAAGCAAAGCGAAGTCGGCAAATGACGATGGCGATGGCGACGGCGACAGCGACGTCGGCAGTGCCGACCCCGCCACCCGTAAAATCGGAACCCGACTCACGACAGAGCCAGAAAGACGGCCAAACCGCGACGCAAGCGAAAACGCTTTCTATACCCTGCACATATCAACAAAACTGGGTATGATCAGGGTATAACAAAAACTAGCAACCGTGCGCTAATATTATTAGTAAATACTCCAAATTATTTTCTAACTCTTGGGAAATTAAATAAGACAAACTCAAGATTAACTGTTATATAAGTAAGAGATATTCACTGGGTACATTTAGTTAATACAGGGTGTAGTTGAACTGCTACAATTGAGAGGAACATTGTTGTTATTTTTACAGCTTTGTATGGTTTTTTTTGCGATTGCAGGAAAACTTTTTCTTATTTATTATTCGAAACGTTAGCGTCGGGCGGGCGCAACAAAACACAACAAACATTGAAAAACAAGCGAGCGCAGCAGCAACAGCGCGAAAAAAATAACAACAACAAACCACAAGCACACAAAGAGCCACACGCAATGACAAAGCTACGACACGACGAGAGAGCAAAGCGCAGACCCCGAAGACACACAGATGGTCGACTCCGAGACGAAACGAAGGCACGACCGACCGACCGACCGACCGACCGACCGAGCGACCGAGCTACTGCGGCTTACGCCGGCTTTGCTGTTATTGTTGTTGTTGAGTGTTGATGGTACTGGTACTATTGCTGGTGCGCTGGTGCTGGTGCTGGTGCTGGTGCCGAGTTTTGCCGAGCAACGAAGACGATGACGCCGCTTAGTAGGTCAGTAGTGGCCTTTAACTTTGTTGGTGCTGTTGCTGTTGTTGTTGTTGTTGATATTGTTATTGCTATATTTTGTTGCACGGCATGTTTTGTACTATTCAAATACAAAGCTTGCCGGTCTAACAGCTGCTAAAAACTATTAATGTAAGTTGTTTTAAGAATTCACATGCTCTACAGTCAAAATAATGACATTCAAGCAAGCTGCGTGCAGAGCTAATGTCAACTATCAGCGATTATCGTGTATCAGCATAAATTAATGTACAACAGACTAAGACTATTTTTCTGCATTTAATTTCAATATCGATTTACATAAACAAATCGATATTACATAAACAATCGATATTGAAATTCAATGCAGAAAAATAATCTCAAACTAAGATTTTCATAATCTTGTGCGATATTTTGTAATTCATACGCATGAGGAGACACGAGTACACATCACTAAAAGCCACAAAAGAAGTAAAGTATTAAACTCTTATAGGAATGGAAAGAGAAAGAGGAAGAGGAAGAGAGAGAGTAACAGATAGTAAATTAGAGTATGACCAGAGATTAGGTTTGCTGGATTACTATAAGCGGAAAGATAAAATCAGATAAGGAAAGAGAGAGCGAGAGTGAGAGTGGGAGATAGTCAATAAGAGTTAGATGAAATTTACAAGATTCAAACATAATTTCCTATGA
>JAWNOX010000116.1:0-43341 GCA_035045555.1 Drosophila fulvimacula | reverse complement strand
TGCATTGTCTCTCCCTCCTCCTTTCTTCTTCCTCTTTTCCTTTGTCCTCTTCTTCTTCTTCTTTCTTCTCTTGTTCGTCTTCTTCTATCTCTTCTTTTTCTTTATTTGCCTTTCGTTCTGCTTCCTTCTCGTTCTCTTCCTTTTCTTTATCTTTTTCTTTGTCTTCTTCTTCTTCTTCTTATATCTTCTCTTTTTGTTCTTCGTCTTCTGCATCTTCTTATTCCTCTTCTTCTTTCTCTTTTTCATTCTCTTCTTCTTCCTCCTCCTTTTCCTCTTCTTCTTCTTCTTTCTTATCTTCTCTCTCTTTTTCTTCTTTCATCTCTTGTTCTTTCTTGTCTTTTTATCATTTTTCCTTCTTCTAGTTTTTTCTTCTCTTCATCTTTCTCCTCCTTCTTCTTCATCTACTTTTTCTCTTCTCCATCTTCCTTTTCTTCTTTTCCTCTTCTTCTTTGCCTTCTTCTTCTTCTTTCTCTTCCTCTTTTTCTTTTTCTTCTTTCAATCTTGTTCTTTCTCTTTCTCTTCTTTCTCATCTTTTTTTCCTCTTCTTCTTCTTCTTTCATCTTTAACCTCGACGAACTTATTAGAATTTTCATCCTAGTCAATGAAAGCTTTTTAAAGAAAATGCAAACAGATGTTATATACACTGATTTCAGTAAGGCATTTGACTCTGTTCAGCATGACATCTTGCTTCAAAAGCTTGACCAATTGGGATTTTCTCCTAAACTTCTATTTTGGATTGCTTCCTATTTAAAGGGTAGAACTAAAGAGTTCTGTTGAGAACATTTACTTCGAAGGTCATATTTGTCTCTTCGGGTGTTCCTCAGGGTAGTCACTTGGGCCCCCTACTTTTCTCCCTATTTATAAATGACCTTCCCAGCTGTATTTCTTACTCTAGGATATTTATGTATGCAGATGATGTAAAACTCTGTCTCTCATACAAGAACTCAATAGATCATCTACGCCTACAGGATGATCTAATATCCTTTCAAAATTGGTGTAAAGCTAATCAGTTGCATCTAAATTGTTCTAAGTGTATGACAATGACTTTCTGTCGTACCACTCCATTTTTTGCTGATTACACAATCAACAATGTGTCCTTGCAACGTATTTCTACAATCAAAGATCTCGGTGTGCTCTTTGACTGTAAACTTAGATTCAATACCCATATTCTAACCATCGTTAATGAAGCCAAAAGTGTACTTGGTTTTATTAAACGATGGTCTAAAGAGTTTAATGATCCGTTTGTCACTAAACTTCTTTTTGTCTCGCTGGTACGTCTTATTTTAGAATATTGTTCTATTATATGGTCGCCACAGCAGAAATTGTATCAGGACCATATTGAATCGGTTCAGAAGCAATTTCTTCTTTTTGCCTTGCGCAATCTAAACTGGGATGGTAACCTTCGTCTACCGTCTTATCGTAGTAGGCTTCTTCTTTTGGATCTTCCATCGTTAATCAATCATAGAATAGTATTATTGGGTATTACTTTTCTACATAAGTTGATTAACGGTAGTATTGATTCGCCTTCTCTTCTATTTCAAGTCAATTTCCTAGTTCCTTTCCGTGCTTCTCGTCACTTCTGTCCTCTTTATTTACTTATATGTAACTGTAACTATTCCTTGTACAGTGCGTTTCGTGTTCTATGTACTAAGTACAATACTTATTTTCATGTATTTAGTTCTGAACTCTCTCTTTCCTTAATTTTAATTAATTAAGATTTTATCTTCTCTTTTTGCATATTTCAGAGAAATCACACACACACCACAGTTGTGGGAATGCACCTATGCAATTCTCCTTACTTGTGTAGTGATTTCTCTTATCGTATTTTACTTTTTAAGATTTTTAATTTTTCTTATATTTTTATAACCTTTTTTTAACTTCTTCTATCTTGCTTAGTTTCAATGATATCACTAACCATATCTGGCTGTGATTTGGGGCATAGCTCGTCGGTCCGGCAAATAAAACACCCCCATCGGGTTGGTGATATCATTGCTATATATTGTTAGTATTAGGATTTTTCTTTTTCCTGTTTCTGTTTATAATTTTTAATTTTGTAATTTTATAATTTGACTCACGAATGTAGTCAATTTTCTTTATGTAAAATAAATAAAATAAATAAAATCTCTTCATCTTTCTCCTCCTTTTTTTCTGCTTCTTCTACTTCTTCATCTTCTTTTTCTCTTCGTCATCTTTCGTTTCTTCTTTCTCTTCTTATTCTTCGTCTTCTTTTTGTTGTTCCTCTTCTTCTTCTTCTCCCTCTTCTATATATTCCTCTTCCTCTTGCTCTTCCTCTTCTTCTTGTTCTTTTTCCTCCTCTTCCTCTTCTTCTTCTTCCTCATCTTATTTCTTTTCTTATTTCTTTTCTCCTTCTCTTTCTTCGTAATCATCTACTTTTTCTTCTTCTTCTTCTTCTTCTTCTTCTTCATCTTCTTCTTCTTCTTTTTCTTCTTCTTCGTTTATTTCTTCTTCTTCCTTTTTTCTTCTTCTTTCTCTTTTTCTTCTTCATCATCTTCTTCTTATTACTGTTCTTCTTCTTCTTCTTCATCTTCTTCTTCTTCATCTTCTTCTTCTTTCTCTTCTTCTTTTTTCTTGCTCTTTCTCCTTATCGTTCTTCATCCTTCTCGTTCTCTTCTTCTTCTTTTTTATTCTTCCATTTCTTCATCTTCTTCTTTGTCCTCTTTTTCTTCTTATTATTACTTCTCTTTTTGTTCTTCCTCTTCTTCAGCTTCTTATTCCTCTTCCTCTTTCTCTTTTTCTATCTCTTTCTCTTCTTTTTACTTCTTCTCTTTTTTTTATCTTCCTCTTTTTCTTTTTCTTCTTCCTCTTCTTCCTCTGCTTCTTCTTTCTCATCTTATTTCTCTTTTTCTTCTTTCATATCTTGTTCTTTCTCTTGATCTTCTTTTTATCTATTTTTCTTCTTCTTGTTCTTTTTTCTCTTCAATTTTCTCCTCTCCTTCTTCTTAATCTTCTTTTTCAGCTTCATCTACTTCTTCATTTTCTTTTTCTCTTCCTCATCTTTCCTTTCTTCTTCTTCTTCGTCTTCTTTTCGTTCTTCTTTTTCTTACTTTTCTACATATTCCTTTTACTCTTATACTTCTTCCTCATCTTATTTCTCTTCTTCTTCTTTTTCTTCGTCTTCATCTTCTCTTTCATCTTTTTCTTCTTCTTCTTCTTTTTCTTTTTTCCATCTTCCTTCTCTTTTTCTTTTTTTTTCTTCTTCTTCTACTTCCTCCTTTTCTTTATATTCCTCTTCCTTTTTCTTCTTCTTCTTCTCTCTCTTCTCTTCCCCTTCTTCTTCTTCTTCTTCCTCATCTTCTTTCTCTTCTTATTTCTCCTCTTCTTTTTTTTCTTTGTCTTCATATTCTTTTTCTTTTTCTTCGTCTTCATCTTTTTTTCTTCTTCTTTTTCTTCGTCTTCGTCTTCTTTTGATTCTTCTCTCTCTTCTATTTCCTCTTCTTCTTCGCCTTCTTCGTCTTCTTCGTCTTCTTCGTCTTCTTCTTCTGCTTCTCCTTCTCCTTCTTCCCCTTCTTCTTTAGCTTCTTATTCCTCTTCCTTTTCATCTTCCGTTTCTTCATCTTTTTCTCTTATTCTCCTTTCCTTTTCCTTTCGCCTATATCATCATCTTTTTTTCTTCTTTTTTCTCTTCTTCTTCTTCATCTTCTTTTTCTTCTTCTTCGTCTTCCTTAAATTCATCTTGTCCTTCGTCTTCATTTTCTTTCCTTTCTTTCATCCACTTTTTCGTCTTGTTCTTTTTCTTTTTCGTCTTCTTTCTCTTCTTTTTATACCCTGAACCCATAAAAAATAAGTAATCAGGGTATAATGGTTTTGTTACAGCCCAAATGTATGTAACAGGCAGAAGGAGGCGTGGCAGACCCCATAAAGTATATATATTCTTGATCAGGACGACAAGCCGAGTCGATTGAGCCCTGTCCGTCTGTCTGTCTGTCCGTCTGTCCGTATGTTTGAACGCGTGGATCTCAGAACCTATAATAGGTAAAGAATTTTTTTATAGATTCGTGTATATCACGCGCAGGTCGAGTTTGTTTTATAAATTCGATAACTCTTCTCGTTTTTTTTTTATCGATTAAAAACGAAATCGATTTTCAGTTTTAAAATGATATCTTCTATATCTTGATAGTTAGACTCAATATCTTGTATTTAGCATAATGGGACTTTTATACAATTTAGATTTTTGTTAAATTTTGGATGCCACGCCTCCTTCGCCCAAATTTTCAAATCACTAATTTCAAATACTATAGACTTGTGCTTTTGCACATGCACACATATGAATGATATAATTACGCTGCGCAAGTTTGATTAAGAAAGTCGATCTACAAAAAAAGTTATTAAGCATTTAGTTTCTCATAACACGCACATATTGGCGCAGCGAAGTCGCTGAGTAAACTGCGCAGTTAGCAGAGCGTAAGCGTGTGCGTGTGTATGTATGCGTTGCTTGCAATATACATACATATGTATGTACACATGTACATACTGTATATATTTACATATATACAAAATAAGAGTAACATTGATATAACTTAAATAAAGTCAATATAATATACATATGAAAAGATGAAATGCATTATGTTATTAAACGAAACGTTTACCAAACGTTTACGTACACACGCGCGTGGCAACAGCAGCAACGTGGCATCTAGAAAATTCGAAGAATTCATAGCAACAACAACAAAGACAAATTGGGTATGAATTTTAAGTAGAAGTTCAGCAGCTCAGTAGCAGTAGCTCAGTAGCTCAATAACTTTACTTAGGAATTCGCTATCTCACTCTTATGAACTGCAACGGCTGTGTTGGTAGAAGCAATGATCGCCGACATAAAGTCTTGGGTTCGATTTTCTAAGCTGACGTCAAAACTTTTTTAATGCAAGTTACTTAATCTTTTATTTTTAATTTTTTTTTTTAATTTTTTGATTTAATTTAAAATGATATATAAACTTTAAAGTGCATTTAAAGCCGCCGATAGTTCAGGGTATTTCCTAGTCGGGCACCTCCGACTAGAGTTTCCTTACTTATTTCTCTTCTTCTTTCTTGCTCTTTCTCTTCTTTTTTATCTCTTTTGCTTCTTCTTCATTTCCTTTTTTCCTTTTTCTCTGTCTTCACATTTTGTTTATTCTTCTTCTTCTTCCTTTTCTTCATCTTCTTGTTTGTCCTCTTCTTCTTCTTCTTATTTTTTCTCTTCCTCTTCTTTTTCTTCTTCTTCTTCCACCTCTTCCTCTTCTTCTTTCTTCTCTTCCTCTTTTTCTTCTTCTTCTTCTTCTTCTTTCTCTTCTTTTTCTTCACTTTCCTTTCGGTCTTCTTCCTTCTCGTTCTCTTCTCCTTCTTCTTCTCCTTCCTTTTCTTCATCTTCTTCTTTGTCCTCTTCTTCTTCTTCTTATTTTTTCTCTTCCTCTTCTTTTTCTTCTTCTTCTTCCACCTCTTCCTCTTCTTCTTTCTCATGTTCTTTCTCTATTCTTTCTCTTTTTTTTTCTTTCATCTCTTGTTCTTTCTCTTTCTCTCCTTTCTCATCTTTTCTTTTCTTCTTCTTTTTCTTTCTTCTTTTCATCTTTCTCCTCCTTTTTTTGCTTCTTCTACTTCTACATCTTTGTTTTCTCTTGCTCATCGTCCTTTTCTTCTCTTCTTATTCTTCTTTGTCTTCTTCTTCGTCTTCTTCTTTTTCTTATTCTTTCTCTTTTTCTTCTTTCATCTCTTGTTCTTTCCCTTTCTCTTCGTTCCCATCTTTTTTCTTCTTCTTATTCTTTCTTCTTTTCATCTTTCTCCTCCTTTTTTTCATCTTCTTTTTCTGCTTCTTCTACTTCTTCATCTTCTTCTTCTGTTCCTTACCATTCCCTTCATCTTCCTCTAATTCTACTTCGTCTTCTTTTTGCTCTTCCTCTTCTTCAGGTTCTTCTTCCTCCTCTTCATCTTCTTCTTCTTCCTCTTATTTCTCCTCTTCTTTTTTTCTTCGTCTTCATCTTCACTTTTTTCGCCTTCGTCTTCTTTTTCTTCTTCATCTTCTTTTTTCTCTTCTTTTTCTTCATCTTCTTTTTCGTGTTCTTTCTTTTTTCTCTTCTTCTTTCCCTTCTTCTTTATCTTCTTTTTCTTTCTTGCTCTTTCTCTTGCTCCTTCTCCTTTTTTTAATTTTTGCCTCTTCTGCATCTTCTTTTTTTTCTTTTCCTTCTGCATCATCTTCTTCTTTTTATTATTATTCTTCTTATTTTTCTTCTTCGTCTTTTTTTCTTCCTCTTCTTCTTTTGCTTCTTTTTTTCTTCAGTTTCCTCTTTTGGTTCCCCCTCTCCTTCTTCGCATTTATCTTCTTCTTCTTCTTCCTTTTCTTCACATTACTGTTCCTTTTCCTTCCGCTTCCTCTTCTTCTTCTTCCTCATCTTCTTTCTCTTCTTATTTCTCCTCTTCTTTTTTTCTTCGCCTTTATCTTCTTATTCTAAATCTATTTTCTCCTCTTCTTCTTCTTCTACTTTTAATTCATCTTCTCCTTCGTCGTCTTCTTCTTCGTCTTGTTCTTCCTCTTTCTCTTCTTCTTCTTTCTTGCTCTTTCTCTAGCTCTTTCTCTTGCTCTTTCTCTTCTTTTTCATTTTTTTTTCTTATTCTTCATATTTTTTTATTCTCCTTCTTCATATTTTTTTCTTTTTCTTCTTCATCCTTTTCTTCATTTTCTTCTTTGTCCTCTTTCTCTTCTTCTTTCTCTTCTTTTTCCTCACTTTCTTTTCGTTCTTCTTCCTTCTCGTTCTCTTCTTTTTATCTTCATTTCTTCTTCTTGTTCTTTCTTCTTTTAATCTTTCTCCTCCTTTTTTCCTTCATCTTCTTTTTCTGCTTCTTCTACTTCTTCATCTTTTTTTTCTCTTCCTCATCTTTCGTTTCTTCTTTCTCTTCTTCTTCTTCGTCTTCTTTTTGTTCTTCCTCTTCTTCTTCTTCTCCCTCTTCTATATATTCCTCTTCCTCTTCCTCTTTTTTTTCTTCCTCCTCTTCCTCTTCTTCTTCTTCCTCCTCATCTCTTCTCTTCTTCTTCTTTTTCTTCGTCTTCATCTTCTTTTTTTCTTCTTCTTCCTCTTTCTCACTTCCTTTTTTTCGTCTTTTTCTTCTTCGTCTTCTTTCTCTTCTTCTTCTTTCTTGCTCTATCTCTTGTTCTTTCTCTTCTTTTTCATCTATTTTTTGTCTTCTTCCCGCTCTTTTTTTTTTACTTTTTTATCCTTCTTCATAGTTTTTTTCTTCTTTTTCTTCTTCCTTTTCTTCATCTTCTTCTGTCATCTTCTTCTTCTTTCTTCTCTTCCTCTTCTTCCTCTTCTTCTTCTTCTCCTTCTTCATATTCTTTTTCTTTTTCTTCCCTTTCTTAATCATCTTCTTTGTCCTCTTCTTCGTCTTCCTTCTTTTATTGCTCTTCCTCTTCTTCATTTTTTTATTCCTCTTCTTCTTCTTCTTTCTCATCTTCTTTTTCTTCTTCATTCTGTTTTTCTTTTTTCATCTCTTGTTCTTGTTTTTCTTTTTATCTTCATTTCTTCTTCTTGTTCCTTCTTCTCTTCATCTTTCTCCTTCTTTTTTCCTTCATATTCTTTTTCTGCTTCTTCTACTTATTCACCTTCTTTTTCTTTTTCTTCTTCTTCCATTTCTTCTCTTTTTGTTCTTCCTCTTTTTCATCTTTTTATTCCTCTTATTCTTCTTTCTTATCTTCTTTCTCTTCTTTTTTCTTTTTTTTTTTTTTTCATCTCTTGTTCTTTCTTTTCTTTTTATCTCCACTTTCTTATTTTTCTCCTCCTTTTTTTCTTTATATTTTTTTATGCTTCTTCTGCTTCTTCATCTTCTTTTTCTCTTCCGCATCTTCCTTTTCTTCTTTTCTTCTTCTTCTTTTCTTCTTCTTCTTTTCTTCTTCTTCTTTTTTCTTCTTCTTTTCTTCTTCTTGTTTTCTTCTTCTTCTTTTCTTCTTCTTCTTTGTCTTCTTCTTCTTCTTTTTCATATTCTTTCTATTTTTCTGCTTTCATCTCTTGTTCTTTCTCTTTCTCTTCTTTCTCATCTTTTTTCTTCTTCTTCTTCCTTCTTCTCTTCATCTTTCTCCTCCTTTTTTTCATATTCTTTTTCTGCTTCTTCTACTTCTTCATCTTCTTTTTGTCTTCCTCATCTTTCGTTTCTTTTTTCTCTTCTTCTTCTTCGTTTTCTTTTTGTTCTTCCTCTTCTTCTTCTTCTCCCTCTTCTACATATTGCTCTTCCACTTCCTCTTCCTCTTGCTCTTCCTCTTCTTTTTCTTCCTCCTCTTCCTCTTCTTCTTCGTCTTCCTCATCTTATTTCTCTTCTTCTTCTTTTTCTTCGTCTTCATCTTCTTTTTATTCTTCTTCTTCCTCTTTCTCCCTTCCTTTTTTTCGTCTTCTTCTTCTTCGTCTTCTTCCTCTTCTCTTTCTTTCTTGCCTTTTCTCTTCCTCTTTCTCTTCTTTTTCATCTCTTTTGTTTCTTCTTCACCTTCTATTTTTCCTTTTTCTCCTTCTTCATAGTTTTTTCTTCTTCTTCTTCTTTCTCCTCTTCCTCGTTTTCTTCTTCTTATTTCCTCTGTTTTTGCTCTTCCTCTTCTTCATCTTTTTATTTATCTTCTTCTTTCTCTTTTTCTTTCTCTTCTTCATTCTCTTCTTCTTTCTTTTCATCTTTCTCCTCCTTTTTTTCTTCATCTCCTTTTTCGGCTTCTTCTACTTATACTTCTTCATCTTTTTTTTCTCTTCCTCATCTTCCTTTTCTTTTTCTTCTGTGCCTTCTTCTTCTTCTTTCTCTTATTCTTTCTATTTTTCTGTTTTCATCTCTTGTTCTTTCTCTTTCCCTTATTTCTCATCTTTTTTTCTTCTTCTTTTTCTTTCTTCTCTTCATCTCTCTCCTCCTTTTTTTCTTTATCTTCTTTTCTTTGTCTTCTTTGTCTTTTTCTTCTTCTCTCTCTTCTTCTTCCTCTTCTTCTTTGTCTTCTTCTTCTTCTTCTTCTTCTTTTTCTTTCGCTTCTTATTCTTTTTCCTTTTCCCCTATATCGTCTTTTTCTTCTGCTTCTCTTTTCTCTTCTTCTTCTTTATCTTCTTTATCTTCTTCTTTCTCTTCTTCTTTCTCTTCTTCTTTCTTGCTCTTTCTCTTCTCTTTCATCTCTTGTGCTTCTTCTTCATTTTTATTCCTTTTTCTCCTTCTTCATATTGTGTTTCTTCTTCTTCTTCTTCTTCTTCCAGTTCGTCATCTTCTTCTTTGTCCTTTTCTTCTTCTTCTTCTTTCTCCTCTTCCTCGTCTTCTTCTTCTTATTCTTTCACTTATTTTTCTTCACTTTCTTCTTCTTCTTCTTCCATTTCTTCATTTTCTTCTTTACCCTTTTCTTCTTCTTTTTCTTCTTTCTTCTCTTCCTCTACTTCAACTTTCTATTCTTCACTTTCTTTTGCATCTTCTTCCTTCTTTTTCGCTTCTTCTTCTCCTTCTTCATATTATTTTCCTACTTCTTCCTTTTCTTCATCTTCTTCTTTGTCCTTCTCTTCTTCTTCTTGTTTCTTCTCTTTTTGCTCTTCCCCTTCTTTATCTTTTTATTCCTCTTTTTCTTTCTCATCTTCTTTCTCTTTTTCTTCTTTCATCTCTTGTTCTTTCTCTTTCTCTTTTTTTCTTGTTATTTTTTTCTTCTTGTTATTTCTTCTCTTCATCTTTCTCCTCCTTTTTTCTTTTTTTTCTGCTTCTTCTATTTTTTTATCTTCATTTTCTCTTCCTCATTTTTCGTTTCTTCTTTCTCTTCTTCCTCTTGTTTTTCCTCCTGTTCCTCTTCTTCTCCCTCCTCATCTTATTTCTTTTCCTATTTCTCTTTTTCTTCTTCTTCTTCCTTCTCATCTTTTTTCTCTTATTTCACCTCTTTTTTTTTCGTCTTCATCTTCTTTTTCTTCTTCTTTTTCTTCGTGTTCATCTTCTTTTTCTTCTTCTTTCTTCTTCTTCTTTCCATTCTTCTTCGCCTTCTTCTTCTGCTCCTCCTTCTTGCTCTTCTTCCCTCGCGTCTTATTCCTCTTCCTTTCCATCGTCCGTTTCTTCTTATTTTTCCTCTTATTCTCTTCCTTTTCCTTTTCCCTTTCCTCTGTATCATCTTCTACTTCTTCTTTCTCTTCTTCTTCTTTCTTGCTCTTTCTCTTCGTTTTCATCTCTAATCGTTTTCTTTTTCATCTCTTCATCTACTTTTTTTTCCTTTTTCTCCATCTTTATATTTTTTCTTCTTCTTCTTCCTTTTCTTCATCTTCTTCTTTGTCCTCTTCTTCATCTTCTTCTTTCTTCTCTTCCTTTTCTTCTTCTTCTTTCTCTTCGTTTTCTTCCCTTTCTTTTCGTTCTTTTTCCTTCTCGTTCTCTTCTTCTTCTTCGATTTCTTCATCATATTTTTTATCCTCTTCTTATTTCTCTTCTTTTTGTTCTTCCTCTCCTTCTTCTTCTTCAACTTTCTCTTCTTCTCTTTCTTTTGCATCTTCTTCCTGCTCTTCCGCTTCCTCTTCTTCTTCTTCTTCTTTTTATTTCTTCTCTTTTTGTTCATCCTCTTATTCATCTTCTTATTCCTCTTCTTGTTTCTCTTTTTCTTTATCTTTTTCTTCTTCTTCTTGTTTTATTTCTTATTCATTTTCTTTTTTTCTTCTTCATTCTCTTTTCTTCTTCATCATCTTCTTATTATTATTCTTTTTATTTTGTTCGACGTCTTTTTTTCTTTCTCTTCTTCTTTTTCTTCTTTTGCTTCCTCTTCTGGTTCCTCTTCTCCTTCCTCGCATTTGTCTTTTTCTTCTTCTCCTTCCTCATCTTCTTTCTCTTCTTATTTCTCCTCTTCTTTTTTTTCTTTGTCTCCATCTTCTTTTTCTTCGTCTTGATCTTCTGTTTCTTCTTTTTGTCCTCTCTCTTCTTCTTCCTGTTCTTCTTCGTCTTCTCCTTCTGCTTCTCCTTTTCCCTCTTCTTCTTTCGCTTCTTATTTTCGGCTTCCATTTCTTCATCTTTTTTCTCTTATTTTCCTTTTTCTTCTTCCGTTTCCTTTTCCTTTCCCTTTTCCCTTTAATCATCTTCTTCTTTTTCTTCTTTTAATTCATCTTTTTCTTCTTCTTCTTCTGCTTCTTCTTCCAATTTCTTCCTTCCTTTTTGCGTGTTCTTCGTCTTCCTTCTCTTCTTCTTTCTCTTCTTCTTCTTTTTTGCTCTTTCTCTTCTTTTTCATCTCTGTTGCTTCTTCTTCATCTTCTTTTTTTCCTTTTTCTCCTTTTTCATAATTTTTGCTTCTTCTTCTTCTTTGCCGTCTTCTTCTTCTTCTTCTTCCTCTTCTTCTTTCTTCTCTTCCTCTTCTTCTTTTTCTCCTTTCTTTTTGTTCTTCTTCCTTCTCGGTCCCTTCTTCTTCTTCGATATCTTCATCATATTTTTTATCCTCTTCTTATTTCTTCTCTTTTTGTTCTCCCTCTTCTTCATCTTCTTTCTCTTCTTATTTCTCTTTTTCTTCTTTCATCTCTTGTTCTTTCTCTTTCTCTTATTTATATCTCTCTTTCTTCTTTTTGTTCTTTCTTCTCTTCATCTTTCTCCTCCTCACTTTTTCATCTTTTTTTTCTGCTTCTTCTACATTTTCGTCTTCTTTTTCTCTTCCTCATCTTCCTTTTCTTCTTCTTCTTTGTGTTTTTGTTCTTCTTCGTCTTCTTTTTTCTCTTCTTCTTTCTCTTATTCTTTCCCTTTATCTTCTTCATTTTTCTCCTCTTCTTTCTTCATCTTCTTTTCTGCTTCTTCTACTTCTTCATCTTCTTTTTCTCTTCCTTATCTCTCGTTTCTTCATTCTTTTCTTCTTCTTCGTCTTCTTTTTGTTCTTCCTCTTCTTCTTCTTCTCCCACTTCTACATTTTCCTCTACCTCTTCCTCTTGCTCTTCCTCTTCTTCTTCTTCTTCTTCCTCCCCTTCTTCTTTTTCCTCATCTTATTTCTTTTCTTATTTCTCTTTTTTTCTTCGTCTTCATCTTCTTTTTCTTTTTCTTCTTCTTCCTCGTTTTCTTCTTTTTTCTCTTCCTCTTCTTCTTCTTCTTCAACTTTCTCCTCTTCTCTTTCTTTTGCTTCTTCTTCCTTCTCTTTCGCTTCCTCTTCTTCTTCTTCTTCTTATTTCTTCTCTTATTGTTCATCTTCTTCTTCATCTTCTTATTCCTCTTCTTGTTTTTCTTTTTCTTTATATTCTTTTTCTTCTTCTTGTTAATTCTTCTTCTTTCTCTTTTCTTCTTCATCATCTTCTTCTTATTATTATTCTTCTTCGTCTTTTTTCTCTTCGCATTTGTCTTCTTCTTCTTCATCTTCCTCATCTTTTTTCTCTTCTTATTTCTCCTCTTTTTTTTTCTTCGTCTTCATCTTCTTTTTCTTCGTCTTGATCTTCTTTTTCTTCGTCTTGGTCATTTTTTCTTCTTTTTCTCCTCTCTCTTCTTCTTCGTCTTTTTCTTCGTCTTCTCCTTCTGCTTCTCCTTCTCCCTCTTCTTCTTTCGCTTTTTATTCCTCTTCCTTTTTATCTTGCATTTCTTCATCTTTTTTCTCTTATTTTCCTTATTCTTCTGCCTTTTCCCTTTCCTTTTCCCCTATATCCTCTTCTTCTCCTTCATATTCTTTTTCTTCTTCTTTTTTTCGTCTTCTTCGTCTTCTTTCTCTTCTTCTTCTTTCTTGCTCTTTCTCTTGCTCTTTCTCTTGCTCTTTCTCTTCTTTTTCCTCCCTTTTTTGCTGCTTTTTCATCTTCTTTTTTTTCTTTTTTCTCCTCTTTCATATATTTTCTTCTTCTTTCTTCTGTTGCTCTTCTTATTCTTTTTATTTTTTTTCTTTCTCTTCTTATTCTTCACTTCCTTTTTGTTCTTCTTCATTCTCGTTCTCCTCTTCAATTTCTTCATCTTATTTTTTGTCCTCTTCTTATTTCTTCTCTTTTTGTTCTTCCTCTTCTTCATCTTCTTTCCCTGCTTCTTTCTTTTTTTCTTCTTTCATCTCTTCTTTCTCTTTCTCTTATTTATATCTCTTTTTCTTCTTTCTTCTTTCTTCTCTTCATCTTTCTTCTCCTCTTCTTTTTTATTTTCTTTTTCTGCTTCTTCTACATCTTCATCTTCGTTTTCTCTTCCTCATCTTCCTTTTTTTCCTTTCTTCTTTTTTGTCTTCTTATTCTTCTTCGTCTTCCTTTTTCTCTTCTTCTTTCTCTTAATCTTTTACTTTTTCTTCTTTTAAGTCTTGTTCTTTCCCTTCATCTACTTTCTCATCTATTTTTCTTCTTCTTCTTTCTTCTCCTCATTTTTCTCCCCCCTTTTTCATCTTCTTTTTCTGCTTCTTCTACTTCTTCATCTTCTTTTTCTTTTTCTTCTTCTTCCATTTCTTCATCTTCGTCATTGTCCTATTCTTCTTCTTTTTTCTTCTCTTCTTCTTCAACTTTCACATCTTCACTTTCTTTTGCAACTTCTTCCTTCTCTTTCGCTTCTTCTTTTTCTTCTCCTTCTTCATATTCTTTTTCTTCTTCATCGTTTTCTTCATCTCCTTCTTTGTCCTCTTCTTCTTCTTCTTATTTCTTCTCTTTTTGCTCTTCCTCTTCTTCATTTTTTTATTCCTCTTCCTCTTCTTCTTTCTCATCTTCTTTCTCTTCTTCTTTCTCTTTTTCTTCTTTCATCTCTTGTTCTATCTCTTTTCTTTTTTTCTTCTTTTTTTCGTTCTTCTCTTCATCTTTCTCCTCCTTTTTTTCTTCATCTTCTTTTTCTGCTTCTTGTACTTCTTCATCTTCTTTTTCTCTTTCTCACCTTTCGTTTCTTCTTCCTCTTCTTCTTTTTATTTTTCCTCCTGTTCCCCTTCTTCTCCTTCCTCATCTTATTTCTTTTCCTATTTCTCTTCTTCTTCGTTTCCGTCATCTTCATATTCTTTTCCTACTTCTTCTTTTATCAATTCTTCTTCCTTTTATTTTTTCTTCTTCTTTCTCTTAGTCTTCTTTATCATATTCTTCTTACTATTGTTATGCTTTTTCGTCTTTTTTCTTCCTCTTCTTCTTTTTCTTCTTTTTGTTGTCTGCTTTCTCTTCTGGTTCCTCTTCTCCTTCTTCGCATTTATCTTCTTCTTCTTCCTCTTGTTATTCTTCTTTCTTTTCTTCATATTCCTCTTCCTTTTCCTCTTCCTCTCCCTCTATCTCCTCTTCCTCTTCTTCTTCTTCCTCATCTTCTTTCTCTTCTTATCTTCTATCTTCTATCTATCATCTTCTTTTTCTTCGTCTTCATCTTCTTTTTCTTCGTCTTCTTTTTCTTCATCTTTGTCTCTCTCTTCTTCTTCCTCTTCTTCCTCTTCTTCTTCGTCTTCTTCTTCTGCTTCTCCTTCTTTCTCTTTTTCTTTCGCTTCTCTTTTCCTTTTAATCTTCCGTTTCTACTTCTTTTTCCTCTTATTCTCCTTATTCTTCTTCCTTTTCATTTTCCTTTTCCCCTATATCATCTTCTGCTTCTTATTTTTCACTTCTTCTTCTGCATTTTCTTTTCCTTCTTCTTCTTCTTCTTCCTTTAATTCATCTTTTCTTTGTCGTCTTGCTCTTCTTCTTCTTCCTTCTGTTCCTCTTCTTCCTCTTCCTCATCTTATTTCTTTTCTTATTTCTCTTCTTCTTTTTTTTCTTCGTCTTTATCTTTTCTTCTTCTTCTTCTTTTCTCTCTTCTCCTTCCGCTTCTTCTTCGTCTTCTTCATCTGTTTCTCCTTCTTCCTCTTCTTATTCTTCTTCCTTTTCATCTTCACTTAATTCATCTTTTTCCTCTTATTCTCCTTATGCTTCTTTCTTTTTCTTTTTCTTTTCCCCTCAATCCTCTTCTTCTTCTTCTTTTTTCTCTTCTTCTTCCTCATCTTCTTTCTCTTTTTATATTTCCTCTTCTTTTTTTCTTCGTCTTCGTCCTCTTTTTCTTCCTCATCTTCTTTCTCTTCTTATTTCTCCTCTGCTTTTTTTCTTTGTCTTCATCTTCTTTGCCTTCTTCTTTTTCTTTGTCTTCATCTTCTTATTCTTCATCTTTTTCTTCGTCTACGCATTCTTTTTCTTCATCTTCTTTTCTCTCTTCTCCTTCCTCTTCTTTTTCTGCTTCTCCTTCTTCCTCTTCTTCTTTCGCTTCTTATTCCTCTTCCTTTTCATCTTCCGTTTCTTCATCTTATTCTTCTTCCTTTTCCTTTTCCACTATATCCTCTTCTTCTTTTTCTTTTTTCTTCTCTTCTTCTTCATCTTCTTCTTCTTCATCTTCTTTTTCTCTTCCGCATCTTTCGTTTCTTCTTTCTCTTATTCTTCCTCCTGTTCCTCTTCTTCTCCTTCCTCATCTTATTTCTCTTCCCATTTCTCTTTTTCTTCTTTTTTTCTTCTTCTTCTTCTTCTTCTTTTATTACTTCCTCTTCTTTTTCTTCTTTTCTTCTTCTTTCTGTTTTTCTTCTTCGTCATATTCTGCTTCTTATTATTATTCATCTTATTTTCTTCTTCGTTTTTTTTCTTCCTCTTCTTCTTTTTCTTCTTTTTGTTCTTCTGCTTCCTATTCTGGTTCCTCTTCTCCTTCTTCGCATTTCTCTTCTTCTTCATCTTCTTCTTCTTTTTCTTTTTCTTCATATTCCGCTTCCCTTTCCTCTTTCTCTTCTCTTCCTTTTTCTTCCTCCTCCTCATCTTCTTTCTCTTCTTATTTCTCCTCTTCTTTTTTTCTTCGTCTTCTTCTCCTGCTTCTCCTTCTTCCTCTTTTTCTTTCGTTTTTTATTCCTCTTCCTTTTCATCTTCCGTTTCTTCTTCTTTTTCCTCTTATTCTCCTTATTCTTCTTCCTTTTCATTTTCCTTTTCCCCTATATCATCTTTTTCTTCTTCTTATTATTCCCTTCTTCTTCTGCATTTTCTTTTTCTTCTTCTTCCTTTAATTCATCCTTTCCTTCGTCTTCTTCCCCTTCTTCTTCTTCCTCCTGTTCCTCTTCTTCTTCTTCCTCATCTTATTTCTTTTCTTATTTCTCTTCTTCTTCTTTTTCTTCGTCTTCATCTTCTTCTTCTTCTTCTTTTTCTTTTTTCTTTTCTTCTTCCTCTTCTTCTTCGTCTTCTTCTTCTGCTTCTCCTTCTTCCTCTTCTTATTCTTCTTCGTTTTCATCTTCACTTTCTTCATTTTCTTTTTCCTCTTATTCTCCTTATGTTTCTTTTTTTTTTCTTTTTCGTTTCCTTTTCCCCTCAATCCTCTTCTTCTTCTTCTTCTTTTTTCTCTTCTTCCTCCTTATCTTCTTTTTCTTCTTCTTTTTTCTTTAATTCATCTTCTCCTTCCTACTTCTTCTTTCTTTCTCTTTCTATTCTTTTTCATCTCTTTTGCTTCTTCTCCATCTTTTTTTTTTCCTTTTTCTCCTTCTTCATATTTTTTTCATCTTCTTCTTCTTCTTCTTCCTCTTCTACATATTCCTCTTCCCCTTCCTCTTGCTCTTCCTCTTCTTCTTCCACCTCCTCTTCCTCTTTTTCTTCTTCCTTATCTTATTTCTTTTCTTATTTCTCTTCTTCTTCTTTTTCTTCGTCTTCATCTTCTTTTTATTCGTCTTCATCTTCTTTTTCTTCTTCTTGTGCTTCTTTTATCTCTTCTTCTTCTTCTTTTTCTTCTTGTTTCTTTTTTTCTTTTTCATCATCTTCTTTTTATTATTATTCTAATTCGTCTTATGTTCTTCCTCTTCGTCTTTTTCTTCTTTTTATTTTTCTGCTTCCTCTTCTGGTTCCTCGTCTCCTTCTTCGCACTTATCTTCTTCTTCTTCCTCTTCTTCTTCTTCTTCCTTTTCTTCATATTCCTCTTCCTTTTCTTCTTCCTCTTCCTCTTCTTCTTCTTCCTCATTTTCCTCCTCTTCCTATTCCTCCTCTTCTTCTTTTTCTTCGTCTTCATCTTCTTTTTCTTCATCTTTTTCTTCGTCTTCGTCTTCTTTTTCTTCTTCTTCTTGTCTCTCTTCTCCTGCCTCTTCTTTTTCTGCTTCTCCTTCTTCCTCTTCTTCTTTCGCTTCTTATTCCTCTTCCTTTTCATCGTCCGTTTCTTCATCTTTTCCTCTTATTCTTCTTCCGTTTCCTTTTCATTTTTCACTATATCCTCTTCTTCTACTTTTTTTCTCTTCTTCTTCTTCTTCTTCTTCTTTTTCTTCTTCTTCTTTTTCCTTTAATTCATCTTCTCCTTCGTCTTCTTCTTCTTCATCTTTTTCTTTCTCTTTCTCTTTCTCCCTTCCTTTTTTCGTCTTTTTCTTATTGATCTTTTTTCTCCTCTTCTTTTTCTTCTTCTTCTTTCTTGCTCTTTCTCTTGCTCTTTCTCTTCTTTTTTATCTTTTTTGCTTCTTCTTCATTTTCTTTTTCTTCTTCTTCTTTTCCTTTAAATCTTCTCCTTCGTCTTCTTCTTCTTCATCTTGTTCTTTCTCTTTCTCTTTCTCTCTTCCTTTTTTCGTCTTCTTCTTGGTGTTTTTTCTCCTCTTCTTTCTCTTCTTCTTTCTTGCTCTTTCTCTTGCTCTTTCTTTTCTTTTTATCTGTTTTGCTTCTTCTTCGTCTTCTTTTTTCCATTTTCTCCTTCTTCAAATTTTTTTCTTCTTCTTCTTCCCTTTCTTCATCTTCTTCTGTGTCCTCTCCTTCTTCTTCTTCTTTCTTCTCTTCCTCTTTTTCTTCTTCTTTCTCTTCTTGTTCTTCTTTTTTTTTCGTTATTCTTCCTTCTCGTTCTCTTCTTTGTCTCCTACTTCCAATTGTTCACTTTCTTCTTTTTCCTTCTCTTCCTCTTCTTCTTTTTCCTTATCTTATTTCTTTTCTTATTTCTCTTCTTCTTTTTCTTCGTCTTCATCTTCTTTTTCTTCTTCTTCTTTTTATGCTACTTTTATCTCTTCTTCTTCTTTTTTTTTCTTCTTCTTTATTTTTTTCTTTTTCATCAACTTATTCTTATTATTATTCTTTTAATTTTTCTTCTTCGTCTTTTGTTCTTTCTCTTCGTCTTTTTCTTCTTTTTGTTTTTCTGCTTAGTCTTCTGGTTCCTCTTCTCCTTCTTCGCATTTATCTTATTCTTCTTCCTCTTCTTCTTCTTCTTCCTCTCTTTCTTCTTCTTCCTTTTTTCATATTCCTCTTCCTTTTCCTCTTCCTCTTCTTCTTCTTCTTCCTCATCTTGCTTCTCTTCTTATTGCTCCTTTTCTTTTTTTTTCGTCTTCATCTTCTTTTCCTTCTTCTTTTTCTTCGTCTTCATCTTCTTTTCTTTTTCTTTTCTTCTTCTTCTTTTCTCTCTTCTCCTTCCTCTTCTTCTTCTGCTTCTCGTTCTTTCTCTTCTTCGTTCGCTTTTTATTCCTCTTCCTTTTCATCTTCGGTTTCTTCGTCTTTTTCCTCTTATTCTTCTTCCCTTTCCTTTTCATTTTCTACTATATCCTCTTCTTCTTCTTCTTTTTTCTCTTCTTCTTCTTCTTTTTCTTCTTCTTTTTTTTGCTTTAATTCATCTTCTCCTTCTTCTTCTTCTTCTTCTTCTTGTTCTTTCTCTTTCTCCCTTCCTTTTTTTCGTCTTCTTCTTCTTCGTCTTCTTTCTCCTCTTCTTCCTCTTCTTTCTTGCTTTTTTTCTTGCTCTTTCTCTTCTTTTTCATCTCTTTTGCTTCTTCTTCATCTTCTTTTTTTCCATTTTCTCCTTCTTCAAATTTTTTTCTTTTTCTTCTTCCCTTTCTTCATCTTCTTCTTTGTCCTCTCCTTCTTCTTCTTTTATCTCTTTCTCTTCTTCTTCTTATTTCTTGTACTTCACTTTCTTTTCGTTATTCTTCCTTCTCGTTGTCTTCTTCTTCTCCTACTTCCATTTGTTCATCTTCTTTTTCCTCCTCTTCCTCTTCTTCTTCTTCTTTATCTTATTTCTTTTCTTTGTTTCTTCTTCTTTTTCTTCGTTTTCATCTTCTTTTTCTTCTTCTTCTTCTTCTGCTTTTTTATCTCTTCTTTTTTTCTTCTTCTTTCTTTTTTTCTTCTTCATCATCTTCTTCTTATTATTAGTATTCTTTCTGCTCTTCTTCTTCTTTCTTCTTCTTCCTCTTCTTCTTCTTTCTACCCTTCTTTCTCTTTTTCTTCTTTCATCTCTTGTTCTTTCTTGTTCCCATCTTTTTATCTTTTTTCTTCTTCTTGTTCTCTCTTCTCTTCATATTTCTCCTCCTCTTCTTCTTCGTCTTCTTTTTGTTCTTCCTCTTCTTCTTCTTCTCCCTTTTCAGCATATTCCTTTTCCTTTTCGTCTTCCTCTTCTTCTTCTTCTTCATCTTCTTCTTCTTCCCCCTCTTCCTTTTCTTCTTCTTCCTCATCTTATTTTTTTTTATTTCTCTTCTTTTTTTTTTTTCGTCTTCATCTTCTTTTTCTTCGTCTTTATCTTCATTTTCTCCTTCTTCTTCTTCTGCTTCTTTTAACTATTCTTCTTCTTTTTTTCTTCTTCTTTCCTTTTTTCTTCTTCATCATCTTCTTTTTACTATTATTTTTCTTATTTTTATTCTTCGTCTTTTGCACTCCCTCTTCTTCTTTTTCTTCTTTTTGTAATTCTGCTTCCTCTTCTGTTTCCTCTTCTGGGTTCTCTTCTCCTTCTTCGCATTTATCTGCTTTTTCTTCCTCTTCTTCTTTTTCTTCCTCCTCTTCTTCTTCTTCTTTTTTTTCATATACCTCTTCCTTTTCCTCTTCCTCTTCCACTTCCTCTTCCTCTTCTTCTTCTTCCTCCTCTTTTTTTTCTTTTTTTTTTCTTCAGCTTCCTCTTTTTCTTCGTCTTGTTCTTCTTCACCTTCTTCCTCTTCTTCTTCTTTTTTCTCTTCCTCTTCCTCATCTTCTTTTTCTTCTTATTCTTTTTCCTTTAGTTTATCTTCTCCTTCCTCTTCTTCTTCTTCTTCCTCCTTCCCCCTTACTTTTTTTCGTCTTCTTCTTCATCTTCTTTCTCCGCTACTTTCTCTTCTTCTTCTTTCTTGCTCTTTCTCTTCTTTTTCATCTCTTTTTCTTCTTCTTCATCTTCTTTTTTTTCCTTTTCTCCTTCTTCAAATTCTTTTTCTTCTTCTTCCTTTTCTTCATCTTCTTCTTTGTCCTCTCCTTCTTCTTCTTTTTTCTCTTCCTTTTCTTCACTTTCCTTTCGTTCTTCTTCCTTCTCGTTCTCTTCTTCTTCTTCCATTTCTTCATCTTCTTCTTTGTCCTCTTCTTCTTTCTTCTCTTCCTTTTCTTCTTCTTCTTCAACTTTCTCTTTTTCACTTTATTTTGCAACTCCTTCCTTCTCTTTCGCTTCTTCTTCATCTTCTCCTTCTTCATATTCTTCCTTTTCTTCAGATTCTTTATTGTCCTCTTCTTATTTCTTACCTTTTTGGTCTTCCTCTTCTTCAGCCTTTTATTCCTCTTCTTTTTTCTCTTTTTCTTTCTCTTTTTATTCCTCCTCTTCCTCTCCTTCTTCTTTCTCACCTTCTTTGTCTTTTTCTGCTGTCATCTCTTGCTCTTTCTCTGTGTCATCTTTTACTTTTTTCTCTTCTTTTTGTTCTTTCTTCTCCTTATCTTTCTCCTCCTCTTCTTCTTCATCTTCTTTTTCTGCTTCTTCTACTTCTTCATTTTCTTTTTATCTTCCTCATCTTCCGTTTTTTCTTTCTCTTCTTGTTCTGCGTCTTCTTTTTGTTCTTCCACCTCTTCCTCTTCTTCTTCTTTCTCACCTTCTTTCTTACCTTCTTTCTCTTTATCTCTATCTTTCTCTTCTTCTTCTTTCTTGCTCTTTTTTTTTGCTCTTTCTCTTCTTTTTCACCTCTTTTGCTTCTTTTTCATCTTCTTTTTTTTTTTCTGCTTCTTCATATTTATTTTTCTTTTTCCTCATCCTCTTCTTTTTCTTGTTTTTCGTATTCTTCTTTCACTTCTTTCTCTTCTTCTTTTTCTTCTTCTCTCTCTTCTTCTTCTTCCTCTTGTTCTTCTTTTTCATCTTCTTCCTCTCCTTCTTTCTCTTTTTCTTCTTTCATCTCTTGTTCTTTCTCTTTCTCATCGTTTTATATTTCTTTCTTCTTCTTGTTCTTTTTTCTATTTATCTTTCTCCTCCTCTTCTTCTTCATCTTCTTTTTCTTCTTCTTCTTCTTTCTTTAATTTATCTTTTTCTTCTTCTTCTTCTTTCTTTAATTCATCTTTTTCTTCTTCTTCTTGTTCTTCTTCTTTCTCCCTTCCTCTTCTTCCTCTTCTTCTTCTTCCTCATCTTCTCTCTCTTCTTATATCTCCTCTCCTTTTTTTTTCTTCGGCTTCGTCTTCTTTTTTTTTTTATTTTCTTTTCTTCGTCTTCATCTTCTTTTTCTTCGTCTTCGTTTTATTTTTCTTCTTCTTCTTCTCTCTCTTCTTCTTCCTCTTCTCCCTTGTCTTCTTCTTGTTCTTCCTCTTTCTCATTTCCTTTTTTTCGTCTTCTTCTTTTCTTTTCTTTCTTTGTTCTTCCTTCCTTTTCTTCATCTGGTTCTTCGTCCTCTTCTTCTTGTTCTTCTTTCTACTCTTTCTCCTCTTCTTTTTCTTTCTCTTCTTTTTCTTTACTTTCTCTTCGCTCTTCTTTTTTCTCGTTCTCTTCTTCTTCTTCCATTTCGTCATATTCTTTGTCCTCTTCTTATGTCTTCTTTTTTTTCTTCCTCTTCTTCATCTTCTTTCTCTTCTTCTTTCTCTTTTTCTTCTTTCATCTCTTCTTCTTTCTCTTTCTATTCTTTTTATCTTTTTCTTCTTGTCCTTTCTTCTCTTCATTTTTCTCCTCCTCTTCTTCTTCATCTTCTTTTCTTCTTCTTCTTCGTTTTCTTTCTCTTCTTCTTTCGTACTCTTTCGCTTGCTCTTTCTTTTCTTCTTTTTCGTCATCTTCCTCTTCTTCTTCTTTTTCCTCATCTTCTTTCTCTTCTTATTTCTCCTCTTCTTTCTTTTCTTCGTCTTCTTCTTCCGTTTCTCCTTTTTCCTCTTCTTCTTTCGCTTCTTATCCCCCTTCCTATTCATCTTCCGTTTCTTCATCTCTTTCCTCTTATTCTCCTTATTCTTCTTCCTTTTCCTTTTCCTTCTTCTTTTTCTTTTCCTTTTCCCGTATATCCTCTTCTTCTTCATCTTCTTTTTTCTCTTCTTCTTCATCTTCTTTTTCTCTTCCGCATCTTTCGTTTCTTCTTTCTCTTCTTCTTCCTCCTGTTCCTCTTCTTCTCCTTCCTCATCTTATATCCCTTCCTATTTCTCTTCTTCTTCTTTTTTTCTTCTTCTTCTTTTATCACTTCCTCTTCTTTTTCTTCTTCTTTCTGTTTTTCTTCTTCGTCATATTCTGCTTCTTATTATTATTCATCTTATTTTTCTTCTTCGTCATTTTTTCTTCCTCTTCTTCTTTTTCTTCTTTTTGTTCTTCTTCTACTTCTTCATGTTCTTTTTCATTCCTCATCTTTCGTTTCTTCTTTCTCTTCTTCTTTTTCTCCCTCTTCTACATATTCGTCTTCCTCTTCCGCTTCTTCTTTTTCTTCTTCCTCCTGTTCCTCTCCTTAACCATATTTCCTTTCTTATTTCTCTTCCTCTTCTTTTTCTTCGTCTTCATTTTCCTTTTCTTCTTCTTCTTCTTCTCGTTTTATCTTCTTCTTACTTTTTTTTCTTCTTCTTTCTCTTATTCTTTTTGATTATCTTCTTCTTCTTATTATTATTATTATTCTTCTTCGTCTTTTTTATTCCTCTTTTTCTTCTTTTTGTTCTTTTGCTTCCTCTTCTGGTTTCTCTTCTTCTTCTTCGCATTTATTTTCTTCTTCTTCTTCTTCTGCTTCTTCTTCTTTTTCCTTTTCTTCATTATCCTTTTCCTCTCCCTCTTCTTCTGCTCCCTCCTCTTCCTCTTCTTCTACCTTATCTTCTTTCTCTTCTTATTTCTCCTCTCATTTTTTTTCTTCGTCTTTATATTCTTTTTCTTCGTCTTTTTCTTCGTCTTCATCTTCTTTTTCTTCGTCTTCGTCTTCATTTTCTTCTTCTTCTTCTCTCTCTTCTTCTTCGTCTTCTTCTTTTGCTTCTCCTTCTTCCTCTTCTTCTTTCTCTTCGTTTTTTTTTTGCCCTTTCTCTTCTTTTTCACCTCTTCTGCTGCTTCTTCTTCTTCTTCCTCCTCCTCATCTTCTTTCTCTTCTCATTTCTCCTCTTCTTTTTTTCTTTGTCTTCATTTTCTTTTTCTTTGTTATCATCTTCTTTTTCTTCTTCTTTTTCTTCGTCTTCTTTTTCTTCATCTTTGTCTCTCTCTTCTTCTTCCTCGTTTTCCTCTTCTTCTTCGTCTTCTTCTTCTGCTTCTCCTTCTTCCTCTTTTTCTTTCGTTTCTTATATCTCTTCCTTTTCACTTTAATTTCTTCTTCTTTTTCCTCTTATTCTCCTTATTCTTCTTCCTGTTCATTTTCCTTTTCCCCTATATCATCTTCTTCTGCTTCTTATTTTTCCCTTCTTCTTCTGCATTTTCTTTTTCTTCCTCTTCGTCTTCCTATAATTCATCTTTTCCTTCGTCTTCTTCCCCTTCTTCTTCTTCATCCTTTTCCTCTTCTTCTTCCTCATCTTATTTCTTTTCTCCTTCCTCTTCTTCTTCGTCTTCTTCTCCTGCCTCTCCTTCTTCCTATTCTTATTCTTCTTCGTTTTCATCTTCACTTTCTTCATCTTTTTCCTCTTATTCTTCTTATGCTTCTTTCTTTTTCCTTTTCTTTTCCTTTTTCCTTCAATCCTCTTCTTCTTCTTTTTCTTTTTTCTCTTCTCTTTCCTTTTCTTCTTTCTTTCTTCCTTAAATTCATCTTCTCCTTCGTCTCCTTCTTCTTGTTCTTCCTCTTTCTCCCTTCCTTTAAAAAAAGGTTATAAAAATATAAGAAAAAATAAAAATCTTAAAAAGTAAAATACGATAAGAGAAATCACTACACAAGTAAGGAGAATTGCATAGGTGCATTCTCACAACTGTGGTGTGTGTGTGATTTCTCTGAAATATGCTAAAAGAGAAGATTTTATTAAGGAAAGAGAGAGTTCAGAACTAAATACATGAAAATAAGTATTGTACTTAGTACATAGAACACGAAACGCACTGTACAAGGAATAGTTACAGTTACATATAGGTAAATAAAGAGGACAGAAGTGACGAGAAGCACGGAAAGGAACTAGGAAATTGACTTGAAATAGAAGAGAAGGCGAATCAATACTACCATTAATCAACTTATGGAGAAAAGTAATACCCAAGACTATTCTACGATTGATTAACGATGGAAGATTCAAAAGACGAAGCCTACTATGATAAGATGGTAGACGAAGGTTACCATCCCAGTTTAGATTGCGCAAGGCAAAAAGAAGAAATTGCTTCTGAACCGATTCAATACGGTCCTGATACAATTTCTGCTGTGGCGACCATATAATAGAACAATATTCTAAAATAGGACGTACCAGCGAGACAAAAAGAAGTTTAGTGACAAACGGATCATTAAACTCTTTAGACCATCGTTTAATAAAACCAAGTACACTTTTGGCATCATTAACGATAATTAGAATATGGGTATTGAATCTAAGTTACAGTCAAAGAGCACACCGAGATCTTTGATTGTAGAAATACGTTGCAAGGACACATTGTTGATTGTGTAATCAGCAAAAAATGGAGTGGTACGACAGAAAGTCATTGTCATTTTATTTACAATTACAATTTAGATGCAACTGATTAGCTTTACACCAATTTTGAAAGGATATTAGATCATCCTGTAGGCGTAGATGATCTATTGAGTTCTTGTATGAGAGACAGAGTTTTACATCATCTGCATACATAAATATCCTAGAGTAAGAAATACAGCTGGGAAGGTCATTTATAAATAGGGAGAAAAGTAGAGGGCCAAAGTGACTACCCTGAGGAACACCCGAAGAGACAAATATGACCTTCGAAATAGATGTTCTCAACAGAACTCTTTGGGTTCTACCCTTTAAATAGGAAGCAATCCAAAATAGAAGTTTAGGAGAAAATCCCAAATGGTCAAGCTTTTGAAGCAAGATGTCATGCTGAACAGAGTCAAATGCCTTACTGAAATCAGTGTATATAACATCTGTTTGCATTTTCTTTAAAAAGCTATCATTGACTAGGGATGAAAGTTCTAATAAGTTCGTAGAGGTTGATCGATTCTGAACAAAACCATGCTGCGATGGTGAAATAATGGATTTACAAAAGTGTTGTAAATTAGAAGTTATAATTTTTTCAAATAACTTCGGAATAGCAGAAAGCTTGGCAATGCCTCTGTAATTTGAAATATCAGATCTTCCTCCTTTTTTATACAGAGGAATAATAAATGATTCTTTCCAAATTGAAGGAAATACCGAGGTATCAAGAGACAAATTAAACAGTTTTAATAAAGGTGACCACAAAGAAGCACTGCATTCTTTAATCACACAACTAGGAATACCATCCGCCCCCGGAGAGAACGAGGATTTCAACGTACGCTTAGCGGATAAAAGAGAGACAGGAGAAATATTAGAAACCATAATAGCATTTCCATTAATTTCAGAATTTGAAATTGGAAAAGAATTGGTTTCAGAAATGGCAGTTGAATAAGTGGATTGGAAGAACTTTGCAAATAGATCTGAGGTATCTTGATCATTGCAAGTACTGTCACAACCTAGGAAAAACGAGGATGGAAACCCAGAAGATTTACGCTTCAAATTTACAAATGAATAAAATCTTTTGGGATCACGAGCAAACTGCCTTTTACAGCGTATAAGGTAATTCTCATAACAACGAGAGTTTAAAATATTGAAATTGGCCTTAGCTAAGGAGTATTTAGACCAATCAATGACCGAACCCGACTTTTTGAACTTTTTAAAACATTTAGATTTAAAATTTTTTAGAGTTGAAAGAGTCGAAGTGAACCAGGGAGGTTTATTAGAAAGAGATTTGGGAAAACACATAGAAACACACTTGTCTAGAATAGCATTTAAAGTATTGTAGAATGTTGAAACTGCTAAGTTTACATCAACTGCCTCATATAAAGGAGCCCACTCTGTTGCATTAATGAGATCATTAAGCAAAACAAAATTACATTTATTAAAACAACGCCGCTTTTTAGATGATGAAGGCGTAAGAATTGGTGGACAGTAAATAGGTATTAAAACCGCTAATGTTGGATGATATAAGTCCTCAGGTATACAAAAGGGGGATGATCTTAAAACATTAATGCTGGCGTCATCGTTAGTAAAAACAAGATCAAGAGAACGATTTAAATGATTAGAAATTGTGTTCATCTGATACATAGAAAGATTAAACAATTCATCAAAAAAATAATGATCAATTGTTGGAATAAGATAATTCGAATTAGGAAATGAGGCCCAAGAAGTGTTAGGTATATTAAAATCACCCAACACAAGAAATAAGTCATTATCTTGAACATATTCATACATTTCTTTAATACAAGATATATGATGACTATAAACTTGTAAATCGGAATTCAACATTGTGAATTGATAAGAATGTAAAAGATTCAGAGAGGAAATGGGATTTAACAGCTATTAAAACACCACCCCCTCTACGAAACGTGCGATGAAGTCTGTAAATAGTGAAATTATTTGAAAACACCTCACTATTATAAACATTTTGGCTTAACCACGTTTCAGTGAGGGCTATAAGTTCAGATTGGACACAACAGCTATGCAGAAATAGATTTTTTAATTTAGAATTATGGCCTCGAACATGTTGATAAATAATAGATAGCTTCGGAAAAGATGGAAAGAAACTTAGTTTTTTTATACAGCCACAGATGAAGATTGAACCGAAACGGGATTTAAAGACACTGGAGAAATTCTATTCCGAATTTTAGGTTTGAATTCCTGTACAACAACATGAGGTGGCCAAAAGTTTGGATCACATATTGTATCGAAAAATTCAATTGGGACATTGATTTTAAACGAAGCAATTTCACGAGGAGTCGCAAAATTAAACTTCGTTATAAATACTTTAGATGAAATTTTACTTTCAATAAAAGCAGACACAGCCTCACATGTCGTATCTGATGAAAGCCTAGATAAGAAAACTTGCTTTCGAGGAGACACAACAGATAAATAGGGTAATATAGGAGTAGGAGACGGTGTAGGAGACGGTGTCTGAATGTTGTTTTTAGATTGAGCAACACTCGGAGAAACTTTACCTTTTTTAGTAGTGGTCTTTTGAATGTCTGTGCTGACACTAGACCCAGATATTTCAACAGAATCATCAGGTATTGGAATTGATAATTCTTGACAAGGGGTTGATAAGGTAGGAGATGATAATTGAATGGAGGGGGGAATTATCAGTGATGGAGTACTCACTGTATTCAGCGGAGAATCAAACTTATACTGATACAATATTTCTTCTCCATCTTTTAGCTCCTCTTCTAGCTGTTTTGAAAATTTTCTCAGATTTCAATACTGAACCCGCACTGAATTATACATCTTGGAAAAACTTAATTGTTTTGCCAAACAATCCGGGCAAGACCAGCGTAATCCACCACACCCACTTTTGGGAGCAGCCATGACTCTATCACAGTCACGCACCGAGATGCCAGCACATTTAATGTGCATTAGATTCTCGCACAACCAGCACCCAACAAATTGCATTTGTGCAGAAACAGTGATGATGATTTCTTACAGCAAATCATATTGGCAAGTAGGGGAGATAATCAAAACAAAAATTAAAAAAAAAATATTTAGGTAGTAAAAAAAATAAAAGATAAAAGACAAAGAGTTGATTAACTGTGATTGAGAGAAACAAAAATCACAAACAACAACACTCAGCTACTACAAAGATCAAAAGAATAAATAGTAGATAAAGAAACAGAAAATAGAGCGGGAGAGAGCTGCACTACAAACGAAATAAATTTCGCAAGAAACAAAAACAAAACGCTAAGCTAAGCGTGAGCGATGAACACACACACTAACCCGTGTAAAAAGCTGAGCGTGAACAAGCGACAGCGAACACACACACTAACGCGTTTAAAAAAAAAACAGAAAAGCAAATAAGAACAACGAAAGAATAGAAATACTAAAACGAAAATTGCAATTTAGATATACACCGACGCTCACAAAACTATTGTAAATAAAATAAAGAAACACAATGTTTATAAGCAAAAATCACGGCAGTATCAAAACTAAAAATGCAATAATCACCAATACACAAATAATGTATAAATTTACAACAAATTAAAGAACAGAAATATTTAAAAGTACGGAGCGCAAACAAAAAACACGTCTTACTCTCACAAATTCAGAACTCTCTCTCTCTCTCTCTCTCTCTTCTTCTTCTTCTTGTTCTTTCTCTTTCTCCCTTCCTTTCTTTCGTCTTCTTCTTCTTCGTCTTCTTTCTCATCTTCTTTCCCTTCTTCTTCTCTCTTGCTTTTTTATACCCTGAACCCATTAAAAATAATCAGGGTATAATGGTTTTGTTGTAGCCCAAATGTATGTAACAGGCAGAAGGAGGCGTGGCAGACCCCATAAAGTATATATATTCTTGATCAGGACGACAAGCCAAATCGATTGAGCCGTCTGTCTGTCTGTCCGTATGTTTGAACGCGTGGATCTCAGAACCTATAATAGCTAGAGACTTGAACTTTTTTTTTATAGATTCGTGTTTATCACGCGCAGGTCGAGTTTGTTTTAGAAATTCGATAACTCTTCTCGTTCTTTTTTATCGATTAAAAACGAAATCGATTTTCAGTTTTAAAATTATATCTTCTACATCTTATCTCCAAATCTTGTATTCAGCTTAATGGGACTTTCATACAATTTATATTTTTGTTAAATTTTGGATGCCACGCCCCCTTCGCCCAAATTTTCAAAACACTTATTTCAAATACTAGAGACTTGTGCTTTTGCACATGCACACATATGAATAATATAATTACGCTGCGCAAGTTTGATTAAGAAAGTCGGTCTACAAAAAAAGTTATTAAGCATTTAGTTTCCCATAACACGCACATATTGGCGCTGCGCAGTTAGCAGAGCGTATGCGTGTGCGTGTGTATGTATGCGTTACTTGCAATATTCATGTACATATGTATGTAGGTACATACTGTATATATTAACATATATATAAGATAAGAGTAACATTGATATAACTTAAATAAAGTCAATATAATGTACATATGAATAGATGAAATGCATTATGTTATTAAACGAAACGTTTACCAAACGTTTACGTACAAACGCGCGTGGCCACAGCAACAGAAGCACCTAGAATATTCGAAGAATTCATAACAACAAAAACAAAGACAAATTGCGGATGAATTTTAAGCAGAAGTTCAGCAGCTCAGTAGCAGTAGCTCAGTAGCTCAATAACTTTACTTAGGAGTTCGCTATCTCACTCTTATGTACTGCAACGGCTGTGTTGGTAGAAGCGGTGATCGCAGACATAAAGTCTCGAGTTCGATTCTCTAATCTGACGTCAAAATTTTTTTATGCAAGTTACTTAATTTTTTTTTTTCTTTTTTTTAAATTTTTTAATTTAATTTAAAATGATATATAAACTTTGAAGAGCATTTAAAGCCGCCGATAGGCGGGGTTCAGGGTATTTCCTAGTCGGGCACCTCCGACTAGAGTTTCCTTACTTGTTTCTTGCTCTTTCTCTACTTTTTCATCTCTTTTGCTTCTTCTTCATCTTCTTTTTTTCCATTTTCTCCTTCCTCAAATTTTTTTCTTTTTCTTCTTCCCTTGCTTCATCTTCTTCTTTGTCCTCTCCTTCTTCTTCTTTCTTCTCTTCCTCTTCTTCTTCTTCTTTCTCTTGTTCTTCTTTTTTTTTCGTTATTCTTCCTTCTCGTTCTCTTCTTTGTCTCCTACTTCCATTTGTTCATTTTCTTCTTTTTCCTCCTCTTCCTCTTCTTCTTCTTTCTTACCTTATTTCTTTTCTTTTTTTTGCTTCTTCTTCTTTTTCTTCGTCTTCATCTTCTTTTTCTTCTTCTTCTTTTAATGCTACTTTTATCTCTTCTTCTTCTTTTTTATTTTGTTCTTTTTCATCATCTTATTCTTATTATTATTCTTCTAATATTTCTTCTTCGTCTTTTGTTCTTCGTCTCCGTCTTTTTCTTCTTTTTGTTTTTCTGCTTACTCTTCTGGTTCCTCTTCTCCTTCTTCGCATTTATCTTCTTCTTCTTCCTCTTCTTCTTCTTCTTTCTTTTCTTCATATTCCTCTTCCTTTTCTTCTTCCTCTTCCTCTTCTTCTTTTTCGTCATCTTCCACTTCTTCTTCTTCTTCCTCGTCTTCTTTCTCTGCTTATTTCTCCACTTCTTTCTTTTCTTCATCTTCATCTTCTTTTTCTTCTTCTTTTTCTTCGTCTTCATCTTCTTTTCCTTCATCTTCGTCTTCTTTTTCTTCCTCATCTTCTTTCTCTTCTTATTTCTCCTCTTCTTTTTTTCGTCTTCATCTTCTCTTCCTTTTTCTTTTTTTTGTCTTCATCTTCTTTTTCTTCTTCGTTTTCTTCTTCTTCTTTTCCCCTTCCCCTTCTCCTTCTGCTTCTGCTTCTGCTTCTGCTTCTTTCTCTTCTTCGTTCGCTTTTTATTCCTCTTCCTTTTCATCTTCCGTTTCTTCATCTTTTTCCTCTTATTCTTCTTCCGTTTCCTTTTCCTTTTCCACTATATCCTATTCTTCTTCTTCTTTTTTCTCTTCTTCTTCTTCTTTTTCTTCCTTTAATTCATCTTTTCCTTCGTCTTCTTCTTCTTCTTCTTCTTCTTGTTCTTTCTCTTTCTCCCTTCCTTTTTTTTTCTTCTTCTTCGTCTTCTTTTTCATCTTCTTCTTTCTTGCTTTTTTTCTTTTTCTTTCTCTTCTTTTTCATCTCTTTTGCTTCTTCTTCATCTTCTTTTTTTTCATTTTCTCCTTCTTCAAATTTTTTTCTTTTTCTTCTTCCCTTTCTTCATCTTCTTCTTTGTCCTCTCCTTCTTCTTCTTTCTTCTCTTCCTCTTCTTCTTCTTCTTTCTCTTCTTGTTCTTCACTTTCTTTTCGTTATTCTTCCTTCTCGTTGTCTTCTTCTTCTCCTACTTCCATTTCTTCATCTTTTTCCCTTCTTCTACTTATTCTTCTTCCTTTTCCTTTTCCCCTATATCCTCTTCTTCTTCTTCTTCTTCTTCTTTTTTCTCTTTTTCTTCATCATCTTTTTCTTCTTATTCTTTTTCCTTTAGTTCATCTTCTCCTTCGTCTTCTTCTTCTTCTTCTTCTTTTTTTTGTTCTCCCTTTTCTCCCTTACATTATTTCGTCTTCTTCTTTCTCCGTTTATTTCTCTTGTTCTTCTTTCTTGCTCTTTCTCTTGCTCTTTCTCTTCTTTTTCATCTTTTTTGCTTCTTCTTCATCTTCTTTTTTTCCTTTGTCTCCTTCTTCAAATTTTTTTTTCTTCTTGCTTTTCTTCATCTTCTTCTTTTTCCTCTCCTTCTTCTTCTTTTTTCTCTTCTTTTTCTTCACTTTCCTTTCGTTCTTTTTCCTTCTCGTTCTCTTCTTCTTCTTCCATTTGTTCATCTTCTTCTTTTTCCTCTTCTTCTTCTTCCTTATCTTATTTCTTTTCTTTTTTTCTTCTTCTTCTTTTTCTTCGTCTGCATCTTCTTTTTCTTCTTCTTCTGCTTTTTTATCTTTAATTCTTTTATTTCTTCTTCATTATCTTCTTTTTATTATTATTATTCTTTCTGCTCTTCTTCTTCTTTCTTCTTCTTCCTCTTCTTCTTCTTTCTCTTCTTCTTTCTATTTTTCTGCTTTCATCTCTTGTAATTCCTCTTTCCCTTCTTTCTCATTTTTTTCTTCTTCTCCGACCTTCTTCTCTTCATCTTTCTCCTCCTTTTTTTCTTCATCTTCTTCTTTGTCCTCTTCTTCTTCTTCTTTCTTCTCTTCCTTTTCTTCGTCTTCTTCTTTTTCTTCTTCTTGTTCTCTCTCTTCTTCTTCCTCTTTTTCTTCGTCTTCTTCTTCTGCTCCTTCCTTATCTTATTTCTTTTCTTATTTCTCTTCTTCTTCTTTTTCTTCGCCTTCATCTTCTTTTTCATCGTCTTCATCTACTTTTTCTTCTTCTTCTTCTTCTTGTTTTATCTTTTATTCTTCTTTTTCTTTTATTTCTTCTTTCTCTTTTTCTTCATCATTACCTTCTTCTTCTTATTATTATTCTTTTTTTTTTCTTTGTCTTTTTTTTCCTCTTCTCCTTTTTCTTCTTTTTGTTCTTTTGCTTCCTCTTCTGGTTCCTCGTCTCCTTCTTCGCACTTGTCTTCTTCTTCTTCTTCTTCCTTATCTTCTTTCTCTTCTTATTTCTCCTCTTTTTTTTTTCTTTGTCTTTATCTTCTTTTTCTTCGTCTTTATCTTCTTTTTCTTTTTCTTGTTCTTCGTCTTCATCTTCTTTTTCTTTTTCGTCGTCTTCGTCTTCTTTTTCTTCTTTCTTCTTCTCTCTCTCTCTTCTGCTTTTCCTTCTTCTTCGTCTTCTTTCGCTTCTTATTCCTCTTCCTTTTTCTTTATGTTTTTCCTCTTATACTCCTTATTCTTCTTCCTTTTCCTTTTTCTTTTCCCTTATATCCTCTTCTTCTTCATATTCTTTTTGCTCTTCTTCTTCTTCTTCTTCTTTTTCCTCATTTTCTTTTCGTTCTTCGTCCTTCTCGTTTTCTTCTTCTTCCATTTCTTCATTTTTTTCTTTGTCCTCTTCTTATTTCTTCTCTATTTGTTCTTCTTCTTCTTCATCTTCTTCATCTTCTTACTCTCCTTCTGTCCTCTCCTTTCTTCTCTTCCTCTTCTTCTTCTTCTTCTTCTTCTTCTTCAACTTTCAATTCTTCACTTACTTTTGCATCTTCTTCCTTCTCTTTCGCTTCTTCTTTTTCTTCTCATTCTTCATATTCCTTTTCTTCTTCTTCCTTTTCTTCATCTTCTTCTTTGTCCTCTTCTTCTTCTTTTTCTTCCTTCTCTTTTCGCTCTTCCTCTTCTTCTACTTCTACTTCTTCATCTTCTTTTTCTCTTCCTCATCTTTCGTTTCTTCTTTCTCTTCTTCTTCATTGTCTTCTTTTTGTTCTTCCTCTTCTTCTTCTTCCCCCTCTTCCAAATATTCCTCTTCCTCTGCTTCTTGCATTTCCTCTTCTTTTTCTCTGCTTCTTCTTTTTCCTCATCTTATTTCTTTTCTCATTTCTCATCTTCTTTTTTTTTATTCGTCTTCAACTTCTTTTTCTTTTTCTTCTTCTTCTTCCTCTTTCTCCCCTCCTCTTTTCGTCTTCTTCTTTCTCTTTATCTTATTTCTTGCTCTTTCTCTTGCTCTGTCTTTTCTTTTTCATCTTTTTTGCTTCTTCTTCATCTCCTTTTTTCCTTTTTTTCCTTCTTCATATTTTTTTTTCATCTTCTTCTTTGTCCTCTTCTTCTACTCTACTTCTTCTTTCTTCTCTCCATTTCTTCTTCTTCTTTCTCTTCTTTTTCTTCACTTTCTTTTCGTTCTTCTTCCTTCTCTTTCTCTTCTTCTTCTGCCATTTCTTCATCTTCTCTTTTATCCTCTTCTTATTTCGTTTCTTTTTGTTCTTCCTATTCTTCATCTTCTTACTTTTTTTCTTTCTCTTTTTCTTCTTTCATGTCTTGTGCTTTCTGTTTCTCTTCTTTCTCATCTTTTTTTCTTCTTCTTCTTATTCTTCTTTCTTCTCTTCCTCTTCCCCTTCTTCTTCTTCTTCTTTTTCTTCTTTTTTTTCACTTTCTTTTGGTTCTTCTTCCATCTCGTTCTCTTCTTCTTCTACTTCCATTTCTTCATTTTCTTCTTTGTCCTCTTCTTTTTCTTCTTATTTCTTCTCTTTTTGCTCTTCCCCTTTTTTACCTATTTGTTCCTCTTCTTCTTTCTCTTTTTCTTCTTTCATCTCTTGTTCTTTCTCTTCTTTTTATCTGTTTTCTTCTTCTTGTTCTTTCTTCTCTTCATCTCTCTCCTCCTTTTTTTCTTCTTCTTTTTCTTCTTCTTCTACTTCTACTTCTTCATCTTCTTTTTCTCTCCCTCATCTTCCTTTTCTTTTTTCTTCTTCTTCTTTGTCTCCTTCTGCTTCTTTCTCATATTCTTTCACTCTTTCTTCTTTCATCTCTTGTTCTTACTCTTTCTCTTCTTTCTCATCTTTTTTTCTTCTTCTTTTCCTTTTTTCTCTTCATCTTTCTCCTTTTTTTTACTTTCATCTTCTTTTTCTGCTTCTTCTTCTTCGCCTTCTTTTTGTTCTTCCTCTTCTTCTTCTCCCACTTCTACATATTCCTCTTCCTCTTCCTCTTGCTCTTCTTCTTCTTCTTCTTCCTTATCTTCCCCTTCTTCTTCTTCCTCATCTTCCCCTTCTTCTTCTTCCTCATCTTATTTCTTTTCTTATTTCTCTTCTTTTTCTTCGTCTTCATCTTTTTTTTCTTTTTCTTTTATCTCTTTTTCTTCTTTTTCGTTTCTTCTTCTTTTTTCTCTTTTTCTTCTTCATCATCTTTTTCTTCTTATTATTATTCTTCTTATTTTTCTACTTCGCCTTTTTTACTTTCTCTTCTTCTTTTTCTTCTTTTTGTTTTTCTGCCTCCTCTTCTGGTTCCCCTTCTCCTTCTTTGCATTTATCTTCTTCTTCTTTCTCTTCTTTTTCTTCTTCCTTTTCTTCATATTCCTCTTCCTTTTCCTCTTGCTCTTCCTTTTCTTCTTCTTCTTCTGCTTCCTCCCCTTCCTCTTATTTTTCTTCCTCATCTTATTTCTTTTCTTATTTCTCTTCTTCTTCTTTTTCGTCGTCTTCATCTCCCTTTTCTTCTTCTTCGTGTTCTTTTTCTTCTTCTTTTATCTCTTCTTTTCATTTTGCGTTTCTTCTTCTTTATCTCTTTTTTTTCTTCATCTTATTTTTCTTATTTTTATTCTTCTTATTTTTCTTTTTCGTCTTTTTTTCTTCCTCTTGTTCTTTTTCTTTTTTTTGTTCTTCTGCTTCCTCTTCTGGCTCCTTCTTCGCATTTATCTTCTTCTTCTTCCCTTTCTTCATATTCCGCTTCCCTTTCCTCTTCCTCTTCTTCTTCTTCCTCCTCAATTTCTTCTTCTTCTTCCTTATCTTCTTACTCCTCTTATTTCTCCACTTCTTTGTTTCTTCGTCTTCTTCTTCTGCTTCTTCTCTTTCTTCTTCCTTCGCTTTGTATTCCTCTTCCTTTTCATCTTCCTTTTTCTTTTCCTTTTTTTTTTCTTTTTCCTCTCATTCTCCTTATTCTTCTTCCTTTTCCTTTTCCACTATATCATCTTCTTCTTCTTCTTTTTTCTTTTTTCTTCTGTATCTTCTTTTTCTTCTTCTTCTTCTTCCTTTAATTCATCTTCTCCTTCGTCTTTCTCTTCTTCTTTGTCTTCTTCGTCTTTCTTGCTCTTTCTCTTCCTCTTTCTCTTCTTTTTCATCTCTTTTGCTTCTTCTTCATCTTGTTTCCCTTTTCTTCTTCTTCATATATTGTTTCTTCTTCTTCTTCTTCTTCTATTTCTTCATCTTCTTCTTTGCCCTTTTCTTCTTCTTCTTTTTTCTTCTCTTCCTCTTCTTCTTTGTCCTCTTCTTCTTCTTCTTATTTCTTCTCTATTGGCTCTTCCTCTCCTACATCGTTTTATTCCTCTTCTTCTTTCTGTTTTTCTTTCTCTTCTTCTTTCTTTTCTTCTTCTTCCTCATCTTTCTCTTTTTCTTCTTTCTATTCTTCTTTCTCTTCTTCTTTCTCTTTTTCTTCTTTCATCTCTTGTTCTTTCTCTTTCTCTTTTTTTTTAAGTTTTTTTCATCTTCTTGTTATTTCTTCTCTTCATCTTTCTCCTTTTTTTTTCCTTTTTTTTCAGCTTCTTCTACTTTTTTATCTGCTTTTTCTCTTCCTCATCGTTTCTTCTTTCTCTTCTTCTTCTTCTTCTATCTCTTCTTCTTCCTTTTCTTTTTTTCTTCTTCTTTCCCTTTTTCTTTTTTTTATCTCCATCTTTTTATTATTATTCTTCTTTGTCTTTTTTCTTCCTCTTCTTCTTTTTTTCTTTTTGTTCTTCTGCTTCCTCTTCTGGTTCCTCTTCTTCTTCTTCGCATTTATCTTCTTCGTCTTCGTCTTCATTTTCTTCTTCTTCTTCTCTCTCTTCCTCTTTCTCTTTTCTTTCATCTCCTTTGCGTCTTCTTCATCTCCTTTTTTGCTTTTTCTACACTCTTCATATTTTTTTCTTCTTCTTTTGCTTCCATTTCTTCATCTTCATCTTTGTCCTCTTCTTCTTCTTATTATTTCTGCTGTTTTTGTTCTTCCTCTTCTTCATTTTTTAATCCTCTTCTTCTTCTTTTTTTCTTATTTTTTTCTTTTTTTTTTTTTTCTCTTTTTCTTTTTTCATCTCTTGTTCTTTCTTTTGTTTTTGTCTTCATTTTTATACCCTGATCCCATTAAAAATGGGTAATCAGGGTATAATGGTTTTGTTGCAGCCCAACTGTATGTAACAGGCAGAAGGAGGCGTGGCAGACCCCATAGACCCATATATATTCTTGATCAGGACGACAAGCCGAGTCGATTGAGCCCTGCCCGTCTGTCTGTCTGTCCGTCTGTCCGTCTGTCTGTATGTTTGAATGCGTGGATCTCAGAACCTATAATAGCTAGAGACTTGAACTTTTTATAGATTCGTGTATATCACGCGCAGGTCGAGTTTGTTTTAGAAATTCGATAACTCTTCTCGTTCTTTTTTTATCGATTAAAAACGAATTCGATTTTCAGTTTTAAAATTATATCTTCTATATCTTGATAGTTAAAGACTCAAAATCTTGTATTTAGCATAATGGGACTTTTATACAATTTAGATTTTTGTTAAATTTTGGTGCCATCCCCCTTCGCCCAAATTTTCAAAACACTTATTTCAAATACTAGAGACTTGTGCTTTTGCACATGCTCACATATGTATGATATAATTACGCTGCGAAAGTTTGATTAAGAAAGTTGGTCTACAAAAAAAGTTATTAAGCATTTAGTTTCCCATAACACGCACATATTGGCGCTGCGCAGTCGCTGAGTAAACTGCGCAGTGTGCGTGTGTATGTGCGTTGCTTGCAATATATGTACATGTACATATATATGTACATATGTAAGTACATACTGTATATATTTACATATATATAAAATAAGAGTAACATTGATATAACTTAAATAAAGTCAATATAATGTACATATGAATAGATGAAATGCATTATGTTATTAAACGAAACGTTTACCAAACGTTTACGTACACACGCGCGTGGCAATAGCAGCAGAAGTATCTAGAAAATTCTAAGAATTCATAACAACAAAAACAAAGACAAATTGCGGATGAATTTTAAGCAGAAGTTTAGCAGCTCAGTAGCAATAGCAGAAGCAGTGACTTTACTTAGGAGTTCGCTATCTCACTCTTATGTACTGCAACGGCTGTGTTGGTAGAAGCGATGATCGCCAAAATAACGTCTCGGGTTCGATTCTCTAAGCTGACGTCAAAATTTTTTTTTATGCTAGTTACTTAATCTTTTTTTTTTTATTTTTTAATTTATTTTAAAATTATATACAAACTTTGAAGTGCATTTAAAACCGCCGATAGGCGGGGTTCAGGGTATTTCCTAGTCGGGCACCTCCGACTAGAGTTTCCTTACTTGTTCTTATTAATATTCTTCTTATTTTTCTTCGTCGTCTTTTTTTTCTCTTCTTCTTTTTCTTCTTTTTGTTCTTCCGCTTCCTCTGCTGGTTTCTCTTTCCCTTCTTCGCATTTATCTTCTTCTTCTTCCCTTTCTTCATATTCCACTTCCCTTTCCTCTTCCTCTTCCTTTTCTCCTTCTTCCTTCATATCTTCTTACTCCTCTTATTTCTCGTCTTCTTTGTTTTTTTTTCATCTTATTTTTCTTCTTCCTCTTCTTCTTCTCCCACTTCAACATATTCCTCTTCCTCTTCCTCTTCTTCTTCTTCTTCTTCTTTCTCCCCTTCCCCTTCTTCTTCTTACTCATCTTATTTCTTTTCTTATTTATCTTCTTTTTCTTTGTCTTCATCTACTTTTTCTTTTTCTTTTATCTTCTTTTCTTCTTCATCATATTTTTCTTCTTATTATTATTCTTCTTATTTTTCTACTTCGTCTTTTTTCTTCTTATTTTTCTTCTTCTTTTTCTTCTTCTTCGTCTTCTTTTTCTTCTTCTTTTATCTCTTCTTCTTCTTTTTCGTTTCTTCTTCTTTTTCTCTTTTTTTTGTTCGTCATCTTTTTCTTCTTATTATTATTCTTCTTATTTTTCTTCTTCCCCTTTTTTTCTTTCTCTTCTTTTTTTTCTTCTTTTTGTTCTTCTGCTTCCTCTTCTGGTTCCTCTTCTCCTTGTTCGTATTTATCTTCTTCTTTTTTCTCTTCTTCTTCTTCTGCCTTTTCTTCATATTCCTCTTCATTTTCCTCTTGCTCTTCCTCTTCTTCTTCTTCTTCCTTCGCATCTTCTTTTTCTTCTTCTTTTTCTTCGTCTTCTTTTTCTTCTTTTTTTTTTCTTCTTATTATTTCACTTTTTCTTCTTTTAACTCTTGTTCTTTCCCTTTTTCTTTTTTTCATCTTGTTTTATTCTTCTTCTTCCTTCTTCTCTTCATCGTTCTCCACCTTTTTTTCTTCATCTTCTTTTTCTCTTCCTCATCTTTCGTTTATTCTTTCTCTTCTTCTTCATCGTCTTCTTTTTGTTCTTCCTCTTCTTCTTCTTCTCCCTCTTCTACATACTCCTCTTCCTTTTCCTCTGGTTTTTCGTCTTCTTTTTCTTCCTTCCTTCTTCTTATTCCTCCTCCTCTTCTTTCTCTTCTTTTTCTGCTTCTTCTACTTCTTCATGTTCTTTTTCTCTTCCTCATCTTTCGTTTCTTCTTTCTTCTGTTCCTTTTCTTCTTCTTCCTCATCTTATTTTTTTTCTTATTTCTCTTTTTCTACTTTTTCTTCGTCTTCATCTTCTTTTTCCTCTTGCTCTTCTTCTTCATCCTCCTCTCTTTCTTCTTCTTCTTAGTCATCTTCTTTCTCTTCTTATTTCTCTTCTTCTTATTCATCTTCTTTTTCTTCGTCTTCATCTTCTTTATCTTCTTCTTTTATATCTTTTTCTTCCTCATCATCTGTTTTTTCTTATTATTTCTTTCTTATTTTTCTTCTTTTTGTTTTTTCTGCTTCCTATTCTCTTTCTTCGCATTTATCTTCTTCTTCTTTCTCTTCTTCTTCTTCTTGCTTTTCTTCATATTCCTCTTCCTTTTCCTCTTGCTCTTCCTCTTCTTCTTCTTCTGCTGCCTCCTCATCTTCTTCTTCTTCGTCCTCATCTTCTTACTCTTAATATTTCTCCTATTCTTTGTTTCTTCGTCTCCATCTTCTTTTTCTTCGGCTTTGTCTTCTTTTTCTTCTTCTTCTTCTCTCTCTTATTCTTCCTCTTTTTCTTCGTCTTCTCCTTCTTCTTCTTCCTCTTCTTCTTTCGCTTCTTATTCCTCTTCCTTTTCATCTACCGTTTCTTCATCTTTTTCCTCTTATTCTGCTTATTCTTCTTCCTTTTCCTTTTCCCCTATAGCATCTTCTTCTTCTTCTTCTTCTTTTTTCTTTTCTTCTTCTTTATCTTCTTTTTCTTCTTATTCATCCTTTAATTTATTTTCTTCTTCTTTTTCTTCTTCATTCTCTTCTTCTTTCTTGCTCTTTCTTTTCTCTTTGATCTCGTTTGCTTCTTCCTCATCTTCTTTTTTTCCTTTTTCTTCTTCTTCTTCCTCCATTTATTCATCTTCTTCTTTGTCCTCATCTTCTTCTTCTTCTTTCTTCTCTTCCTCGTTTTCTTCTTCTTCTTTTTATTTTTTTTTTCCTTCACTTTCTTTTCGTTCTTCTCCCTTCTCGTTCTCTTCTTCTTCTTCCATTTCTTCACCTTATTCTTTGCCTTCTTCTTCATCTTATTCTTCGCCTTCTTCTTCTTCTTCTTCTCTTCCTCTTCTTCTTCTTCCTCAACTTTCTATTCTTCACTTTCGTTTGTATCTTCTTCCTTCTCTTTCTCTTCTTCTTTTTTCTCATATTCTTTCTCTTCTTCTTTCTCTTTCGGTTCTTTCATCTCTTGTTCTTTTCTTTCTCTTCTTTTTATCTTTTTTTTCTTCTTCTTGTTATTTCTTCTCTTCGTCTTTCCCCTCCTTTTTTCTTTTTTTTTTCTGCTTCTTCTACTTTTTTATCTTCTTTTTCTTTTCCTCATCTTTTGTTTCTTCTTTCTCTTCTTCTTCTTCTTCTTCTTCCTCCTGTTCCTTTTCTTCTCGTTCCTCATCTTATTGCTTTTCCTATTTCTCTTCTTCTTTTTCTTTTATCACTTCTTTCTCTTTTTCTTCTTCATCATCATCTTCTTATTATTATTATTCTTATGTTTCTTCTTCGTCTCTTTTTCTCCCTCTTCTTTTTTTCACTTTTTTGTTCTTCTGCTTCCTCTTCTGGTTCCTCATCTCCTTCTTCGCATTTATCTTCTTATTCTTTTTTTCTTCTTTTTCTTAATATTCCCTTCCTTTCCTATTGCTCTTCCTTTTCTTCTTCTTCCTCATCTTATTTCTTTACTATTTCTCTTCTTCTTTGTCTTCATCTTCTTTTTTTTCTTCTTTTTTTTCTTCTTTTTTTTCTTCTTTGTCTTCTTTTTCTTCCTCTTTTTCTTTTTGTTCTTCTGCTTCCTCTTCTGGTTCTTCTTCTCCTTCTTCGCATTTATCTTCTTCATCTTTCTCTTCTTCTTATTCCTTTTCTTCATATTCCTCTTCCTCTTCTTCTTCTTCCTCCTCAACTTCTTCTTCTTTTTCCTCATCTTCTTACTCTTCTTATTTCTCCTCTTCTTCGTTTCTTCGTCTCCATCTTCTTTTTCTTCTTCTTTTTCTCTCTTTCATTCTTCCTCTTCTTCTTCGTCTTCTTATTCTTCTGATTCTTCTTCTTCTTCATCTTCATATTTTTCCTCTTATTCTCCTTATTCTTCTTCCTTTTTGTTTTCCCTTATATCTTCTTCTTCTTTATCTTCTTTTTCTTCTCCTTCTTCTTATTTTAATTCATCTTCTCCTTCGTCTTCTTCTTCTTCTTTCTCTTCTTCTTTCTTTTCTTTTTTCTCTTCTTCTTTTTCTTCTTTTTCTTCTCCTTCTTCCTTTAATTCATCTTCTCCTTCGTCTTCTTCTTCTTGTTTCTCTTCTTTTTTCTCTTCTTTTTTATCTTCTTCTTTCTCTTCTTCTTTCTGTTATTCTTTTTTCTCGCTCTTTCTCTTCTTTTCGTTCGTTTTTTCGTTTTATCTTTTTTTCTTCTTCTTGTTCTTTCTTCTCTTCATCTTTCTCCACCTCGTCTTCTGCATCTTCTTTTTCAGCTTCTTCCACTTCTTCATCCTCTTTTTCTCTTCATCATCTGTCTCTTCTTCTTTGTCTTCTTTTTGTTCTTCCTCTTCTTCTTCTTCTCCCACTTCTACATATTCCTCTACCTCTTCCTCTTGCTCTTGCCCTTCTTCTTCTTCTTTTTCCTGCTCTCCCCCTTCTTCTTCTTCCTCATCTTTTCTTTTCTTATTTCTCTTCTTTTTCTTTGTCTTCATCTTCTTTTTCCTCTTCTTCTTCTTCTTATATCGCTTTTTCTTCTTTTTCGTTTCTTCTTTTTTCTATTTTTCTTTTTCATCATCTTTTTCTTCTTATTATTATTCTTCTCATTTTTCAACTTCGTCTTTTTTTCTCACTCTCCTTCTTTTTCTTCTTTTTGTTCTTTTGCTTCCTCTTCTGGTTCCTCTTCTCCATCTTCGCATTTATATTTTTCTTCTTTCTCTTCTTCTTCTTCGTTTTCATCATATTCCACTCTCTTTATATCTTCCTCTTAATTTTCTCCTTCTTCTTCTTCTTCTTTTTCCTCTTCTTGTTCTCTCTCTTCTTCTTCCTCTTCTTCTTTTTCTGCTTCTTCTTTTTTTTCTTCTCTTCTTCTTTATCTTCTTATTCTTCTTCTTCTTCCTTTCATTCAACTTCTCCTTTGTCTTCTTCTTTCTCTTCCTCTTTCTCCTTCGCTTTTTTCGTCTTCTTCGTCTTCTTTCCCTTCTTCTTTCTCTGTTTCTTCTTTCTTGCTCTTTCTCTTGCTCTTTCTCTTCTTTTTCATCTCTTTTGCTTCTTCTTCGTCTTTTTTTTTTCTTTTTTTTCCTTCTTCATATTGTTTTCTTCTTCTTCTCCTTCTTCTTTGTCCTCTTCTTCTTTTTCTTTCTTCTCTTCCTCTTCTTCTTCTTCTTTCTCTTCTTTTTCTTCACTTTCTCTTTGTTCTTCTTACTTCTCGTTCTCTTCTTCTTCTTCGCTTTCTTCAACTTATTTTTTGTCCTCTTCTTATTTCTTTTCTTTTTGTTCTTCCTCTTCTTCCTCTTCTTTCTCTTCTTCTTTCTCTTTTTTTTCTTTCATCTCTTGTTCTTTCTCTTTCTCTTATTTATATCTCTTTTTCTTCTTTTTGGTCTTTCTTCTCTTCATCTTTCTCCTTCTCTTCTTTTTCATGTTCTTTTTCTGCTTCATCTTCTTCTTCTCTTCCTCATCTTCCTTTTCTTCTTTTCTTCTTCTTATTCTTCTTCTTATTCTTCTTCGTCTTCTTCTATCTCTTCTTCTTTCTCTTATTCTTTCACTTTTTCCTCTTTTAGCTCATGTTCTTTCCCCTTATCTTCTTTCTCATCTTTTATGCTTCTTCTTCTCCTTCTTCTTTCTTCTCTTCATTTTTCTCCTCCTTTTTTTCTTCATCTTCTTTTTCTGCTTCTTCTACTTTTTCATCTTATTTTTTTCTTCGTCATCCTCCTTTTCTTATTTTCTTCTTCTTCGTCTTCTTCTTTCTTTTCTTCTTTCTCTTATTCTTTCTATTTTTCTGCTTTCATCTCTTGTTCTTTCTCTTTCTCTTCTTTCTCATTTTTTTTCTTCTTCATCTTCCTTCTTTTCTTCATCTTTCTCCTCCTTTTTTCTTCATGTTCTTTTTCTCTTCCTCATCTTTCGTTTCTTCTTTCTCTTCTTCTTCTTCGTCTTCTTTTTGTTTTTCCTCTCCTTTGTAGTATGTTATATGCAAAATAAGCATATGCCCACCATATTGTAGTGTATACGTATGTGGTCATATGCCCTAACTAAACGTTAGAGTATCAAGCGCATAAACATAGGGACACTTTGTCGCTTTATATACATAACATAACCACCGCCAAAAGCTGTAATATGATCAGCCGCTTATATGTGGACTGGCCTGCAGCGTGAGATCTGCAGCGTAAGCACTATGACGTTCTGACCATTCGGTCCCAAGCGCATGTCAATGTATATGCGTTCTGCATGTGCATATAATAATATATACATAATAAATACATATGACACGCTATATACTCCCGTTCTGCCGCTGCTTTGAGCGACAGAACTATATACTCTCTTATGTACTTTAGGCTAAGTCAATATCGAATAAAGAAATACCGATTCATTACGTATGAAGACGTCAAAGACACCAGTCTGGTTGTTTAATTATTACATGGCGACCGTGACTCGTGACGTCGTCAACGTCAGTACAGCAACAGCAGCAGGCACCAGCAAACAAACAACAACAACAGCAAAGCGCCGC